>OZ012705.1:73756815-74356273 GCA_963942595.1 Cylloceria caligata | reverse complement strand
AGTGGATCGCGATATCTCGAAAGTATCTTAAGAGTATCTGGTTTTTATATGGTGTAGTTGTGTATATATTTCAATTTTTGTCCCCATGGTACCGCTAGATTCGGGTTTTACGATTTTACTCTATGCCGTCTCTTTTTTTTTCCCAATAACATTCTACATCATTTGAGCCAATGAGATCTCTTTAGAGATCAGGTCAGGACTGTCGAGAGTTAATTTTAATACTGTTAAAATAATTTTGACGTTTAGATGAATATACCTCTTAAAGTTTTCACTTTTATCAATAATCTCTGCTTAATCGTTGTATAGAATGTCGTTTCGTAGAAACCGAATCTCGCGCAACGTTGAAAAAGCCCAAAACTGCTTAAATCCAATTTTAAATCGACTGATATTTAGTAGAATTTATCAATTCTCTAAAAACTAAATATGTCAGATAAAATCTTAATTTTTTATCTCACTCCTACCCTCCGTTACACCCTTCCTACTCAACAGACTTGTGCCTAGTGCAATTTCTCGATCTACAAGTCTGTAGGATTGATCCTGTTGTACATATTACTCTTTCCGCGACTGCTACTCATTATGTATTTTTATTTCACAAAATATATACACACGTCCGGTTATAGGTTATGGCATCATGGATCACGGAGCGCATAACCTCGAATACTACATAGCGCATGCGCGTCACTGGTACAAACTTTGACACAAAAAAAATGACGTTGTCAAATCTCACTGACGAAAATCAACGATAAATAATTTTAATATTAATGTTTATCGCGAATGCAATGAGTTTTGATATACCTTAAACTATATATTGGGTTGTTCGGAAAGTAATTTCGTTTTTTTTTTTATAAAAATGAAAGACGATTTTCTCATAGTGAATTAATATTTTATTCAATCCAATATTGTTCATTCTGATCCAATACCTTTTGCCATCTTTCTGGCAGTAGCATGATTCCACGCTCATAAAATTTTTGTTCTTTGCTGGCAAAAAACTGATCCAAGTGACTTTTGACCTCCTCATTTGAATTAAACGTTTTACCGTCGGAAAAATGTTGTAGAGACCGGAACCGATGATAATCTGAAGGTGCCAGGTCTAGAGAGTATGGTGGGTGTGGCAGTATATCCCATCCAAACTCTAAAATTTTTTTCCGAGTCGCCAAACTTGTATGTGGTCTCGTATTATCTTGTTAGAACACTATACCTTTCCTATTGACCAATTCTGACCTTTTTTCTTTAAGTGAATCATTCAATTTGTCCAACTGATGACAGTACACTTGAGAATCGATTGTTCTGTTGCTCGGTAGAAGCTCAAAATAAACGGTTCCTTTGAAATCCCAAAAAACAGATAGCATAACTCTTTTTTTATGAATATTGGCTTTCGAAGTGCTTTGAGCCGGTTCATCTTTTCTACTCCAGGATCTTTTGCGCTTAACATTGTTGTAGACAACCCATTTCTCGTCCCCAGTGATGATACGCTTCAAAAATGGATCATTTTCTTGGCGTTTGAGAAGTAAATCACAAACGTCAATGCGACGGCACAATTTTTTTTCCGTAAGAAGATGAGGAACCCATATGTCGAGCTTTGAGGTTAAACCTAGCCATTTCAAATGATCATGAACGGTCGAATTTGATAAATTTAATCTCTCAACGATCTCACGAGTTGTTATTCGCCGGTTTGCATCAATTAATTCCTTTATTGTGTCTTCATCAGGTTCAACTGGCCTTCCAGAACGTGATGCATCTTCGAGATCAAAATTGCCGGATCGAAATTTTGCAAACCAGTTTTGGCACTGGCGCTTACTTAACACATCTTCCCCATACACATCGGATAATTTTTTTCTTACTTGAACAGAATTTTTACCTTTTCTATAGTAAAAAAGTAAAATATGCCGAAAATGCTGTTGTTCACTTTCCATATTTAAAAGGGTATCAACCAAAAACTACTGTGCAGAATCAATTGAATTTTTTCACAAGTAAGCCTTGCTATATCAGCTGTCAAAATACATATGATTATGCGGCTTAAGTGTGAAGTTGGTTGTGAAAAAATACAATTAAGTTCTCTATTGGGAAAAAACGAAATTACTTTCCGAACGACCCAATATTAAAATGTGGACCATTCTAAATTCATAGGATGGACAGAAAGTGTCTTTCATAATCGCTGATGAGTTAAGGTTTGAAGTTCGTTATCCTAAACACGGCCCCTGTGTATAAGCGTAGAGACCCCCCTCTGACGAATCGATTAAAAATTTGAATGAAATTGTTAAAAATATCCCTTGAGTTATGATTCGATGAGTCGCGCATTGGCTGTATTAACGTTAGATTTTTTAAAAAATTGAAAATTTATGTTCATTAATATTTCGAAACTAGCACCTCCCTTAAGGGATTACGGTACGTGCCAATTTCAAAGTATTTCAATATTTCAAGTAACCCAACAGAGATTTGACTATTTCTTACACAATTTTCTATTGCTTGTCGACATTGGTAAAACCGCTTGCATTGGATCCTTGGAATATATCGTCGAACTTATTCCATTACAAGTTTTCTCGAAGATCATGTTACACGGATTTAGTAGAATCGACAGGAAGCAGAGGCAATGCCAAATGACCGAGCCAAAAAGCACACCGGAAGATTCGAACGACCCGCAAAACTTGATAATCGATAGTTGCGCTTGTAACCGTAGAAAAATATTGATCAAGGTAATAATATTTTATGAATTGTTGCAGAAAGATAGCGTTGGTGATTATCCTGACAAGGGCGGGCCTCGATCTCGATCCAAATGCTCTCAAGAGACAGAGGATCACCGTACCAAAGTTGGGGCTCATACCGTGGTGCGTCGAGGCCACTGTCGTTGCTGCCATGACCACTTATCTCCTCGACTTACCATGGATATGGAGTTTGTTAACCGGTAGCGTAATTGCAGCGGTATCACCCGCTGTCGTTGTGCCCTGCCTCTTTAGACTTCGAGGCAAAGGTTACGGAGTTGCGAAGGTAATCTTGAAATTAAAAAAATCTAATATCATTAATTATGTCAGAACATAAAAAAATCTGTTTCCTCTCGTTTGATCGTTCGATCATTTTATGATTTAAATAAAATGTTCTATCAATTTAATCGATATGTTTGTACACAGGGCATACCCACGTTGATTATTGCCATAGCTGGAATCGACGATGCGGCATCCGTTGCCATTTACGGAATTATCAAAAGCGTCATGTTCTCCCACGATGCACTCTGGTACCAGATTCTTCAAGGTCCCATCGCCATCGTCGGAGGCATTGGCTTCGGAGTACTCTGGGGCTGCCTCGCCAAGTACGTGCCGGAAAAGGGTGATGTGAGTCTATTTATGATATTTATCAATGGATACATAAGAACACAATATACATTGATCTATAAAGTGACATAAAAAAAAATTAAATACTCTGAAAATCAAATTTTTTACACTGTTTTCTTGTATTTTTCTTTTACTCGCAATGATTCTTCGCAATTTTTGGCTTTCTCAAAGAGGAAACATTGTAAGTAAAACACACACACAGACATACGCGCGCGCGCACACTTTTAACTCGATAATTTAAGATTTATTCGACACGAAAACTTTTTGGTAATTTTTGTCTTAATATTCAACCAATTAAAAATCTTATGAAATTTAAGTGGTTAGACAAATTTTCCTCGAGTTCAATACCAATCATCGGTCGATAATAGTTGATTCGCGTACAATTTTTAAGTTATCTCAAAAATTGTAATCGGAGAGAACAAAATCTCGAAAAAAAAAATTCTACACGAGAACAAAGTTTCCTGGGTGGTAACCAAATTCTCGAATTATGATAGATTTTGACGAATTGCATCAGTCGTTCCTGTCGGTCAAAAGTCATTCGAGAGTCTGAGTCTTCGAGACATTGTTTACCACCCAGTTTTCTCTATGAGAAAACCAAAGAAGATTTTATTTATTTTTTATCATCAGGAGTTAATAATATTAATGATATTTAATACGAAGGGAAGAATCTCGTGGCTAAAGTGAAGTCAGAGACTACTTCGCCTCACGAGTGAGTTGACGGTCTCGTGATCGCCTCGATTTAATAACTGTCGCAACAACGACAACAACAACGAAGGAATAAAACGCGAGCTCATGACTCCCGCTATATTAAATCAGACAATTTTATAAGACGGGGTGCTTAAACCAGCCGTCACGCTATTCATTGACGAGCGAGGAATGGTGATGGGGGCAAACGTCTAGCGCCGCAATCTCATTGACGATGACGACGACGAACGAACGAACGCATCGGCAAATGTTTTCGCGTATATATGAACAACGACGCGCGCGACTCGTGGCGCGTGATTTCTATTGTCGTTGATTTATTGACATCGTAAAGGAGCTAAATAAATTCTTCACCTCCGTGTCTTTGGCACGTTCCGCTTGAAAATTGATTTTAACTCTCCGCAATGGACTCTTAATCTTTGACGAGATACCTCTTATATTTTTTTTTATCACTGTCTAGTATTACTGTGTAGAAAATGGACATATAATTAGTTATTTTTTCTGTTTAACGAGATTCGTATATACTTAACAATGTTTCATTATCGGTATTCTCTAAATGATTCGCTATACTACTCGTTAATACATTACTGAATTAAGAGTGATAAATCTAAGCGACAAATGATTTGACCAAATTTTTTGATGGAAAGTTTTTGGCAGTTCGCAATCCGGTTAGAGTCAGCGCCACCTAGATCCCTGTGTTATCGATCTCAGAAAGATCCCTAACAATCGAATCATTTATTATTTTTGTCAATTCTGATTGCCTCACTCATTCATTAAGAATTAATGAGGCAACCAGACCTGATGATTTTTAACTTCTAAAGAAATCGTGAAAAAATATTGCCGCAGCCCGGGTTCGAACCAGGAACTCCAGAATTCTAGCCTGGTACGTTACCAATTACGCCACCGCGGCTCTAGCAACACCAATTCACGATCTCTATTTTTAATCTCAAATAATACAATAATATAATACAATAATACAATAATATGTATAATACAATAATATTTTTAATGTCAAATAATACAGGGTGCGCCATCTCAATCTGGTCGATGGAAGTATTGGATAACTTAGAGAATTTTCAACAGATTTCACAAAGTCGTATTTTTTTTATTAAATTTGATTCATTACAATTTATTTTGATTAGTTTCCAAAAACCACATCGATCAAATGTCCGCCTTTATTACTGAGACAAAAATGAGCTCTTTTTTCGGCATTTTGCATTGTATTTGCCAGCGTGTCGGGCGATATCGCTGCGATTTCGGCTCGAATGTTGTTTTTTAGCTCCTCTATGGTCTTCGGCTTGTTGGCATAGACTTTACTTTTCAAAAATCCCCACAAGAAAAAGTCCGGTGCAGTCAAATCCGGCGATCTTGGTGGCCAGTCAATATCACCTTTCTTTGATATCACACGTCCTGGGAACTTCCGACGCAAATAGTCCATTGTTGAGCGCGCAGTGTGACATGTCGCACCATCTTGTTGGAACCAAAATTCCTTAAGACCTTTTTCACGCATTTGTGGTAAAACAAAGTGTGCCAACATCCACCGATATCGATCCCCATTGACAGTTTCACCAGCTCTGAAGAAAAATGGTCCAATGGTGGTTTTTGAGCAAACACCGGCCCAAACTGTCACTTTCTCATCGTGCAATGGAGTTTCGTGAATAATATGAGGATTATCGGTGCCGCACATGCGACAGTTTTGTTTGTTGACAGCGCCAGAGAGGGTGAAATGAGCCTCGTCGGTCATCAGAATTCGCTCCCAAAAATCCGATTATTTTCAATGTAAAGCGAAACTATTTCGGCGCGTTCTTTCGGCGTATAGCGATACATGGTTGAAATTGTACTGAAATAACCTATACGAAACGTGTTGTACGACGCTGGTCGGTTAAAATCTGTCAGAGTTATTCAATACTTCCATCGACCAGATTGAGATGGCGCACCCTGTACAATAATATAATACAATAATATGTATTATTTGACATTAAAAATAGAGATAGACAGATCTAATATCTGAATTTCATACTTGTACACCTGGTAATTAGCCATTTATTCTATTTAATGAGATTCGTAAATTCTCAACAATGTTTCATCATCGGTATTCTCTAAATTATTGACTATACTCGTTAATATATTACTCCATTAATAAAAAAATGATTGACAATGTACATTAGCCAGGCAAAAGAATATTTAAAAATGATTTCTAGTATGTCATTAGTGAGCAGTCAGATTCACAAATGAAGCATTAATCAATTCTTTCAATTTTGTAATTGATACTCTTTGAAACGTACTCTTAATCGTTGACGAGAAGTTTCTTAATATATTTTTCTATCCCTGTCTTGTGTTACTCTGTAGAGATACAATTAGCCATTTATTCTGGTTAATGAGATTCATAAATTCTGAACAATGTTTTATTATCGGTATTTTTAAATCAATTTATTATACTCGTTGATATATCATTCAATGCGTCACTCAAACAAGTAATAAGTAAGTCCATTGATTAGTATTTTTTTATTTAATTTTTCATTAAAAATGAATTAAATAATTAATTATTCAACAATAAAATTATTTCGAAACAAGACGTGTAAATTTGAAATTTTCACATTGCTTCCTCGTAATTCTCGCCAATCTATAAATTTTTCTTTATGGGGAATGCTTATCTCAATTGTGGTTTCCTTATAGAAGAAGTCGTATTAAAATTTACAATAAAATTGAAAATTTTGTAAAACTTCAGATATCATAAATTTAAAACCCCTTAATAGATTCTCACCAAATTCAAGACCAAGTATCATTTTACCCTAACCAATTTGTATGCCAAGTTTCAACTTGAGAGATGAAAATTTATGAAAATTAGAACAAAAATATTTTATTTTTTTTTTTCAAAAAATTACAACAATTTATGATTTTAGAAAATCTGAAGACCTTGATCGATTGTTGCCAAACTTATTACCGAATGACCTTGTCCCCTGGTGTCTTCTTGTAGAAAGTTTTGAACTCGATAACTAAAAATTTATAAAAACTACAGAGCGTACCTCCTTTTTTTCGAAATATTCTGATGAGGGGTTTGCGACCCATGTGCAAAGTTTTAGGACGATCGAGTAATCCATTCCCGAGATATTTCCATTACAACGTTGCAAGTTCATTACACACACACTTACTCTCTCACTCACACACACGCTCGCTCACGCGCACACGCACGGACATTTTTAATCGAGAAATCTAAACATGATGCCACGAAAATCTCGAAAACATTTTTTTTTCACGAAAAATAGCTTTCTCTATGATGAAGCAAAAAAGTACTAAAAACATTACTTTCCTATTTGAAATAAGTAATTAATGACTTATTATTATTATAAGATAAAGTAATGAATCTTAAACCCTATAAAAATAAAATAACAAAATGATTAATTAGTGATTAAAAAATTTAATTAAACTACAGCATTTACTCACCAACGACACAATATTAGCTCTTACCACGTTGCCCAACCATTCCCAAAGCCCCAATTTCATCGTTTAATATTTCCTCGCTTCGAAATTCCCTGAAACTTAATGCGGGTTCCAGATTAGCTCAGAGAATATTTCGTGTGGTTATTCGACGTCGAATACTCGAGAAGAAGACAGATAGAAGTAGAAGAGAATACAACTCCCAAGTTCTCTGATGGTCTAACTGTACACCTCGCTTGTTCTCTTAACGGTAATCTTGGAGTGTTGGAGTTTAGGGTTTATTTGGGAATTCTCTAGGCCGTCGAGTGTCTCAAACACCCCAGTGGTCGAGTTTCTCTCCCTCTCTCTTTGCCTTATCCTGTACTCGGATGTACATCTCGGACGAAACTGTGCGGATGGGTAGACTGTGTGTGGACCACGAGCTCGCATCTCTCGAGTTCCTTGAGTGTCGGTAGCGCTAGACGACGACGAGGACGAGGACGATCGATCAAGCTACCTCTTGTCGTAGCCACAGCTTCTTTCTCTCTCTCTCTCTCTCTCTCTCCCTCTTAACTCCCTCCACCCTCCGTTCACAATTGGTTGAATGTCGTTTGAAGAGAACCTCTTCTCAGTGCGGGTGGTAGCACACCGGTAGAAGTAACAAGAATAGCCCCACCGTGTTCACCGGGGGGTGGCTCTCGACTACCTCGAATCACCTCTGGCAGTCCATGACAAGAAGATAAATCCACGTCACGCGAGACTCTATACTTACGTGTCCACCCGATCCTGTGGATCTTCCCCGGTCTCCCTCCGCTACTTCCTTCTCACGTGTAAAGTGCTGCACGACTTCCTACACTGCTACCTCTACTCCTCTTTTCATTCCTGTTCTTGATTCTTCCTGGAGACCACTTACGTGACTCCGTAAAGCCGATCGATACAACTTTTTTCTTTTCAATCGATAACTACATTGAACTGTTAAAATATTGTGAGAAAATGACAGATATTTTGTTTGTTATGGCATTTTTTTATTGTGGTATAAACAATTGTTCATTCTTTTATTTATTTTATTTATATTTATATTTTATTTATTTATGTTTTTATTGTGGTATAAACAATTGTTCATTCTTTGAGACATGAAATAAGCCAATAACATCAACAGTTTACAACACAAAAATTAGTTGGTTTAGAATAAACTTTATGCGGTAATCAACTAAACTGGGAGAAAATCAATGTTTAATTTAATTGCTTTAAGTGGTTGCAACAGTTTGCAACACAACAATTAGTTGCTTTAGGATAAACTTTGTGAGGTAATCAACTAAACCGAGAGAAAATCAATGTTTAATTTAATTGCTTTAAGTGGTAGCAACAGTTTGCAACACAACAATTAGTTGGTTAAGGGTAAACTTTGTGAGGTAATCAACTAAACTGGGAGAAAATCAATGTTTAATTTAATCGCCTTAAGTGGTAGCAAGGTGTCCAAATAAAAGTGACGATTTTTTCTCATTTCTTTCGTACAATTTAAAAGTTAACGCTTCGTGTGGTCACCCGTTTTTTTTTTTTACACCACGACTTTTATTTCGTGCTCATCAAAGATAAACTATTGTAACACCGATGACACTCTGCAAGTAAAATTCCACCATTAGGAATGCGCACGAAACAAAGATTAAAGTTTCGACTGTAACCAAAAACCCAGTGCGCACATTAGGGTAGAACTACTTTGAGTTATTATTTTTTTTTTCATCTTCTCACCTTCCTATTATCTTTTTTTTTACAATCCAAAATTGTCACGGAAGCTGCAACCGGTCAAAAAATATTTAGAGGTGGCTCAAGACTTCGAAAAATTCAAACTTTCACAGAAAAACGATTTTTTGTTATCACGTCTCAAACATCTATTTTACTTTTTTAAATTCGAAGCTTAATATTACGAAAACTCTAGCCGATAAAATAACATTTAGAGATCGCTCTAGGGCTTTAAGATCCGTAATTTTCGTTTTCTTTCGTCGTTTCTTCACTTCTAATCCATGAATTTTACGCTTTATAATCGTAAAATTAACCTCACGATTTAATTTTAGAAAACAGTTATTTTTATTTTTTTTTCGTCGTTTCTTCACATTTTCACACATGAATTTTACGCTTTATAATCGTAAAATTAACCTTGCGAAATCTCTAGTCGGTGAAAGAATATTTAGTGTTTGCTCGAGGGATTCGAAATATCAAATTTTCGCAACTTTTAAAGGATTATTTTATGACAACAAAGATTATAATTCTCGGGTCAGAGGTGTGCGGTAAATTGGAAAAATGTATTTCTAAAGAAAAATCGATTGTCTTGAAACTTTTGAGCAACCTCTAAATATTTATTGACCTACCAGAGCTTTCGCGAGGTCAATTTTAAGATTATAAACTGTCAAATTTATGGGTGAGGAGAATAAAAAAAATTCGTGAAAATTATAAATTCGGAAGCCCTCGAGCGACCACTAAATATTAATTGACAGGCTAGAGGTTTCGCGAGGTTAAATTTACGATTACAACGCGTAAAATTCATGGGTGAGAAGTGAATGAACAACGAAAAAAACCCAAAAATTGCAGATTTTGAAGCTCTTTAGCGACCTCCAAATGCTATTTTACCGGCTATCGCTTTCACGAGATTAATTTTCGAATAAAAAAAGTAAAATACATGCTTGAGACATGACGAGAAATGAAAAATAATCGTTTTTTTTTTTTTGCGAAAATTTGATTTTACGGTAGCATTGAGCCACTTCTAAACATTTTTTAACTGATCGGAGCTTCCATGATATTTTTTTTTGTAAAAAATAAGATAATCCGAGTGTGAGAAGAAGGAAAAAATATATAACTTAAAATAGTTCCACACACATGGACGTTTAGTTCTTGAATAGGACAAATTCCATTAAGAGATTATCGATTTTTGGATTCAAAACATACTACTTCTTCTAGATATTTCATTTATTATTTATGTTGTAAACTAATGTTTACAAGGAAATGAAGAATAAATAAATATACATCGATAATGTTTCGATTAAGTGATCAAATAATTTTTCTATAACTTACTTGTCCCCGTAATAAATAAAATATAAGAGATTCCACTGCATATCTTTGTATAACTTGCATTGGAGTTGAAATCATAGCTCACGCATAGATACCACCTTAATAAAAAAAAAAACTGTTCAAATTACAATTCTGATAAAACAATAAACGCAGTGGAAACTGGGAAGTTTTTTTCTCAGTCATTCGATCCGACGTCCATTCAGCCTCCTTAATATGATCAAGTCCGTTGAAATTAACTTTGGTTTTCTCATACAATACAAACAAAAATGTACAAAAATCTCATACTTTCATTGTAGCAAGTTTAACTACAATCGACAAAATCACTAAAGACAAAAGCTGCAAATAAAAACTTGCAAATTGCTTTCTCGAGATTCCGCGCGATGCTCAATTTCTCTCTATGGGAAATTATCTTTCCTAATTTTGGGTTCCTCGTAGAGGAAGCTTTGAGCATCGCGCGGAATCTTGAGAAAGCAATTTGCAAGTTTCAATTTGCAGCTTGTTAATATCTGAATCGTTTGATCGATTCTCTTCAAAATTTATACCAACTTTACTATTATAATAATCGATAAAAAAAACCAACATGATATCTTGGAATCTGCGAAAATTAGAGCGATTTCACGATTTTTTGATAAATTCGAAAATTCTTTAAATCCGAACCTTTCGATCGATCTTTTCTAAATTTAATACTAACCTTCCTTTAGCGATACTCTATTTATATTTAAAAAATATATATATTAGCCGTAATCTTTGAATTTGCGGAAATTAGAGCAACCACAGACATTTTTTGAAAATTTCAAAAAACCGTAAAATTTGTAATTTTTGAGGAATTTTGATATAATTTTGCAGTAAATAATGAGGTTATATAGATTAACATCTGTGCAGAACGGGAGCACTGTAGCTGAAACCGTTCTTGAGTTATTGACGTTTTTATTTTACCGTGCAAGAACACACACAGACACAGACACAGACACAGACACAGACATAGACACAGACACACACAGACACACACAGACACACACAGACACACACAGACACACACAGACACACACACACACACAGACAGACACACACACACACGTACACACACACATACACACACACACGCGCACACACACACACACACACACACACACACACACACACACACATATACATATATTGAACACGTTTTAACATTGAAAACTGGAAAAAAACATTTCACTGTCACAAAGTTTTTCTATGGGGAAGTAAAATTGCTTTAAAGTATTATTCGACTCATCAAACACGTAAATTTGAAGCAATCGAACTGAAAATTTGTACACAAGCATAGCTACGAGCAAGGTTGGTTCTCATTAAGTTTGTCTAAAATTGACAATGTGTATAAAAATTGTGAAATCTGTCATTTTTCAAAACGTTTTAGTCGCCAACTTTTACAAATTTTGTGCAGATAAGATCAAATACATTATTTTAATATACAATTTGAATAAGTCTGTAACGTAAAATCTTGTTACATTGCTTCCTCGTTATTGTTCACCTTTTACAATGTTTCCTTCATTAGAAAACTAAAATCGATTATCATACTTTCTCATAGAGCTTTGAAAAAGGTGAACAATAAAGGAGAAACAATGTGAAACCTTGCATCGTTGTTAAAACGATATTTGTACAAGAATATTTTCAATTGTTGAATATTTTCTTTTAATAACTGGAGTTAATAACAATTGCAATTTTTGTCGTGTTTCCACTGGATAATTATTTATATGAATAACAATTAAATACATTCGTAATACAATAGTATATTGCGTGACAAAGGATGAAACAAAATAATTTAAGACTAGGATGAAGCTGACATTACCCGAAATCTGAAATCGTGTTTTATCCCGTATCGCTCATAATATTTTTCATGATGACCTGCATCGAAACTTCAAGTTTCAGTGTCAGCAGCCAGTCAGAATAAAAGTTAATTTAAGGCTGACGGTGTGTCTATTAGCGTTTTTATTTAATTCAATTGTACAGTTAAAGCCGTCACTTATGAGAATAAAATAAGTAAACTGAAGTAACTAACAAACAAATGACAAAGTTATAATGCTGAAATAAGGATTGAATTTGACTTACAAAAGGGCAGATAGATGCTTGTTTCTGCTCTCAGGAAGAAACACAATTGCATATACCTGTGACATTGGCCTGAAATTAGTTCGTTTCGATTGGCTGTTGCGACATGGAAACTTGAAGTTTCGATGCAAGTATCATGAAAGAAGTAATTAAAAAATTGTCCACATTGAAGTTAGGGCACAATTATAACTTTTCAATTAATTGTTCCACCAAAATATCTTTCTGCCACGATTTTATATCAGAAAATCATAATCAGAAGCATTAAAAAGCATATTTTTACCACCAAACAAGTCCACCATAATTGGGAATTCCCCGGGAACGTATCTGCCATTATTAAAACTCTCCGAATGATAAGCCTACCAGTTTACATCTCTGCCACGAAACACGTCTCCGGCGTTCCAAGACTGATGGTATCCAGGTAAAATAGGGATCGTAAGAGAGATAATGATATTGGAGTTTATGGGGGGAGGGGGAGGGCAGCCTGTTTTACCACGGAACACTGATCATCAGCTTGAAGCACAAGAGAGTTGTTCCGTGGTGAAGATGTCAACTGGTATAGACTTGTATATAATATTGTAGACTTTTAAGATGGTAAAGACGTTCCCCGAAGACCTTAATTATGGTAAAGTTATTTCATGTCATTTAAGATATTAATATATTAATTTCTGGTAGAGTTGTATTGTAGTAGACATGTGTCTTGGAATTAAATGATAGCAGAGATGTTTCTTGGCAGTAAAATTAATGGGAGAATGATAAATGTGCCATATTGAGTCATTGAATAATTTCTTTGAAGGTGATGTGCTATATCGATTGAGTCACCATAAGTGCGAGTGTTATAGCGCTACTTGACGTCACGATGAAACGAGAGAGAATGTCAGAAATTTGTAGCACATCGCGGTAAGGCAAGGCGAATGACTTACTCCACTTTGTACCACGTGACACTGCTATGTCTTGTTTTGCACGCATGCGATTCCTATGGTGTTGTCTCTCTCGTACCAGTACCACGTAGTACCAAGTGTAACGAGTCTTTCGCTTCGCCTTAAGGAGAGGCGAAACCTCAACCCTCAAATACATTAGCTGTATCCGTCTCACTCCGCTGTGAAGCACTCTTTAGTTTCATCTATCTCTCACACATCGTATACATATTTCAACTCACCTTAAGAAGCCATTAAGTACCCCTTTATCTTATAAATATCGAAGAAAATTCCTAAAAACGCGAAAGATGTTCGCGCGAAAAAAAAAAAACAAGTTTTGTACATATGCCCGAAAAATATTTCAATTCATAGAGATAGAGATCCGGGTCTCTTACCGTGTTCCTGCTGTTCGAAGATACGTTGATACAAACTCAACGGAATTTTTCTCCCTACAATACAATGAAACACTATTACTACTGCCGAGTGTATGAACATTCCCTATAATAGAATTCCTAATAGAAAACAATGATAGAACCGGCGAGGGATTTCGCCCGAGGCTCAATGCCAGATAAGTGGACTCTTGTCGTTCTAAATGAGAAAAAAAATGAGAAAGCAAGGATGGAAGGGCGAGGAGGAATTGATATCCTAACGATAGCCTCCATTTGCTTTGGCTTTCGTGAAAGTAGTTCCAGCTCCCGATGGGACCCAGGGAACTCTGTGTTTGGATGGAGAGTCAGCAAGGGTGGGTAAAGTGTCGCAGAAAATAAAACTCTTTGTCTCTCTTGTGAGATAGAAATCAGGATCTTTCGGTCATGAGAATATTCTAATATAGCTACGCGTTAACGATACATTTTTTCTCACTGCTTCTTGATAAGGTAGCATCAGTGCATAGCGTATAAACATGACGAAAAAATGAAAGAAAATAAAAATAAGAATCAGAAGAATCAGGCAAGGGATGAGAGGATCGAGACAAGATTTGTTGATCTTCACACAGTAAATAATTTATCTGTATTCACAGATCTGTGTTATCTTTATAGATATTCACTTATCTCTACCCTCGATAATTTTGTCAAACAAAATTTACCTAAAGTCATTATTTTCTCTTTAACCAACGCTACGGTATCGATGCGACGGTTTTGCTAACGACAAATCCGTATTTTATTATTTTTATTTAATAATATCGAATAAAAATAATTAATTGATAGAAAGAAGAAAATAATATTTAAAGTAATATTAAAACGAATGACATTTTGACGTCCATTTTTTAGTTTTTGTAGAAATTATGGCGAGTGCCTTGACTTTTGAAAATGTTAAATTTATTAATATTACTTCATGACGAGACTTCATAAGCTATAGATCCATATTCATCAACCTCATAAGCTTCGTGTCACCTGCCATTGACAGGTTTTTGTACGACCCAGCTCTTGTTTATTTGAAATTCATCAATTTTTCATCGATGAGATGCTTTTCCGACTGCGAAACCCTCTGAGACATCCTCCAGTGCCGGAAATGACGAACGGGATGACGTCATCCAAACCGGATCGAAAGGATCTGTAGAACATAATGAGATCACCTGTGTGTGATGTTTTTCTAATGATATTAAACTTACTTTTGCATCAATTTATTAGAATATCAATTGGTCTATATGATGTTGAATATGATAAAATGTATTTGAGAAATACAATGAATCTAACGTTTAATAACAATATCATGCAATATACGATATTATTAATATATATTTTATACAATTATACAATAAATTATAAGTGAATAGAACTTTGTGAAATGAGTGGAAAAAAGTGAAGTTTACTTAAAAAATTGTTTTTTTCAGCACAATATTTTTAAATTTTGTTTTTCGCCCAAAAGGAAACCTTCGATTTTTCTTTAAAATCTACAAAATGTACAGGGACGTGTGTAGAATGAGAGTCCCTTGTTTTTACAGATTCTACCCGTATACAGACCAATCTCTATACAGAGTGTACAATTACTCGTGGATAGATCAACCCCTATACAGTGTGTATAATTACTCGTACAGAGGCCAGTCCCTGTACGTGAATAATTATACACTCTCTATAGGGACTGGTATGTGCACGATTGGGACCTGTAGATACGAGATACTGCCATGTAGAATTTGCAACAAGATAATCGGTAATGTTGGCGTCGAAATTTGATGTCAGAAAAATTGATTAAACGACGATATATGTGATTGCGAATAAATAAAACGATTTTTTAGCAGCCTAATTATTCGATTCCCACTCTGTCGATTTTTTTCAGTCGATTATGAACATATCCTGGTAGATTATATAATATTAAGAGCAAATTAAACGATGTCCGATCGATGAAAATAAATTATTTGCAAGGTTTTTTTTTTGCGAAAAAAGCATTCGCAGCAGAAGTAAAAAATATAAGACGTATCGCATTAAGAAGTTCAGTAAGAAATCGTTTGTTTTTGAAGTATTTACAATTTTGTTATTCGACTTACCGCTTCCAAGTAATATATGGTAAATAACATTTAAATAATGCATCTACTAGAAGAATCGATTTAAAAATCTTAAACAATTCACAAAGAGTACTTTCAAATTGTAGTAAAATGTAATTAATTATCAACAGTATCTGAGAGGGTCCGAAAAAAAATGACCCAACTAACGGAATCAAATGCCTCGTATATAATACAACGAAAAATGGAATATAAATAATATATAGAGATATATCTGACAGACATATATATGTCGGAAAAAATATAAAGAATAGATTTTCGTATACAAGAATAGATTTTTGAATACAAAAATATATTTTTGCATACGAGAATATATTTTTGCATACAAGAATATATTTTTACCCACAATAATAGATTCTTGTCCACAAGAATAGATTTTTGTCTACAAGAATAGATTTTCGTATACACGAATTAATGTTTGCCTACAAGAATTTCTTACCCACAAGAACAGAGTTTTACCCACAATAATATATTTTTATCCACAAGAATATATTTTTGTCTACAAGAATAGATTCTTACATACAAGAATGGATTTTTGCCTACGAGAATATATTTTCGTATAAAAGAAAAGATTTTTACCCACAAAAATAAATTTTCCTGTACAAAAATAGATTTTAGCCTACAAGAATTGATTTTTCCATACAAGAATCGATTTTTTATGTACAATATATACGACGAATATATTTTGTCACGAAAAATGAAATATTATTCGAATATTCAGTTCAGATGATGAACAGCAGAGAAAAATGACGGTGCGCACAAAATATATGTATGGAACGAGGGAGAATTAATCAAATCCGACGAATTAGCCTCAAGATTCAGACAATTACATTTATTTCCACGCTTTATGAATTGCTACAGTAGAGTGTCCTCTGTGTTCCGTGGTGTATATAAATGGTAGGATACCTTGTCGCAATAAAGAAAATGTGTTAATATTCCTGTATCACTGCTTATTGTCGTTGATACCAAACAAGTTAGCACCGTCTATGTATCACAGTGTATTCAATTAAATTGAAAATTCCATATCACAGTATGTACATTTACTTTGGAGAACAGCAAACGTTCCGTAACTTTACTTTTTTTTATTACTTTTATGTATACAATTTGTAACGAAAGTTTGAAAAATTCGTTCCATTTATGATTTTCGGTTGAAAGTGATTCAATTTAGTATACGTGAGCTTGAACGCCTACATTCTCTATTTCACGATATACGTAAATATACGCTGGGGAAACTCGCGTTGTCACGTCGTAAGTACCATAAGCGTGGCACAGTTGACCCTATTTTCGCCTTCCTCTTCGTTGTCACAGTGAACCCCATCAACCTGTATCACAGTGGACCCCACTTTACATTTATCATATTTATCGTAAATATTTCAAATGCTGTACAGTTGTTTGTTATTATAAACAGATTGGCATTTAACCTAGATCCCAGCAAACGTTTTATTGCTTTACAGTTCACTGTATAATCACGGTAAAAATTCATACGCAATAAATAATTATGAGCAGTAAATATTTACTTTGCAAAGCATCGATGACATCTTTATTTATAACAAAAGTCAAAAGTTCATATTTGTACATTGCTTTCTCGTGATTCTCATCTTTATTTATAACAAAAGTCAAAAGTTCATATTTGTACATTGCTTTCTCGTGATTCTCATCTTTATTTATAACAAAAGTCAAAAGTTCATATTTGTACATTGCTTTCTCGTGATTCTCATTCGCTCACAGATTTTCCTCTACGCGGGTAATGGTTTTCTCGTGTGCGTGCAATCCACTGCAAAATTCAATCGTCTATATAATTCGATGATAACTTGAGCTACGTCGTTTAAACAAATAAGCAGCGTGACCTCTTTTACTGTACATTTTGTAACAATTCGTTTACTTTTTGTAGCAATTTATACAACGATTAAGATTTTATGGCATTTTTAATTTGTCGATAGACGTCTAGCTCTCGAAAATTTTGAATTATCTGGTTAATTAGTCGTTTACGAATAAATTATTTTTAAAACTTCCCCTATTGCGAGTTAACTTCCAAGAACCTGACAGTTGATAACCCTAAATTTGGATAATGCGTCTATCATTGGTCAGTAAAGATGAATATTTGCGAAGCACAACTCGAACGTGAGCAAATGATCGGATTATCTAAGCCAACAAATCAAATTGATTAACCCTTCACAAGTCACACCGTCCGAAACCGTCCCGTTAAGGGATTATCAAGAGCAGAGCTTGTGTTACGCATCGTTATCGTAGAGCTGAGGATTAGAGATATTCTTGTGACTTGTAAAGGGTCAACCAATCAGAGTCGACGAGTTTTTAACTAAGGAACTTGGACGAATATTTTTTCTAAGCGGTTATTATTTGTTAAAAATTTGATACAATTTATTAACAATTTTGTCTCAATGAATAAAACACTTGATCATTAATAATGTAATTTTTTAAAAACACATCCATTCGTCTTCTTCGGTGCAAAGTAGATCATTTCACATTATTCACTCGGTCTTTCCCATCTCATTTAATCCTCTGACTAACGAACGATAGCACGGAAAGGAAAGAAACAAAAAGAGAAATATCTACGATAATACCAACGACAAACACACATAGAGATCCAGCCGTTGCGGGTTTTTTTCCCTCGAAAGCTAAGCACAGTACACATTTTACGCTATGTGTTGGAGAACTCGCAAATAAAGCAACGAACTCTGGTTGATACAACCTCATAGAATGCCCAATGTGTGGATGGATAGCTTTTCACAACCAACTCGGTATCGGCCGGAGGTTGCTTTTTCGAAAGCTGCCGGATTCTCTCTCATGAATTGCAAATCGTAGAGTGAAAATAGCGCGAGTTTTTTTAGGGGATCGGAAGCAGCACCCGAAAGAGAGAGAGAGAGAGAGAGAAAGAGAGAGAGAGAGAGAGAGAGAGAGAGGGAGCGTCGTTGGTTGGTCTCGGGAAACTCACGTCCGCCACGCCGGACTCGTGGAGTGCACTCGCCAGCCACAACTAATTTGCATACACTAGCCACCGTGTATACACACACACACATACACGAGCGAGCTCCTCCCACAGAAGTTTCCATATATGTATCTGTGACTGTATACAGCAGAACTCCGGTTATACATACAATAATATTTTTTATTCCAAAAGACGTTGTATTTTGTATCGAATGCTTCATTTAGATTAAAAAAAAATTTTTTTATCACGATTCTTTCAAAAACTGACCCTTTAAAAATCCAATATGGCCGCTCGCTGCTTACAGCAACGAAAATAGAGACGGACTACGTGAACGCGGTATACACTCTACATTAATTTCTTTTGGGTGATCGACTTTTTCACGATATTGAAATGTTTGGAAAATCTCAAGGATTCGACGTCCAGCCCGGTTTGACGAATGTGAGTTCCAGAAAGGTTTATATCCTACAAAACTGATGTTCTTGACATTTCGAGCGGCCATATTGAATTCCTGAAGGGTCAGTAATATAAGATTATTATCATTTTTTGCACGATTTCAACTGAAACTTAACCAGACGTCGAAGCGTTTTTGTTCACATTAGAGTCATGTACAATTTAGAACATGTTCGCTGCATATTGACGATCCACCGAGTATACTACGAAATATCCTATTTTTACCGACCAACATCGTTAAAAAAATCTACTCCAGCATCCCCGTAATGGCTGAAAAAACACGCGTAATCTTTTTTTTTGTTATTATGGGATTCGAAGCTTGGATCCTATTGTTTTGCTTTTGCGTTGCACCTTGAAGGCCACTCGGTTATTCACGTCTTAAAGATATATTTCTTTATTGTCTATTTTATGTATAATATAAAAAAAGTTTAAACACGTCATGAACGAAAAAAAGGCTCGGAAAGGTCTACCAACAAACGCGGATCCAGATTGGCAATGGGAGGGGGGAAGGGTCATGGTCTCGCCAGAGTACAGGTGAATCGAATCAAACCAACATTTTCAAGAACTCAGAAAACATTTTTTTAGCCATGGGGAGCCCCCCTGGATCCACGCCTGTTTACCAAGCATTCGATTAAATATGCGTCAGCTGATTAATTAGTAAGACCAACCAAGATATTGGTTATCGTGACCAAATACTTGATTTTGTTACAAAGTACTTGGCTGTAATAACAAATAACTTAGTTTGTCTAATCAATTAATTTCACCAAGCGCGCTTGGTGGTCCTAATCTTTTTTCCATGTAACTTTGTACATTTGTATTACTGCAACTAAAATAATTTAAAAATATAGATTGCCTTCAGATATTTGACACTTAAATCGATTGTTTCAGTTATAACGTGTTGTCTTGATAAATAATTGAATGATTTTTCATAATACTGATGAATCTATAACGCAACACACATCGTACACTAAACTTTGTAACATTTACAATAGTTAACAATAGTTGCTTAACAGTTGTACGCATCGTAGTGTGTACACATACAGAATTGAATAATTGTTCGATCGATAGATGGTTAACAATTGTTAATTAATAATTACTTAAGATTCTTAATCAATGATTCGTTAATAACGTTTTCATATTACCTGCATTGAAACAGCGAGTTTCAATGTCTGTTTAGCCAGTCGAAACGAACCAATTTTAGACCAATGCAGTTCAATGGGCAGAAAGTAAACGTTTTCTGCCCGCTATATTAGTTTCTAACTTCATTTCATCTCTGTCAGAATCGCATTTGTTTATTGTAAGCCTCTGAATATTTAAGTAATTCAAAACATCAATCAATCTGACAATTGTTGCGTTCGACTGGCTACAGACATTCAAACTTGCAGTTTCAATACAGGTAATATGAAAAATATAATTTGTTGCACGGGAAGGAGCACGATTTCAGACAAGCGTGAAGTTGGCTGCTCGAGCCGATGGCGAGGGCTGACATCGCGCGAAGTCTGAAATCGTCTTGTTTCACCCGTAGCTACACAATATATTATTATTCAGAAGTCAAGAAGTAAATTGTCGACAATCATTGATTCTTTAACTTCTTGATTAACAACGTAACGATTGTGCGTAGATCTAAAGAAAATACATTATACGCCAAAGATTATAAATAATAATTGCATTCGTCAAGAGACCAGCATTTCACAGATGAATAACACGACTTTCCGGGGTGACAATTGTAGGTTTTTAACATCTTAGTTAATAATTTGATAATTGTTAATGAACTATTAGTTATTAATTTTTCCTGATGAAATATTTATAATTAGTTGATAATTGGTAATAGACAACAAGTGACATTCGGCAAATACCTTCCAAAATCTATCGACGACTGTCTCAGTAAGACGAAGGTTTTATTATATTTTTCATTCTAAGGATTTCAAGAAAGCCCTTGTGGTTTGTAGTTCGGCCTTAATTTGAAGTAACTATTGTGGAATCCTCGACATAACCTGAACAGGGCCTCAATGAGGAATACTTACAGTGAATAGCCCAATTTGAGCCTAAAGTATAATTAGGGAAATCCATACGGTTTGTAGCACGGCCCTAGCTTGGATCCCTATTACGGAAACCTTGGCAAAACCAAACAAGGCCTTGTCGTGGGTTCCGAATGAATGTATGCGCACTAAGAAATGTGTAACTCACTGAGCAAATCACGCAGTACCTGAAAAATAATAATATTAAAATAATAATATTTTTTTAATTCGACAATAATTCGTAGAACTACATTGAAGTATGTGTTTCCTTTTATCGCGTAAAAGAAAATTTACGTACAGATCTATTATTAATTTTATAAAAGCCAGATCACGGTGTTCATTAGAAAGTTTTCCATTTCGAAATGCTTAATAATCTGCTCTCCAGATAATCCGAGTTAATCGGGGTTCTAATATTTATATACATCTACAGACTGATTCGGCACAGAAAAAAAGAAAGTCGCGTATATGCATAACACACAACAACATACAGTCCACTCTCGCCTAGTTGATGCAGTCGTAACCGAGAGCGGCCACGTATTTTGCGCGGATGGGGGCTCCCCACTCACAAGACAATTGACTCACGGAGTGGGGATTCTTCCGTCTCGGCAATCTGATTGAATGCAAAGGCAGTACGTTGTTTCTACAGGATGAAACTCTACACAGATTTGATTATAGACATGAAATTGTACACAAAAAAACTGTACACGATATCAACTCGACACAGTTGAGCAGTACACAGTATCAACTGAACACAGCAAAACTGTACAAAGTATCAACTCGACACAGCAAAATTGTACACGTTTTAAACTTCACATAGCAAAATTATACACAGCTTTGACGCGGTCCTTGTACAGTTTTAATATCTCGAGTCGGTGCTGTGTACAGATTTCCTGTATTGAGTTGTATCGAGTAATGCTGTGCACACTTTTGTTGTCTACAATTGCGTGTGTAGAATTGACTCTGTGTTGCATTCTGTAGAAGTTACGTACTACCAATGCAAGTTGCCCGAAAGCGAAGAAAAGATTTTTCCTCGCTTTGCCAAATAGATGCAAGAACTTTCTTATGATACGTCGCGTCGGACAAATAGGTGAGAGTGCACTGTACATACATATAGTTGCATACATATCGATCGTGAGTAAAGATTTGAAATTCAATTCGTTCAGTAGCGTCGACACGTGCAACGATGCACTCTCCCGCATACACATAACCGAAATTGCACATTCACCATTCACCATACATCGAATCCGACAAACATACAGACACGAGTTGACCATCGATTTTCTTGAATTAAATGTTTGCGAATGAAACTCGCTCGAAGCCCCAAAGGCACCGGCTGGAGAATGGCTTCGATGGCCTGGCTCGGCGTGCTGCTGAATTCTGGGCAGCAGCGCAGAGAGTATGGGAAAGCACTGTGAGCTTTTGCCGCATCGGCACCTGCATCGCCAGTCCAACCGAAGCTTTCCTGCTGTTCGCTCGCTACTTCGCTTCCCTATCGCACTCACCTTGCCGACGTTATTCTCTCTCTCGAGGGCTACACGAGGGGCTCTTCAGTCGTTTACAGATTCTCACGCACCGATTGGCCTGACGCATCGAGGTCATTGTCGGGGCCGGGGGGAGGGGGAATATGCTTCGTCCGATTAAAGTAGGAAAGGCTGACGTGATTGACTGTTATGAAGGATTCTTCATGATTATTGATCGCACGTGAAAGATCATTATTCTCCGCGTAATAATACTGTCAATCGTTGATTTAAATCATTTTTTAAAATTAATTTAATAAGATATAATTTTTTATCAATTTATTTAATTATTGTTGGATCGAGAATGTTGATTTTTCGGAATTTAATGTTCAATTACTATTAACTTTGATCCTAATAATTTAATGAAAGATTAAATTTTACTGTCACGATAAGAATCGATCGTTGATCCGATTCCTTATTCTAAAATTAATGAAAACATATATTTCACTGGCAAATAAATAATTCTTTAATTTTATAATTAAATATATTAATTAAGATACGATTATCAATAGATATTTGTCGATTAATTAGTAATAAACTATTAATTTGAAGCAAACACTCTAGCGAGAAATCAATTTTGAGTTAATATAACAAGTTTTAAAAAAATCTCTGTATGAAACAAATTCATTTTCTAAGCTTTTAACTGTTATATTTTTCTTTCAAAAATATTTCCGAAAAGACAGAAATCTTAAAAGTCTTGAAATGTTGCAAATTTATATAATTTCAATTGCTTAAGTACCTATCAACTTTTTTTTTATTACAAAAATTAATAAACATGCGATACTCCGGTTGGGAAATAGTGATTCACAGTGTCCCATCCCCTGGAGAATACGTAAATATGTGTATCTAGTCCCGAATCGTACGTACTGGAAGGATCACGTGTATCGGAGCAATGCAGGGGTCGTGGCTACGATCCAGGGCTCCGCTCTCTGTGTGTTCAAACCTCTCTCTCTCTCTCTCTCTCTCTCTCTCTCTCTCTCTCTCTCTCTCTCTCTCTCTCTCTCTCTCTCTCTCTCTCTCTCTCTCTCTCTCTCTCTCTCTCTCTCTCTCTCTCTCTCTCTCTCTCTCTCTCTCTCTCTCTCTCTCTCTCTCTCTCTCTCTCTCTCTCTCTCTCTTTCTCTGTAAGTATAAGAAGTCACTTACCTTTTCGGTCTTCAAATTTTAGCTTGGTTCTGCTGCGTTCTGCCTCCGGGCATCTTGTTTCAGGACAGAAGCTTGCACAATTCAGCTTTTCAACCATTGAGCTATTAAACTCCACTGGAAAACGTTTCATGCTCTGTGTAAATGGATGAAAAGTTTGACATGATTACTACAGCACAACGGATAATTCTCTTCACAGAGCTCGACCGGGCTTGACGGGCGACGCATGCGCGATATCTTGGCACATCAGTTCTCACAACAGTCAATCTCAGTTATGATCACCTACACAACTTCATTGGCCAAGTAGCAACGTCACCTCTACTCGCGCAAGATACATCACTAACACCTTCTCTGTCACCGCTCAGGATTGCACTAAGGAGCTCTACGATCCTAAATGATTGTCTTCGTCGTATAACTTCGCGCCTACTCACCTACGTCAACGCATCCATTATAACGAGTACGTAAGTGCATTGCAGTGCCTGATGGTTCTCACTATTCAGAGACGGTACTATTTCTGACATACTTAGGCCTTTATACATAAATATCTATACAACGAGCCCACCTGACTCTTACTGCGCTCTATCTTTGTTTACTTTATGAACGTTGATTGTGTGCGAGCACGTGTACACACTGCCTTCTACATTTACTCGTATAGTCGCGTTGTCGAGTCTCCCTTCGAAGAGGCACAGTACCGAGCAATATTTTATTATTTGTAATCCAACGATCTATTGCTCCGTATGTCTAATCTTAAGTGCGATAAGTGTAACAAACTCATTGCGAATAGCACTGCCTTGTGCCCAATTTGCTTGAAATCTTTTCACCCTGGTTGCGGAAAAGCGTATCTTTCATCTAAATCAGCTAATACTTGCTGTGTTTTGCATTTATCCAATATGCCTAACTTGAAACGATCACCACCGTCATCCCATAAACGTTTAGCTTTAACTTCAACACTATCTGAGAATAAAAAAAAAACCATCTCTAGGAGATCATCATAGTATGCTTAATACATCCGAAGATTTTATCGGTCCGCCTGTCAACGATGCTAATGTTGTTCAACAGTGTTCACCTACGAGTCAACAACATGCTCTCAACATGTCAGATAGGGAACTCCTCATAGCCATGCATGGCCAACTCAGTGCTTTTATTGCTCAGCAAACAAATGTAAACAATGATCACACCGATAAGCTAAATTGCATCCAAAACCACACAAAATTACTTGAAGCGCATGAGTTAAGAATTTCACACCTTGAAGCAAACATTGTTCAATTATCTCAGCAGAATGCTAACCTATCATCTGAACTCGCGATGATTAGGACTAACTCCTCAGTATCGGCGATTACACCGTCTCTTTCTGCTGAGATAACACTTTCTGGAGTACCTCTCTCTATAGAAGATTCTAACGAGGAGATAGTTGAAAAAGTTTTTCGCGCCCTTGGAATCTCAAACCTCCTCGGTGACGTTTTAGACATTCGTTGTTTCAACAATAAGAGGAAATTTTCGACTATTGAGCAAACTAATGGTGAATCTACCTCATCAGCACCATACCAAAGAACATCGAAGTCTTTGATGCTGACTTTGAAATCTCACCAAATTAAAGATTATATTATAGACATAAAGCGAACAAAGAAGAATCTGTCCCTCAAAAACGTTTTCGGTCTGGACAGTAAAGGAGTGGTGTTTATAAATGAGTTTCTTCCTGCAGCACTCTACAAGCTTCTACGCCTCACCAAAACTCGAGCTTCTGAACGCAATTACAAATATGTATGGGTTCGCTCTGGCATGATTCATGTGCGTAAAGGAGATGGGCAAGCGCCAGTTATTATTACCGAAGAAACTGACTTACAAAAATTAGTTTGACTACCACAGTCAAATCCTGTTCTATCGCATCCTCCACCATCTTCGTCACTTTTAAAGGTCGCACAATTCAATGCAAATTCTATCCGAGGTCACATTGAACTTATTCAATCGACCATAATAGAACATAGCTATCACATAGTTTCGATAAGCGAAACATGGCTTCATTCATATGTTGCCGATGACCTAATAAGCATTAACGAATATTTTCTAATTCGCAACGATCGAGAAGGCAAAGAAGGGGGTGGAGTTGCTTGCTACATCCATAATTCCCTTAAAGCAAAAGTATTAGCGTCTTCTCCAAATCAGTTTTCCAATGCACCAGAATATTTGATCGTCGAAATTACTAGCTCGAATACGAAGAAGCTTCTTTTTGCTTCAGTATATAGGCGACCAAAAGGTATTATGTTTGACGACTTCATTCAAGTATTATCTAATTTTACACATGTTTACGAGAATATAATTATTGCAGGTGATCTTAATTGCGACCTGAGTAACATTAATTATGAATCGTCATACCTGCGCCAATTAACTCTCTCGCTCTCATTTCATATTGTTGATTCTGCACCTACTCATCACCTAACCAACTCTGATTCATGGATCGATGTTTTCATTATTGACAATAAAGAAAAAGTACATTCCTTTGTCAAATCGGAGGCCCCTTTCATAGCAGGTCATGATCTTCTTGAACTCAGTTATTCTCTCGACGTCGAGCCTCCTGAAGACCGTATTATCTCACGGCGAGCGTACCGCAATTTTAATGAAACTAGCTTTTGTGAATATTTATCTAATATATTTAATATTACTGAATTATTTGATTTTAGTACTAGATTTAGTTGGAATTCCGGTCTCATTGATAACATACCATTAGGTATTAACATGATCGTTGAAACAGTATCCGAAGCGTATCTCACGTCATTGGATTATCATGCTCCATTCCGTTCATTTCGTATATGTCGGCCACCAGCACCGTGGCTCTCACTGGAATTGAAAAATCGTATGGCTCAACGTAACACCCTATACACGATTGCTAAAAGATCTAGTAATGTACTCGATATGGCGATATTTAGAGAGTATAGAGACACGCTTAAGAAGGATCTCAGACAAGCAAAAAATGATTTCCACTTTCAAAGGCTGTCTAGCAACACAGATCCCAGCAGATTATGGAAAGAATTAGCAAAACTCGGCCTCGTCAAGTCATCTTTTGCATCCCCCACTCAATTTTTTAGACCGCAGGAACTCAATGCATTCTATTCTGAAATATCTAGTCAACTGCCACCGTGTTCGCATGATGAGTTTTGTAGGCTCAGTTCCAATATCCAGCCAGTTCGTCCAACGTTTAGTTTTTCCGAAATTACTTGCTCACAAGTACATCTTACTATCTCCGGCAACTCAAACTCAACATCGTATGCAGCTGGTCCCGATGGTATTTCCATGTTCTCTTTATTCAAATCGCTTACGGTATCTTGCCCTATCCTAACAGCTATGTTTAACCTCTCTCTTGTATCTTCAGAGTTTCCTCAGGACTGGAAGAAAGCTTTTCTTCGGCCCTTGTCTAAAATAAAAAAGCCTCTCTCACCATCAGATACGCGACCAATAGCTAATCTGTCTGAAGTATCGAAAATACTTGAGCGGCTTATTCATAGACAACTGACTGATTGGATTGATAGCAATAAGATATTTGATGCACGTCAATCAGGATACCGTAGTGGGTTCAGCACTCAGTCAGCCCTTCTGCGTATTTGCGAAGATGTTAGGCGTAATATAGATAGAAGACGCATGACCATCCTAATTTTGTTTGATTTTAGTAAAGCATTTGATACAGTTCCGCATCTACAACTTCTTTTGAAACTAAAGAAGACCGGACTTTCTCATTCGGTTCTTGACTGGATTTTCTCATATCTGACAGGAAGAACTCAAGCAGTTATTGATGATCACGGAGACTGCTCTACGTGGCTACCTACGACGTCAGGAGTTCCGCAGGGTTCTGTCCTTGGACCGCTCTTGTTCTCGCTGTACATCAATGACATCGGTTCTGCATTACAAAATTCACAGCACATGATATTTGCTGACGACACCCAAATTTATCTTGATTGTTGTCCGTCACAACTCAACCAGGGCATTAGGTTGATATCTGAAGATGTCCATGCTATAGCTAACTTTGCGGTAACAAATGGTCTCAAGCTCAATATTTCTAAGTCTAAGATTCTTATACTAGGCAGTAATTCTTACACCCGCCAGCTGGATTTCTCTGAAATATTACCGATCACACTAAATGGTGTTATTCTTCCATTCGTTAACGAAGCCCGCAATCTGGGTGTCACTATGGAGTGTAACTTGTCGTGGAAAGCTCAAGTACAGCATATATCACAAAAAGTGCATTTTACTATTCACAAGTTGAAGTTTCATCGCAATGCTCTTTCCATGGAAGTAAGGAAGTTACTTATCACTTCTCTTATTTTCCCTCAATTAGATTATTGCTGCCTTGTCTATCACAACTTATCAGATGAACTAAATACAAAATTAGAACGCCTTGTCAACCATTGTATTCGTTTTATCTTTGACTTGCGACGGGACACTCATATCACAACTTTTAGACGTCAACTTGGCTGGATCACAGTACGATCAAGACGTCTTTACTTTCTTGGTATAGCTATGTTTAAGGTTGTCCGTCAAAGTACACCAGCCTACATACAAGAATTATTTACACGAACAACAACTCCAGTTGAACGACCCTCAAGGCAGCCTCGATCAAGCTTTGTCATCCCTTCTCACCGTACAGCGACTTACCATGAAGGGTTTTCGCTATCTGGCATTTATTTCTGGAACTCATTACCATCTAATATTACTACGTCGCCGAGTTTAGAAGTTTTTAAGAATCGAATCTATACTTATTTATTTAACTATGTAGATACATGCTAGGGATAACGATGTTAGTGTAGATTGTTTTTAATTGCATATTCTCAGTTTATATTTTCATTTATATTTTATATTCTAATTATAGTATTTCTATTTATATTTAATCTTACTTTTAGTCGTATTTACTTTATTTACTTTTTTTGTATCATTTTTTTGTATCACTTTTGAATGTATCATTTTGCCAAAGGCTTGCCAAGGCATAATAAACAAATCAAATCAAATCTTTCTTTCTCTCGCTCTCTATCGTCGCGCGCGAAATGTAATATTCGATGGCTTACCGCAATATCGAGGGAGGCTAACGCTCGTGATACTCTCGCGAGTCACGTCTGTACCACACAGCTTCTCACCCTACAAAAGCCAACAGACTAGCTCACCACCTAAACAGATATAGTGTATATCTATATCGATATATACCGCTGTGTGTCTTCCATACGTTCACGTCGTACCTATATGTCTATCGTATATACTGGGTGCGAGCAACATCCTTCAAAGAAAGTCTGGTCCAGCGTGACTCGACATTCATTCGAGACAGAAGCTTATATGATCCATGAATTCTGACACGATAGCTGCCCAGTCAACGGATTTAGAGGACTACATTCAATTTTCTCAGTTGCAGTCACATTTTATTCGACCACTGAGCATTGCTACTCTCAGCAATCCTCACATTCGGTTCACCTTTTGAAGACTAAACCCTGTATACGTCTTTTATTTTATTTTATTTTTTCAATTTAACTTAGTAAATAATAAAATTGATATATTTGAATTTTCTAACTTATAAGTCGCGAATCATTTTTATCTAGAAAGATTATTTTATTACTAATAATGATAAATATTTTTCATTATAAAGAAAAATAATTTTTCATCCTAAAAATGCAATAGCTCAGTTGTAACTTCTCTGGTTTAAATCATTTTTTTTTTTAGATCTTACGTTGACGTATTATATTGGACTGATCGTCAACGCGATACCGATTTGCTCAAAAAACACCATTTTTTATTTAAACTCCCATAAATTTGATATTTTTTCGGAAGCTTTGGGTTCTTTTTTGATTTTTTTTTACTATTTTGACTACCTCATTGAGAAAGCTTTGTGTACCGTCGGCAAAAATTTCGAAAAGATAAGTTGGTTTATTAAAAAAATATTTAAACAAATCTGCAAAGTATATCGGACATTGTTCTTCATGACTATTCAACTTTCGGAAAGATTCCTCTACGAGAAATCCAAAATTGATTAACATACACCCTCGTTAGAAGTTTTTGAGAATGAAAAATAATGAGAAACCAATGTGCAAGGTACCAATTTTAATTCTCGTTTCTATGAGATTTTCATGAAATAATATTGTCAAAGGATTGCAGCAAAAAAATTAATTTTTTTAAGTCGAGAAATCACTGAAAGAACTTACAAAAAAATCCACACAAAGCGTTATTACATTTAAACCACAATTTCTGAACCGGAAATCTTCAATAATTCAAAGATGACTTGTGAATTAAAACTCAGTGGATAGAAATAAATTCTGGATGAATTCACAATTTTTTTTTTTTTAGTAGCAGGATAATAAATCTATAGTTTTATCCATTTGGCTGAGAGTTCGGCTATTAGTGGTTGGTTCGGTGTATAGCGGGGTCAGCGAAAAATGTTCTGGCTCTCGTTTGACGATGCTGAGTTGAAAAGACGCTGAAGCGTGCAGAGGTAGCGAGAGAATGATAGTGAAAGAGAAAGAGAGACAGTGGGAGAGGGCGATTAAACAGAGCATTCTCGGCAGTCTCCACTATCAGAATGATAATATAGGAGACAATGAGTGACCCGACGCGAGCAATTGGGCCATGGACCGGGCAATCCAGCCAGTTCGCTCGCGATTATATTCACCTTGGTCTCTCCGTGTGCCTGTGTAGCGAAGGATGTTGCGTGATTCGAACCAAAAATCTATTGGCCTGGGTAACTAACTATAACTAAATACATATCTGATTCTTATAATTAGTCGCGGAAGCCCATATATTCGATCGTTCGGAAAGTAATTTCGTTTTTTCCCAACAGAGGACTTAATTGTTTTTTTTTTTTTTCACAACCAACTTCACACTTAAGCCGCATAATCATATGTATTTTGATATAGCAAGGCGTGCTTGTGAAAAAATTCAATTGATTCTGCACAGTACTTTTTGGTTGATACCCTTTTAAATATGGAAAGTGAAAAACAGCATTTTCGGCATATTTTACTTTTTTACTATAGAAAAGGTAAAAATTCTGTTCAGGCAAGAAAAAAATTATCCGATGTGTATGGGGAAGATGTGCTAAGTGAACGCTAATGCCAAAACTGGTTTGCAAAATTTCGATCCGGCAATTTTGATCTCGAAGATGCACCACGTTCTGGAAGACCAGTTGAACCTGATGAAGACACAATAAAGGAATTAATTGATGCAAACCGGCGAATAACAACTCGTGAGATCGCTGAGAGATTAAATTTATCGAATTCGACCGTTCATGATCATTTGAAACGGCTAGGTTTAACCTCAAAGTTCGACATATGGGTTCCTCATCTTCTTACGGAAAAAAATGTGTGCCGTCGTATTGACGTTTGTGATTTGTTTCTCAAACGCCAAGAAAATTATCCATTTTTTAAGTGTATCATCACTGGGGACGAGAAATGGGTTGTCTACAACAATGTTAAGCGCAAAAGATCCTGGAGTAGAAAAGATGAACCGGCTCAAAGCACTTAGAAAGCCCATATTCATCAAAAAAAGGTTATGCTATCTGTTTGGTGGGATTTCAAAGGAACTGTTTATTTTGAGCTTCTACCGAGCAACAGAACGATCAATTCTCAAGTGTACTGTCATCAGTTGGACAAACCGAATGATTCACTGAAAGAAAAAAGGCCAGAATTGGTCAATAGGAAAGGTACAGTGTTCTAACAAGATAATGCGAGATCACATACAAGTTTGACGACTCGGAAAAAAATTTTAGAGGTTGGATGGGATATACTGCCATACCCACCATACTCTCCAGACCTGGCACCTTCAGATTATCACCTGTTCCGGTCTCTTCAAAATTTTTTAGACGGTAAAACGTTTAATTCAAATGAGGAGGTCAAGAGTCACTTGGATCAGTTTTTTGTCAGGAAAGAACAAAAATTTTATGAGCGTGGAATCCTGCTACTGCCAGAAAGATGGCAAAAGGTATTGGATTAGAATGGACAATATTGGATTGAATAAAATATTAATTCACTATAAGAAAATCGTCTTTCATTTTTATAAAAAAAAAACGAAATTACTTTCCAAACAACCCAATAGTTTTAATGGAAAGGCAATTATACGTCTCGATGATTAAAATAATATTTCATTACATTTTTTTGTTGCCTATGATTGCCTAAGCAATGATAGTTGTACTCTGTATTAAAAACGGGAATGTAAAGTAGAACATTGCACGTTGTATCCTCATTATTTTTCACCTTTGACAAAATCTCAATCAAATATTATGAGTAAGTATGTTTATCGATATTTGTGGGAAAACATTTTAAAAAATTAAGTACAAAAATTTAGTGATGCAGCATATTCGATAAAATTTAAACCTGTCAATCGATTCTCACCAAATCGTTATCGCCTACACTGAGAAAAAAGTTTATTCGCTATACACTAAATATATTTAGTTGTCACGTTATCTTAAATATTTCTTAACTATTACAATATGTATTAACAGTTAATAAATATCAGTGAAGGCACTTTCGTCAAACGAACGATTTATTTGAGCAATTTGTTTATCATAACTCATTCGATGTTTTTTACGAATAAAAAACGATTCGCGATAACGAGATTAAATATAATTGAAACGATTTTAGATTTGTTAATAACTATGAAGTATACATTTGACATAACTGTTGTCTCAGTGAAGCAAATAGATATTTGTTAATAATTAACATATTTTTAAATTAAACTAATACAGATTTATTTTAACGAATCATCGTTCGAGGACCTCAACTACCGATCAGTCGATAGTTATTAGATTTGTTAATAGTCATAAAATTTGTATTTGCGATAAACAACTCACACCACTACTTGAGGTAACCACATCATGCCACACTTGTATCTTTGTAACGCGAATGAGTCGATGATAGACCAGTGTTGCATAAAAAGTGAGAATTTATTAAGATTATCGATGGACAACCTTAACGATCTCCCCGTTTCGTGGAGCCTGCATGTAGAATCGAAGCAACCTTCTGACCGTAAGTATAGAAAATATTAATTAATATAAGTGATGGTAATAGCTCTGTTCAACATCTGTTTAATGAAATCTATCTGACGGCACATACAATTATATGTACAGTTTCCTCGGACTATGATTTGTTCTCTTTAAATTATTACAATAGTGACTATGAATAAGCATTTTTTTATTAATACCAATGCTACGTTGAACCAACATGATGTTGATCAGATTCTAATAAAGTAAGGAACATTTCATTCATATATACATTTATCAACTGTTAATAAATAATTATTTGTACCAATTCAGAGATTCAAATAAATGATTTGTTCACTCTAACAGAATATTTATTTCGCCATATTGTTACGTCAAATTCGCGCGATGATTTTACAAAAACCGACAGATTTAAGACGTGTGAGGCGTTTCGGCGTGAGTTTTCCGTCCTCTGGTAAAGGAGAATGAATTGTCCTTTTACTACACCTAACAAGAAACACCGAAGACACGAGTCCCTTTTTGAGTTTAACGTTTAGGAAAATTACTCGGGACAGGGCTCAGAATGTTCGTTGACATTCGAAGGGATTTTAGGGAAAAGGAAGCTGGCAGGTTATTTTCACTTGGGGATAAATTTACGGAGACATCAAATAACATAATTAGAAGAAATGTGTTTATACTTACAGTTGATTTTCTTGTGAAGTTATTTCACTGGTAACCACTGTGTTGAAGGGCGGATCTGGCAACCGTTTGTTAGAATAAAAATGTTAGACTCGATGATCCGTAAAGTTGTTAAAAGTTTATTCAAATAATCGAATAATTGGTACACGTACGTTCGCTATCACAGTGAGCGAGCGATCGCTACTTTCGGCGCAAAGTGATAACTTAAAATTCGGTAAAAACAGTGAAACGAAATCGACTGGGTGGACTAGTACAAAAACGGCAGAACGCAAAAAAATTCAATGTTTTCTTGATTCTCTCCTTAAACTCGAAACAAATTCCCAATGATTCTAAATTGAATTAAAACCGAGTAAAGTGAAATTAAATCGAAAAATATCTCTTAATCAGAACTGAATTTAGACTGTTGAACCGTTTTTTCTTCAAAGTGCTCAATCCAAATTTTAGTTGACTCTACAGAGTGGAGTTCCTCCGCGATGAGAGCTACTTTAGTTCTCCAGTTTCGATCGCGACTGATCGAACGTTTGACACTGCGGCTGTATGCTGTGTAAACTGTTCTCTAAACTACTCACCTCTGTTTTCTAAACTACTCGTATAAGCACCGCTGATCTAAGCGATGATTGACTCTCTTTCGGGCATTTTTCCGTCCTTATATAGATCATGGATGGTCGAATTTCCTATGCAAGGGATTCTTAGAATTGCAATAGCAGCGAGCCTCGGACTTCGGGGCTCGTAACTGTGTTACGTCCAGGTAACAAACACACCGTTTATGAACAATAACTCTTTTTGTTAATTTTAAGGAAATGAATTCGATATGTATATATTTCTAACTATATACTCTTTCGAAGGATTACTCCTTGGTCCGGTGGTACGCGCTTAGATGAAGAAAGAGAGGGGGAAAGTGCTTCGGTCGGGAACCGCCAGATGTCGGGAGGCTTGGGTCACGCTGCGCTGTAGATCCGAGTCGCTTCTGCTGTCCCTTTTATGAATAATACAGAATGCAGTTCTTCAATAATATTTAATCTTATTTTTAATCTGAATATTGCGTAATGCGATGTGGCTTATGTACAGTAGCGGACAAAAGTTTAAGAAGGAGAGGAAAAAAAAAGTAATCGTTGATTTTTTTATGAAAAGAATTGACTCAGTGGATTTTTTTTTGTATTAGCTAATTAATCATTAATTCATATATTTATTACATAAATTCAATTTTGCGCGTAACAACATTAGATACAATAAACAAAGAAAACATAAATTTGTTTGATATCTTCGGGGACAAAAGTTTAAGACTATACGTAAAAAAATATTTTTTGGTAGAAAATATACAGATATTTTCCTCCCTTCAATACTTTGTCCACAGTCCATTATTTTTTATCACATCAGCACATCTTTGAGGCATTGAATCAATTAATTTTTTGCAGTCGTCCACAGTTGTTTCATTCCACGTTTTTTCAACCAAAGAGTACAAATCGTCAAAATTTTTTGGTTTATTTCTTTGAACCCTTCTTTTTATGGTACACCATGAGTTTTCAATTGGATTTAAATCCGGCGACTGCGACGGCCACGGTAATAAAGTGATTTTTTCATCTTGAAAAAAACTTTTCACTACCCGAGACGTATGCTTTGGGTCATTATCTTGTTGATAAATAAAATTATCACCCATATTTTCGTAGGCATATGGTAACATAGTATTTTTCAATATATCCAAGTATTGAAAACGGTTCATGATTCCATTAATTCGGCGTATTGGTCCAGGACCATTGCGAGAAAAACATGCCCACACCATTACGTTTCCACCTCCATGCTTAACTGTCGGTAAAACACATCGAGGATTTAAATCTTCGCCAATTCGACGTGTTACATACAGTATCCCGTCAGAACAAATTCGGTTGAATTTGGATTCGTCCGAAAATAGCACATTTTGCCAATCCTCACATTATTATTACTGGGTATTTCAGCTCTGATATCGACTGCTGAACGAAAACGATCTCTCTCGCTTAATCGATGAATCCGACGATCCAGCGTTGGCGTGGTTTTCCGCGGTCTACCGTTTTTTGGTCGATCAAAATAGTCCCCAGTCTTCACAAACTTGTACCACGCTTGCTTACAAGAAGTTTCTGATCGTTTCATTTGAGTTGCAATTGAAGAAAATGTCTCATTTTGCTTCCGTAGAGACACGATTAGTTTTCGTTCAGTTGATGACAAATTACGGGCTTTACCCATACTCTTTTCGTACGTAATTAAACTTAAGACACTGGATGATACACCACAAACTATTTACAGTATTAATATATCAAATTATTGCGTGGATCGACTACGGGTATCTTGTTCGACAGATCGTCTTAAACTAATGTCCGCTGTTTACAGATGGTTGGAAGAAAAAAAAATTGTATAATCTATATTGTTTACATTTGACGACCGAGACTTCTACATTATGAAGGTCAAACGTACACATGTATTGTAAAAAAACAACAAGCCGAAAGAAACGTTAGTACTTGTATGACAGATTTATGAACCAAATTGTAATTCATCGTCTTAAACTTTTGTCCGCTACTGTATCTACCAAAGTAACTAAATATTAATTATTGTTATGTTCTTTTACTTATTGAATTCATATTCTAATGGTTCTAACTGTTTAGTTAAACGATATAATGGCTTTTAATTTTCACTAATGTTTAGTTTTCATAATCATAGTCATTTCTTGTATCCTTTTAGATACATATTCCGATATATTTTCCGAACTTTTACTATAATTTTAGGTTTAAATTGTTTGTGTGCTCAAATTATGATATATTAAATGGATGCTTAGATTATTACACTTGCAGTTGACCATAAAGTGGGTGTTTATAAATACGTATTATTTCAAGGGAACACTTCTTGTTTTATGGTGTCAACAGAGAGAGAAGTTAAAGACGGACATCGGCTCGGATGTAAGGCAGAGCGTTTTGAATTATACGTTCCCCCAGTAATTAATATGTGACGTCCTTCTTATTTCATCCTATTTGAACTCTGGCTATCTGTATGATATTATTGCTTAAATTTTATATCAAACTTGCGTTTAGATATTTTATTCCTTTTAAATTATTGATTATCTACTATATATATATTCCGTGATCTGAATATTTACTTCGTAAACAATCAAAATCTCTGCTACTGTATCTGCTAGTGTATCTGCTAGTGTATCCTGTGAAAAAAGATTCGTTGGTTCAACTAAACCTGTCGGACATGGACTGTCAAATTAATGTATAATTAGATCAACGAAGTTTTGTATTTCTTTAACAGTCATGCAGTTTAGCAATCTAACACATGTTTGAGGTGAGCAATAATGTTGATGGGTTTACTAGAAATTCATTTGACAACTCGTATCCACCGAATTTTGTTGAGCCAACCAATAAGTATGTTCTCAGTGTAGCCAATTTGTATGCCAAGTTTCGGTTTGATCGATAATGAAAATTTACGAAAGTTGGGGCGAAAATAGATTTTTTTTTTCGAATTGAATAATTACGAATTCTATCAAATCTAAACGCCATGATCGATTCGTGCCAAACTCAATATCGGACAATTTTGTCCGTTGGCCTATTCTTGTAAAAAGTTTTAGCTCGATAGCTCAAAGTTTACGAAAGTAAGAGAGATCACACGCTTTTTAAAAAAAAAAAATTTAACAACAAAATGATACACCCGTTAGCGTTTCAAATAAAAAATGCGATAAACCGAGGTGGGTTGCGACCCGATTCGTGTACAAAGTTTCAGAAATATTCAGTAACCCATTCTCGAGATATAGTCATATCAATTTTGCAAGCTCATCACACACACACGCACGCACACGCGCACACACACACACATGCGCGCGCGCACGGACGGACGGACGATGCATCAACAACATAATTTTCTCTGTGTGGTATAACAATTATATGGATTCGCAATAGATTGACAATACTTTCACATATATTTTTTTATCCTTTGGCTCGACCAAACATGATATTTGTCTGCTGTCATAAAATTGACATTACGAAAGCTCTAACTATACAGATTGTCCGAATCTGGAATGTTGTTACGTCATACTGAATCGGTTTTTTCGTTCTTACTGGGTTCAATGTTTTTATGAATAGAAATAAAGAAACACCAATCTATATTTTTTGGATATACTCAGATCGTTTATCGATCAAACTGAATCGGTTCTCTTGTTCTCACTAATTGACTTATCTGCGAGTCTTCACGTTGTACACGACCTTCAAAATCGATCACGAAAAATATTAGTTACCTACGGGGTATCTATGGCTGTCCATGGCGAAGTAATCATGGCTTTTCACGGCGCAACGGTACGGCGTAATTTTTCGATGTTTACTTTGCTCCTTACGGTGCAAATGTCTCTCAGCGAATACTTTTGAATGCGAATACTTTCAAAGTATGTTTTCTTTTATTACTTACAAGGAAGGATACTTTGGTGTCCCGCTCCGATTTTGATGAAACTCACGTACGTTGTAGAGCATCGAAAACTAAAAGACACGTATTTTTTTTATCGGCGGAAAAACATTTCTAAGGGGTGAACCCGCCCCTCAAAATTAGGGGTGATTATGCAGTTTCACTCCTGCAAATGAATTTTTTTCTTCAACTTCACGTGGAATTTTTATTATCTTCAATGCGGAGTATTTTAATTTTTGTTTCATTAAAATCGGTGGGGGGGGGCTCAAAGTTCTGAACGCTGAAAGATACGACGGTCTAAAATTTCTAACTGTAATATCATACCCGAAAGATTTTACGATGAATATATTAACAAACGTTTATAGAAACGATGAAGACATACAGAGAGTGGTGTTAATTCCAAAAGGATAATGACACGAACGTTAATTTATATAGTGCACAGTTAGCGATTGTGCACGTAAACGACATGTTTATTACCTGAACAGCTAGGATTACTATATTCAAAGCTCAGAAAATTGAAAGTTCAGAAAGTTGTATGGATTAGAAATTTATTTAGAGAAAAACGAACATTTCGAAAGCCTCAATGTCTGAAGTTCTACTTAACAGCAATGTCATATTTGCGAAGATTGAGGATTCCGAAAATCACAGTTCGCAACGTTCACAGTTCCGAAAATAGATTCCACGACAGGAAAAATATCCGAATATCGCACTTTGGATGGCTTGAATTCCCAAAGATTAATTCTCTTAAAGGGCAAAGCTCTGAACATCACAGTTTGGAAGATTCAAAGTTCCGAAAAAATCTTTTCCGACGTGTCATAATTCCGAAAATGAAAGTGTACTCAGATCGCGTAGTTTGTTCTTCTGCGGTAAGATGGTACCATGAGATTTTGACCCTTCGAAATGTTTACCTTTCGGAATTTTGACCCTTCGAAATGTTTACCATTCGGAAAATTGGTCCTTCGAAATTTTGTCTTCTCGCTTTTTAAACTGTCGGGACTTGAAAATAGCGGTTATCGACCTGTTCATTTCCTAACCATCGGAACTTGGAACTATCGACTTTTGATTTGTTTGCATTTTGACTTGCCGATGTTTTGACCATTCGTACCATTCAATTTCGATATATTTAGCTCTCAATGTTTTTGTTTTCTAAGTTTTCTCTGTAGAAAGCGCAATCCTTAAAGAACTTGTTTTTCTGATACTAAAATTTTGAAGCTATAACCTTTATTAATAATGGCAATAGAATCCCTGTTATGTACATTAAATTCATTGTTGGTACATTTACCGGTCTGACTAGATTTTCTTGAGAATTGATCTTTTCTAAATTTTACGATTCTGGATCATGAATGATTATTTTTTTTTAATTTCGAGACTTACCATTCGTATCAACTTTAGTTAGACTAAAAAAAAAACGATATTTCAACCTGTCAAAGTTTTTATTATTCGGAACTTCAAGCCCCCCCCCAAATCGGTTGACGCCTTCTGGGTGAAACTGCATAATCACCCCTCGACATGCCTAATTTTGAAGAGCGATTACACCCCTTAGAAATGTTTTTCCGCCGATAAAAAAAAAAATACGTGTCTTTTAGTTTTCGATGCTCTACAACATACGTGAGTTTCATCAAAATCGGAGGGGGACACCAAACTGACCTTCTTGTAAGTACCAGCCGGTCACCCCCTTAATAATAAATAAAGCATCATGCGAAGTTCCCCCCGTTGACTTCGGCTAACAGGAATGTTTTTAATCAATTCGGACATTTAAATAACGAGAAACAATAATGTACGCACAAATATACATACTAATGGATAAGGGGTAGTTTACCCCCGTAAACTCATTTTCCTGTGAATGTGCAAAAATACGTCAACTTTATTTTAACTTGCCCTTCCAAATGGTACATGTTCTGTTTAATTTGGTTGGTTAGTGTTTTGTGTAGGGTGGAAAATTGAAAAATCAGGGGGTTGTTCACCCCTGCAAATGAATTTTTTTCTTCAACTTAGCGTGGAATTTTGATTGTCTTCAATGAGGAGTATTTTGGTTTTTGTTTCATTAAAATCGGTTGACGCCTTCTGGGTGAAACTGCAAAATCACCCCACGACATGCTAATTTTGAAGAGCGATTTCACCCCTTAGAAATGTTTTTCCGCCGATAAAAAAAAATACGTGTCTTTTAGTTTTCGATGCTCTACAACATACGTGAGTTTCATCAAAATCGGAGGGGGACACCAAACTATCCTTCCTTGTTAGTGTTGTTTATTGAATTTAAAAAACTTTTTTACGTACATAACGTAATGAATGTAACGTAACGCAGTGATGTACATAACGTTAGTTCATATTTAATTTTATAGATTTTCCAAAAGTGTGAAGCAAAGACTATGGATGAGAATATTATTGTAATTAACGGATTCCATATCCCTTGCCGAATAGTAAAGATTCGTGGTAGCAGTGCGCGCTTATTTCCCTCCATGTCCTATCTGGTGTACGGCGACGTATCAATGGCTGCTCCAATTCAGGCTGACATTGTGAGTCACGTGTCCAACAACTGGCAGAGGTTTAAGTGCTTCACTCAGGAGCAGTCTGGGGCTCTTTACGGTACTAAACGTCGGTACCTCACCGAAATGTCTAGGACTTACACCTATGGAACTACTTGCGAATTCAAGGCAGCGGGAGACATATTCCCTTATGAGCTTTAAGTGTTTCAAGGTGGTACCATTATTGCTACCTTTGGAGAGGCACTACAGACAGTCAAAAGAATCCGGTTCACAGGAGATTTTAACGATGGGCATTTTGATGTTTTAATTCCATTTGCCGAATCAACGAATCATGGTAATGTCCAATTAATTAGCTCTGATAATGTCCAATTAATTAGCTCTGATAATGTCCAACGATCACCGATCACCATCGAGTCAACGGAATGTGAACCGAATTTGTCCTGCATAGTGTCCCAACCTCAACTCTCTCCTTAGACTGACCTCCTCAGTGCAGACGAATCTGTTAATTCTGATGAAATAAAAGTTAAAGTGAAAATACAGAAAAAACGTAGAAAAAAATTTAGAGATGCGATTAGGAAAAAACAAGTAAGGGAATCTGCTTTTAAATATGCAATATGCATTTACCATTGAAGATCTGGACGAAACGATGAGGTACAAAGTAGGACGACGCATCAGCAGCTCCGAGGAAGCCTGTCGCATTCTCTGCTTCCTTATCCCCGAAAGGTTTCCTCTTGTTATGTACCTTGCCGTTCATCTCGAAAATGGCCAGAGAGTTTATTTTTCATAGGACAATGTTGTTGAAAGGATCAATAACCCTCAGAAAATAAGACTTATGGCCTTTTTTAAGCTGTGCAAAGTCGATGCCTTCGCAAGGATACTTTTATATTGCGAAGTTTCGACTTATTACGTATGGAAAGACAACCAGTTCTCCAGGAGAAAACAAGGGAAGCCAGTGACAGATTATCCGGGCGTGAAGAAAGATCAGGGCTTGGATAGAGTGTACACGATCCGTCCCGGCAATGCGGAGTGCTATTACCTACGCCCTCCTTTTACACGAGATCCGCGGCTCCATATCATTTACTGCACTAAAAACAGTGGCAAGCGTAATAATGGATTACGGTCCAGCCGACATTTCAGACGGCGTGCAGAGCACTTGGCTTGCTGGAGGACGACGCACACTGGGATCGCACTCTGGAAGAAGCATTCATCTCTGAATCTCCTTATACAATCCGTGAGCTGTTTGCCATCATGTTGGTCATCCGTCGAGTTGGAGATCCCCTAAAATTGTGGGGAGAAATACTGAGACAGTCTTGCGGAAGATGTTAGATAGCAAATGGAGAGAGAGCGCGGAGACGTCCAACTCCTTCACGACATTGTTTACAACCAATGCATTATCCTTACTGGAGCACTTACTTATAGAATTAATGAAAATGTCAAAGTATGGTATCGTTAACGTGAAGCTGGACCTCAGTCTAAAGATTAATGTACAATTAATGAATTATATTTCAATATTTTCAATATTTCTTATTAATTATTTATTATCTCACGATGAATCTTCCTCGCCTTTTGCCAGTCATTTTTTCAGCGTTTTTATTGTTACAAATCTATTGTAATTCACCACATTTTCGAAGTAGATGATACCCACGTTGAACTGCATAAGATAATAAGAAATTGTTCGAACATAAACCTGTGACCGAATTTCTTAATTAAAGAAGGGGTTCGGATCAACAAAGAAAATTAAACAGCCGCACATAAATTAGTGAAATAATTATGCTGGTGTATTCAAAGTGACAAATAACAAAAGACAACCAAAAAGAGAATAAATATAATTAATCGGTGAATACAGTGGCAAAGTGATAATATAACGAAATAATAGCAATTATTCAAAAGGGGAGGGGGGAAGTGCTCGAACAACGCAGTCTTTAAATAATGATACATGATACTAACTCGATTTACGCAAGATAATCTCGAATAATAACAATAAACCATAACTAACCACGTAGTCTCGACATAACAACGCCTAATAATGTTAAGGGAACAATACAAAATAATATCTAAATGATAACGCCAAAATAATCCCAAAAGAATAACGCAAAATAATAACTCAAATAATGCGAGATACCAGCTCGAAATGTAATGCAAAAAAACGGGCGAGAATATAATGCTAAATAACAACTAAAAATATAATGTAACTAAAAGGGAGGAGGCGGAAATATAATAATCGATATTACTCAAAATATAGTACAAAATAATAAAATAGAAATGGTTCTAAGCTTATGGCGTCAACTATGTAACGGCGTAGCACTGTTTACCCGAAACAATAGATCGTACTCGATAACGGCGTGATTAGCTAGCGGGGTGGCACGAGGGGATATCTCCGAGACGTAAATTCCCGACCTTGATGGCCACTTAATTATTACCTCGGTTTTTAGGTGGAAGGGCGGGGGGAATAATTGGTAATTCAGCAAATAAGGTACGAAAAGGAGGGTTTGAAGGGGATAGAGAACTCAATGATCTAACCAAATCTACACTATCATCATTCATCACGTGCGTTAGAGAAGCTCTAGAGATTCTCGTCATCGTCTTCTTCCTCGGGGCCTGTCGTCGATGATTGGCTGAGGTGGGAAACAGAGAGAGAGATGCCCACGTTGGCTTTGGTCGGCAATCGTAACGGTGGGCAGTTTCGGCAGTGTGACGGTAGGTGGCGGCAATTGTCTCGATGGATCGTTGCTCGATATCGCTTCTTTATAGTGCGGCGTTTGCGGCTTTGGCTGTATCGAAGGGTATATTTTCCCTCGGTCACGTTCCTCTTACTTTCCGCAGCTTCAGCACAATATCTCTTGCCTCCTGGGGTCCTTATTGGGTCGTCGTATCCATTGAAGGGTGTTGTGTTTCGCCCTCGAGCCTCGTGCGATAAAGGGAAAAACGGGTGACGGGCTGTGTTACGTAATGGATATTATTTTTCGCAAAAGACGACGCAACTAGGAATAATTTATTAATTTCTTCATTTTAGAGCGAAATGCGTCGCTCAGGGATTGGAGTTGGTCTGGTTATTGGATTAATAAATAATTCACTTTGATTTGGACACTTATAAACGTAAAGATTGATTTAATTGAATGTCCGTATAACGCGGTAACACAATTGTAAATAAGTCACAAATAAACGTTGAATGCGGTAACACAATTTTTAATTGTCGATCGTACAAAATAGAATTGTTAATTTTGATGTTACGAGGGTCGACCGTCGTGGTTGGCCCCCGATGTGGTTGAAGCGAAAATTTTACAATCAATTTACTTTAATACACAATTTATTTAATACACAAATTTAAATGAACAATTAGTCCGGGTGTAACAGAAGGATTTTGTTTTCTTAATGTTAAAGATAATAATATAATGCTTGAAATAATGTATTACTTATCCTATCGTGAATGGCGGGCTCGAGCCGAGGCCCCGATGGAACTGGTAACAATATTTTGTTGCAAAACATATATCTAATGTGACCAATTTTCCTCATCACTCTAAGCTAAGGGGGTGGGGGCGACTACATGTAATAATACGCAATGATTACAAAGATACATCTTATTATTATGTTCACAAGAATAAAAGCAAAAGAAAAATAATCATAGTTAAGTCGACGAAAAAGAATTAAAGGAAATTATTTAAAATAATATTATTAACGATTTCTGAAAAAAGTAATTCTCTTAAGTAAGCAAAAACGATCGGTGGTTGTTCATAATGGAGTCAAAGAAATAATCGCATAGAAAAGGGGGGGACAGTTAGACTCGAAGTTAATTACAAAACGTCACATAGGGAAACAAGGGTCGAGGGTAATACTCTTTAATCCGCTGGACTGTTTGAGTATCTTGTGTGCTGCTAAGACTCTAGCTAGTTACTCTGCATAAAGATAAAGCTAACAAAAAAAAATAGGTTGTCAGTGTTAAGAGTTGATAGACTGCTAATCGGCACGGAGCAAGGGAAATAGCAAAGAAAACCACGGATACTACTCCCTGCCCGTACACACCAACCATTCTACTACTAAGCACATCGCGAGTCCACTAGCTTGGTCCGTTAGTGACACCAAAGAAATCAGCACGAATTAATAGTCACCAATAGCTTCCTTGGTTCTACGACGGGAGGGAGGGGGGAGGAAAAGCACTAATTTTTTGCGTCAAGCCAACGACACCTATTACATGAATTCGTGTATTTGGGCGCCAGAAAAATCTAATTTTTGGTCTCACCTCACTGTAATATGCTTCCATTTTCACCGTGAATTTCCAAAATTCACGCAAGATTTGAATTTTGTGCCATTTGTGCGGTAAAGTGTTGCCAACGAAAAAAAAAACAGCGTGACAGCTGACAGTTCAGGGCTATTAAAAATGGAGCGCTACACGAAAGAACAACGCGTTTTTATTGCTGAGCAATATTTTTTAAATAACGAAAGTTTGGCAGCTACAGTTTGCAATTTTCGTACAATATATCGTCGGAATAGTGATTTAACTTCATCAACTGTGAAGAGATTAATTAGAAAATTCAGGGAGACTGGATCAATTAGTGATCTTAGCCACTCTGGCCGTCCTTCAACAAGTCGTTCAACACAAAACATCGAGGCAGTTCATGAGAGTGTTGCTGAGAGTCCAGGAACATCAATTCAGCACCGTGGTCAAGAATTGAACTTTTCGAGAAGCTCTCTACAGCATATTCTGACGAAAGATTTGCATCTTCATGCTTACAAAGTTCAATTGACTCAAGTACTGAAGCCTACTGATCACGAACAGTGAAGAGAGTTCATTGAATGGATTATGGAACAACAATAAGTGGATACTCATTTTTGGAACAAAATCATTTTCAGCGATGAGGATCATTTTCATCTTGATGGCTTCGTTAACCGTAAAAATTGTCGCATTTGGGGTTCAGAAAATCCACGAGTAATTGTTGAGAAACAAATGCATCCAAAACGTGTCACTGTTTAGCGCGGATTTTAGGTTGGAGGCATCATCGGGCCATTCTTCTTCGAAAATGCGGCTGATCTGGCAATAACAGTTAATGGTGCTCGCTATCGCGACATGATAATCCAGTTATTTGTACCTAAATTGCAAGATATGGATGGACGACATGTGGTTTCAACAAAACGGTGCCACATGCCAGACAGCCCGAGAAACAATTGAATTACTGCATGAGTCATTTCCTGGTCGTGTAATTTCCAGTTTTGAAGATCAGAATAGGCCGCCCAGATCATGCGACTTAACGCCATTGAACTTTTTTCTCTAGAGTTTTTTGAAGTCTAAGGGTTATTCCAACAAACCCACGACCACTCACGCCTTGAAGAAGAAAATTAACCGCTGTATCAACGAAATTCAGCCACATTTATGCGAAACGGTCATGGAAAATTTCGACAAAAGAATGCGTATGTGCCACCAAATCCGGGAGGCCTTTTACCCGATATGCTATTCCATACATAACCCTATACTGTATTGAGACGTACTGGTCGTCTCATGACGCATGGTGCACAATACTGAACATCGCTACCGCGCGTCACTCACGCCATGTAGGCCGGCACATCAAGGGCCAAGTCCCGTTATTCTGGTCAGAAAAGCACAGCTAGGGAGAGCGCCATCTGGGATCAGTTAAAATTTAAAAAACTGTCATTAGGACAAACGACGAATTTTGAAGAAATCCAAAGCTATCGATGGACTAAAGGACCGGCACCAAATATATAGTAATATCAAAAATATAGGGTGAACGGAGGGGATGCCGGTATAAAGCGGCAGGAAATTTGGCAGTCGGGGAACACTTTTGTTCGTAGATTCCGCCGACGCAGAAGCCCAGCTACCAGGAAGGAAGACCGGATAAGCCGTCGATAGCATGCAGCCAATCTGGTATATACGGGACTAAGCTGTGACGTCAGATCCTACACTAGAAGTCTAGCATCAGCTAGCTAGAAGGCTCAGCGCCTTCGCTGTGTCGAGCCAGACGGCCTTGCCGTCATAAAAACAACAATAAAAGAGACCCGTTGCAGTAGCCAAGGATAGTCGATCCGGCAAGCTGTTCCACCGCATAATACTAAAGGAATGTGGCACATCAGGCATTTCCAACGACGACTTAAATAGTCTGTTTCTAACGAAGAGAAAGAGCGTTACAAGAGGTAGAAATAATTCGCAACACTGATCAGCTATCAGGAAAAATGTGGAATACCGTAGGATAAGATAGGTACGGGCCTGACATGGAGGACCCGTGCGGATGCGCTCACAGTGCATCACACTAACGCCAGGCTGCCGCGGCAGTCGGGTGAGCGAACGATAAGTACGTCTCAGGCGGAAGCTCTACTCCCACCACAGGGACACGTGAAGTAGGAAGAAAGACCATTGATCCGCGGCAGAAAATCAGAGCATAGGGATAGGCTTACGGTAGCGCACCGGTAACTTACCGACATCGGATATCAGCGGATAGGTAGATATGGTAGGATAAGTTATCCGGTGAACGCGGCAGGTCGAACAAATTATCTCCTAACACCGATAAATTTATTCAAAAGCAAATCACATTATATTGCATATTTAAATTCTCTTCCTCTGCGTACACGATTCCAAAGGCGTGCGTGAGCCCGGTAAAACCATTTGTAAAGCGTTTGGTAGCCGAAAATACCAGAGAAGAGTGAAAAAACAATAACGACTAAATTCTATATTAATCTCTTTCATGTAACTCTGAATAAACCCTACTTTTACCGATTATTGAGGCCTCTATTAATTTCCTCTCTGCTCGAGCCCAAACTAAACCCCTTCAGGGTAATAAAATTAAATGTTAACAGTTGACACCGTTACAGTGTACTTTATAAATGAATAAAAAAAATGCACAATTTTGAATTAAAAACCTGTGTTTTCTATAAAAATTACTTCTTACGCGAATTTTGAGACACCCTAGATGTGAAGAAGTGCAGAATCTCGTTCTTCGTGTGGTTGACTTTTTCTTTGGATCGGAATTTCATTTTATCGTCCTACCACGTACATTTTAATATTTTGACAAAAATATTACATCTCGAAACATCTGATGGTGGTCAAGACAGAACCTAGACCCAGAATAAAATTGCAGATTAAGAAAAAAAAAACATTGACATCCATAAAAACTTTTAAGTATTTTATGCCGGGCACTAACCGTTTGTGAACTTATGGTTAATTGCAAAAGCTTTAAACAAAAATGTAACGTCGAATAGAGAGACTATCCATAAAGTGAGAGATTACTACAGTTCTTGGTTACATTTGGGTAATAATTGATCAAAGAATTCTGCATAATGTTTGTACCTAAGAACTCGATGTAACTTGATGATTTTTGCGTAGCTTCTATCGATGCGAGGGGCTTAACTCCATTAGAATCCAATGTGTTCACCAATTGAGGTTAGCCTGTCAATCTTCCATCGAAAAGTTGGTGTCTTAAGGAAAAGAATTTGACGTTCCAAATGATTCACGAAAATTACGCGAAAATAGCTACTTGTTCTGGTCTTTTCCTCTTCTCGATTTATCGTAAAAAAATGTCTGGTTATAATATAATACGAGTACTTCTGGTGAGTTTCCATGAAATTCTTGAATTAATTGTTTCGTATTATTTGTCACATATACTGAACAAACGAAATATTTAATTATTGGAATAGTTTAGTTAGACTTACATAGCCAAACGATTAGAAAAACATCATCATGTCAGTATAATTTTTCAACCGTAATATCTTATTGTCCTTGAAATTGTGTTCTTTCTTGTAGGACTGATAAGCTGTCAAAGCTATCTTGAGGCCGATAATGTCGGCAAGATTTTCATCCAACGTCTTCTTACCACCGACCTAAAACAAACAGAGATTTTCAATTAAATAATAATTCTATAAGTGATAATGACAGTCATCGAATACTTACGTGAATTGTTACGTTCGTATAATTAACAATTAACGTATAATTACTGTACTATTGACATAACACTCCACTTTCTCTTTGTATCTATCTTTCGTCGAGCTGTACCATAATGATTTCCAGTTACGTTCTCTAGGCCCATAACCTGCAAATTATTCATTTTAATTCTTCATGGAGGAAGCGTTGTGGTGGTGTAATATTTTTCGTTGAGTTTTCCATGCCAATGTGTTTAAAATGAACCATAACTTCCAGAAATCACATTCAGTAAAAAATACTGTATTCTGTATTTTGTGTGCGTGTGCGTGTGCGTGTGTGGTGTGCGTGCATGCGTGTGCGTGTGCGTGTGCGTGCGCGCGCGCGTTTTAATTCTGAGCTATTGAACTGAAACTTTCTACAAAAATGGGCTAGAAGGTAGGATACTTAGTCTTTGAATTTGATCAAAATCGATCGAATGGCTCAAAACTTATAAAATTTGTAATTTTTTTCCAAATTTTGAAGATCGTTGTACTCTGAATCAAAATTCTCGAACCGCTTATCCACAAAACAAAACTTTCTCTATTAGGTAGCCAAAATTGTACAATTGAATGTGCAAATTTTTTTATATTTTGTATATCTCGATTACTGTATCATATTTTATATGAATTAATTGACTTATTTGTAACGACCTTTCAAATTTCGACATTTCGTTGATTTGGTCTTGCATATTGGCATAAAATACATTGAATCCATTCAATCTAGCGAACTTGTGCCAATCAGAATCATATACATATTTCTATACAAGTTTACTTTTCTGAGCTTGGTTTCAGACAGCTCTTACAATTGGTCAGACTTTTTTACAAACAAATATTACGAAGCAATAAATTCAAGAATTTCATGGAAACTTACCAGCAATATTATATTACCAGACATTTTTTGACGATAAACCGAGAAGAGGAAAAGACCAGAACAAGTTGCTACTTTGGCGTAATTTTCGTGAACCTTTTGCAACTTCAAATTCTTTTCCTTAAACGCCAACTTTTCGATGAAAGAGTGAGAGGCCAACCCTCATTGGTGAACACAATGGATTTCAATGAAGTTAAACTCCTCGCATCGATAGAAACTACACAAAAATCACCAAGTTACATCGAGTTCTATGGTACAAACGTTATGCAGAATTCTTTGATTAACTATTACCCAAATGTAAGCAAGAACGGTAGTAGTCTCTCACTTTACGGAACATCTCACTATCCGACGTTACATTTTCATTTAACGTTTCTGCAATTAAATATAAGTCCACAAATAATAATAAATATACCATAATAATAGATACATATAATTAATAATGCTCTTTCAAAATGTTATATAATTGATAGCCATCAAACAAACCTGTTAATTGCATTCGGTATTCAATCCCAAAAACGTCAAATTCATGTATGGACTTCTGCTTCTTAGTACTTTGCTGATTCACGATCCATTTACCGCACGTATACTTGTAAAAATTATTGCAAGGATCAACCGATTGGTCAAGACCTAGAATCAATTCCGACGTCACAATTTCGTTTAAAGTTTCTGCAATTAAATATAAGTCCACAAACAATAATAAATATAATAATAGATACAGATAATTAATAATGCTCTTTCAAAATGTTATATAATTGATAACCATCAAACAAACCTGTTAATTGCATTCGGTATTCAATCCCAAAAACGTCAAATTCATGTATGGACTTCTGCTTCTTAGTACTTTGCTGATTCACGATCCATTTACCGCACGTATACTTGTAAAAATTATTGCAAGGATCAACCGATTGGTCAAGACCTACAATTAATTCCGACGTTACATTTTCGTTTAAAGTTTCTGCAATTAAATATAAGTCCACAAACAATAATAAATATAATAATAGATACAGATAATTAATAATGCTCTTTCAAAATGTTATATAATTGATAACCATCAAACAAACCTGTTAATTGCGTTCGGTATTCAATCCCAAAAACGTCAAATTCATGTATGGACTTCTGCTTCTTAGTACTTTGCTGATTCACGATCCATTTACCGCACGTATACTTGTAAAAATTATTGCAAGGATCAACCGATTGGTCAAGACCTACAATTAATTCCGACGTTACATTTTCGTTTAAAGTTTCTGCAATTAAATATAAGTCCACAAACAATAATAAATATAATAGTAGATACAGATAATTAATAATGCTCTTTCAAAATGTTATATATCTGATATCCATCAAACAAACCTGTTAATTGCATTCGGTATTCAATCCCAAAAACATCAAATTCATGTATGGATTTCTGTTTCTTATTGTTAATAATTTGCTGATTCACGATCCATTTACCGTACGTATACTTGTAAAAAATATCGCAAGGATCAACCGATTGATCAAGACTCACAATTAATTCACTACGTGCTCAAAAACAATTATCAGAATTAAGAGAAAAAAAGTCACGGTTGCTATTGATGTGCGAATTTCGTTTTTCTTTCTGTTAACCGAATTTGGTACCGCGCTTAGAATAGCCCAAAAATTACCTGGCAATTCAGTTGAACCAAATATATTTTTTACTTCAATACAATATACAGAAGTGGAAACAGAAAACTTTAAATATCACATTTTTAAGAATATCGACGTTCTTAACAATATTCGACGTAGCATTGGTTTTAGCCAACTTTCGTCACCTACTGAAGTCTCGATTGGATTTTCTCGACTTTAAACTATTGAAGCGACACATGTGTCGTTTTCAGTTATCTTGTGTTTACGCGAGTGATAAGATTATGATCCGAAGCACATAAATTGAAGAAAGACAAAACGTTGTAAAAAGTTATGTGCCACTATTTTACTGCGCAGTAGTCTTGCATTTGACTGCTTTCGACTTAATATATCTCAAATATTTATTCTATTCATCCAAAATATACATTTTTAAGATGTCGGATGATTTAGAATGATTTTTAAACTTTCCGTCGTTCCTAGAATAAAATTACTCAGCCGTTGTTCGAAATTTCCTATAGTTATTTTATTATATTATATTCTATTAAGATCTGTCCGTGCTTTAAATATTAACTTTCTACGCTGACTGTACATTTCGCGAAGAAAAGACTTTGACGCAGTCTTTTTTAATACTTCTACATTATCGATTTTATTGCACTCACTATCCACTCTGCGAGATTTCGCATATCAGAACGAACAAGCGTTCTTCATTCTAAATTCATCATTCCAACCGCACAAATTTGCTATACTTTTACCTGTTAAGTGGAAGCGAAACCTTTATACTTAACGTCGACGTGCTACTTTTCTCTCACATCACCATGACGCCATACTAGTTGTATCTCTATCACACTCATAAATGTTTAGTCCCCCCTTAAGCACCAAGCGTACCTCACGGCACTGCATCCGTCATTAACTTTATCCACTGAGCATAGCCCAGGCTCGATCGTTTCGTCTTATTCTATTCGTTTCAAATTATTATCTTCATTCTGGACATTTTATTGAGAACAACAAGACTTTTTTTTCAGCTGATAGTACAAAGCGCACTGTACACATTATTCGTATTATATACAGTTGAGTACAAGCTCAACTGTATAATACACAGTTGAGTACAAACTCAATTGTGTATAATGCGAATATTCTTATTTTTGAAGTCACGTGCACAGATGCTTAACTAGATTTGAAATGTCAGTACGTATATCGAGATAATAAAATAGCGAGTGTAGATAAACAATTTAACGTTTTCGGTTTGATACACCAGGCTACGCTCGATGTAGTAAATCGAAAAAAGTCACATGATGTCTTTAATCAGATGAATAAACAGTTGAATGCGATGATGAAAACATCGACCTTCCTCCTGTATTGAAATCGATGTATTTCAATAGGCTTATTTCCAAACTTCTAATCAAACAGAAGCGTTAATGTGATGTAATACGTTGTAAGATCTTGTTAGAATGTTTGTTGAAGTATATTAATCACGCAATAAGATTTTAGAGCTCTTTGATTTTTCTATTTCATCATATCACGTGACTCAATTCAAGAGGACGAAACTTCTGCGCAGCAAATACGCATTTCTGTTTCTAGTTATTATACCGTGAGCACCGTGAATTGACGTAGATTCTCTCGGAGTTGTAAATTCCGATTACGCTCTGTCGGCGATGATGCATGCTTGATATTGTTGCACTCCAAATTAATGTAATGCAACTATCTTCCCGTAGTAATTAAATCAAATCGTATCTGGTTATTACATAAAGTTTAATTATCAATAGAAAAACAACAGACGAGAATAAATGCACAACATTTTACCAAGTACAAAAATGAATATTTCAATAAAAAACGACTCGATCATTTGACGATTTTCCCGATCGGGAAAAGTTCTTTACTCGATGGCTCGATGTTGATGATCGATGTCTTGACTGACTATCCTAGAAGCTAGAACCTAGAAGATAATTTATTCGTTGCTGAATCCTTGGTGGAGAAAATTGGACAATGCTTGGATCTTGAAGACGCGAGTCCCTCGAAGCAAGTTTACAGGAGAAAACCGTGGTCATCCTTTGACTCGTATGTCTGCGAGAGCGTACAAGAAAAACCCTTGTGAAACTCACCGATAGCTAAAAAGCTATGGATCATGGCTCAGGTTTTTTAACCTGAGCCATGATCCATTTTTTGACTTCACACGAACTTATTATTACCATGAGTGTAATATACCAAACAACGAATATAGAACTTGTTTTTAAATATACTTTTTATACTATAGCCGTGTTATGCTATGCTCCAGTTGTTCGATACACGATAGATTCGCTTTTGCGAACTCTTTACTCGTTTCCCTCTTGCAGTTTCCCGGAGTTTTCTCCATTCTCGTGTACGGCACTCGCCCACACGTAGGTACGTACGTCTCTCGAGAATTTCACTTCTAGCGGAGCTGTTAAATCCTCGGTCGGCTTAACAAGAGTAAAGTTGGTATGTAGTCGAGGTAACTCACGTCAGGGTACCTCCATCCGCTCAGAGAATGACATTATTGTTGTACATAGTCGTTTTGTTCCTATCTCTGAGATAGAAAAATGTAAATTACTGGCTCTTAATTAAAAGAGAACCAGGAGCTGCGAGGTGTAGCAAAGTTACGCCATGGTACTAAAAAAAAAAGTGCAATCTAATGCACTAAATTTTATGAGCTTTAGTTAATTCTATTTTTCAAGGAAATTATCGTTATTTTTTGTGATAAATCCCAGAGCAATTTTGGTTCAACAGTCCTGAAAGGATTGATTAACGGATTATGTTAATTGTTACGATTGTTTCTGTTATCTTATCAGAAAATAATTGGGAATTTCGAAAGAAAAACTGTGACGCAAAGTTTTTTACGACAAACAATCTTTCGGATAAAAGTGGAGAACGGTGAACTGCGTTTAACAATTTTACAGTTCACGATTATCGTTTTTTATTTAAAAGATCAATTGTTGCAGTAAAAATCTCGATAAGGGTACCGACGACGTATAGTAGATCACCTTAAGGATTACCTTACAAGAATCGTGAGGGGGGAATGGAAGAATGAGTTTAACTTAACGCGTTCGACACTGTACGATAAAAAAATTGGGCCGAACGAGTGAGCTTGAAAGACACCGAAAGTCTTTCGTTCACTCTATCAACCACAATAGATCGTGAAATATTATGAAATTTGAATGTTAACTTTTTATTCTTTTCTTTTTCTAAGTTCTTCATTCGAATCGAAAATAAATTGGTGTAGTAAGTCGTTACATTTTATTGTCATCGCACGCGTTCGTAAATTTTTTCTAGATATAATTTCTTGTAATAAAAAATATTTTCAACACGCTTAAATAAAAATATGGACAAAAATATTATTTCACCAAAACAGCTTACTCTGCTAGGAAGCAAAAAAAAAAACAAAATAAGGATTAAAAAATCTGCTAAAACGTATAAATCCGTCCAAATGAATTTCTCTGCTTTAAGAAAAAAATGCCAACTGCCTAAATCGACTGCCCGAGAGGTAATAAATCTTTGCGCAGACGATAACAGCACTTTATTACAGTGAACCTGAACGTAAATTTGTCAAGTAGTTTTCCACGAAGGAAAAAAGTAACTGCACGTTACTTTAGGAGGTCCGGGTTTCACGTGAGGCCATACAACTGCTTCCAAAAGATATTTAATCTTGCCGAGTTATATCGTCTCGAACATCTTGTAGTTACATACGTGCTTCTGAAATTACTGCCGGGGTTACACGTACTATACGTCTCGGTGCTCTTCGGTATATACGTGTCGAGATGAAAAGCACGATTTGCTGCCACCGTGAAGCCTCGGGAGCTGTACGTTCCCCCACGAAAAATTCGTCGGAAGAGGAAGAAGCTCTCCCGGCTCTCCTTCTCTCCCAGGGAGAGTCAAAGCTATGTGCCGGATGTCCTGAAGATCCGAGATTCTTGGAAAAAGAGAAATAGTATGTATGTGTAGCATAGCATAGCTTGTAACTGTGTAGTGCGATACGTATAGGTATTAAAAAATAAAGAAAACCGTTTCCATTCACGAGTCATGACACGCGATGTGAAAACGTGTTTACCTAACCGACGCTTATCTACGTGGCCCTCCAACGTTTCTCCTTTGCGGTCGTCACTCTTGAATGTATACAACAAGTTGTATGGTAAACATGTAGGGTATACATACATATGTGGGATAGCTTCTACACCGGCAATATGTTTCAGGGACGACGATGCGATGTGTAATCGAACCAGGGATTCTCCTAAGGAGTTGAGCTTGTTACGTTTGTCTGTCTCTCGATGTTCAGCATTCAGCGATTCCATATCCGATTTCTTCTGAGATGTATTATTGTCCGTTTTCTTTTCTATTCCATTCGACAGGAAAGGTCAATCTAACGTTTTGGATTTACTATACACAAGCTTTTTGTCTTTGTTGATACATATTATCGCTTTATTGCTTGTTAATAGATGACGTTTTGTTTTTGGAAATTTGTATAGTTTGTTGGTCGACTATGGCGTCTTCATAACTTTGTGAAAGGTGGAAAATAATGAAGAAGCAATGTGCAAGGTTCTACTTAACAGGTTTGAGTGAAATGAAGGACGCATCTAACAAAATAGAGAGGAAAACATTTGTCACTCAATAGAATAAGTGAATAGTTAATAATAAGATACATTAAAAATATCTTTTTGAAAAAGCACAGCTTGTGTTATCTTTGTGCTACATTAAATAAATGTTTAAATAAAAAGAAACGGATGTGTGTTCACCATTCACATACGGTAAAAGTGAAACTGATAAGTCTTTTTTCGTGAATTCTGAACTTGCAGTAAAATTTTATTTTCCTGAAGTAATCTTCGAGAGAATGAGATTAATACATCAAGAGAGAGAGAGAGAGAGAGAGAGAGAGAGAGAGAGAGAGAGAGAGAGAGAGAGAGAAAGAGAGAAAGAGAGAGAAAGAGATAGAGAATATAATGACGACAAGCTATAGTGCTGCGTGCGTTGGCTTGTTTGTGGGTGTTGTCATTTCTTTCTTTAATTAACTCTGATTTTGAAAATACTTGGGTACATAACATATACAACAATGCCAAAAACAAACGCGGAAAAGTGTCGAGATTATCGCAATAGAACTCTCTCTCTCTCTCTCTCTCTCTCTCATTTACACATACACACACACGCGCGCGCGCATACACACACTCTTTCTTGAGGAAAATACAGTGCGTGCACGTGATACTAAACACACACACACGCACGCACGCACGCACGCGCTACACACACACACACACACACACACATATGAATGTATAACCTATCTTTGTGGCCCTAGGCCTGTAAGGCCTAGACTCATAGATGATAGAGTGGGGGTACGAAGCACAGCGGAAAGAGGCGACCAAGGATAGGGAATACCGTGTATAATGTGCTCTATCTCATTTTCTCACTTACTTAACTCTCTATGCCTCTCTTTTTGGTGTCGTTTCATTTCGACGTTACATTTTATCGTCGGCGTTATCCTCGCTAAAAATATACACTTCAATAAAAATTTGTTATATTTTTTCAAACAAAACTTTAAAAAGATTTTTTCACAATAGAATTTAATTTTCTAATTTTTGGATGGTTATGTTGAGGGCTGAAGAGGTCGTATACAGAAAATAAAATTAATTGAATGATTTCTTTGTACAATTACATTTTTTATTTATATTTTTTATCAAATTTATTTGAATCCTATTGACATTTAAGGGGGTCACTGTACCAGGTTTTTGTTTTTATTTTAAAGCTACAGAAGTTACAACAATTTTTTTCCTACAGTAACTTTACAACAGTTTTAATCCTCCTTATGGTTTTACATTATGTAAAAATAATAATTTTTACCGATAATGTTGATAAAATAAAGATGATTATTCATAATAAATGAATGACGAAATTATTTAATTATCAATTTTACTTTACAGCCTTTCATGGTGCCACTTAGAGTGCTGATGTTACTGGGCGGAGGTCTCCTAGCAGTATTCGGTAGCGAAGCGATCGAGCTCGGTGGAGCTGGCCCCCTAGCGGTGGTGGCCGCAGCCTTTGTCAGCTGTTACTTCTGGCAAGAAGAAGGCTGGGAAGTCGATGACGTGAGTAACATACTCCCTATTCCTTATATAGTACACCACGCGAGTAGAATGCTCCCATTCTATACGAGTTCACATCGTTACTAAGATATAGCGGTGGTAGTAGTGGTAGTTTCGATGTACATGCTTAGTTTAGCCGACTGAGAGCTCGAGTGAGTGAGTATAAAGGCCGCGAGACGAAGGTAATAGTTTCGTGGCGTGCAGAGGGCGTAAGGGGGAGCAGTGTTCGGCGGAAGTCTCCGTATCTGGTGGTTCTAAAGGCCGGAAGGCCGCTAGCGCTGAGAAACCGCACCAAGCGAGCTTGACGATAGGAAGGGAGCGAAGGGGGCGTGCAGCATGCAGTCGACCGGATACCCGTCGACGCTGCAGTGCACAGAGGGCGCATCACACAGAAAACTCACGGAGTTCTACCCCCTTGCCTTTCCAAACTCCTGCAAAATATTCGCGAGTCGCTTACCAAACGAATTTCAATTCCATGTGCTGGCGCGTGGTGTGTGGTGTTAGCCTATAAGAGTGCCCCTGCTTCTTTGGGGGGGGGGGGGGGGGGGGGGCTGTCGACGCGATTCTGCGAGGCTCACTCGGGCAATAGATGCCAAAACTCAGGCCATAACTATCAGAGCAGAAACGCAAACGAACCGCAAACGCGGCTCTGCACATCGCGCGTCGCCAACGCCAGTCATTCGCGTAATATTGATCCTATAACTAACCGAATGAAATGTGATTGAGAGAAGACGGAAGAAATTTAAAAAGGATTTCAATACCATCTCCCGTTAAGGGAATACTGATACAAAGAGAAAAAAAAAAGTTTATTCGAGTCATGGAAATGTAATTTGTTAGCGAAATTTTATTTACGTCAACGATATTTCATTTATACCTCAGCCAAACAAAATTTTATTCATGGAAATATCGTTTTAAAAATCCCTTTCCTACCAAGGTGTATCAGCAACTAGTGTGTAAAATGTTCTGAAATATTTATAGATTCCAAGTGAAATCATATCCAAAATACAGTGTTCTTTAAACTCAAAATACTCAACAGATATAAGAACTAGAAATACGTATATTATTGCAATCTCCCTCAATAAACTCCACGACAAAATAAAGCCAACAGTTCACGAAATAGTTCAACTGTCGTTGAGCGATGAACATTTTCGATAGTTAATTAAGCGTTTTACATAGACCACACTCGTGGTTACGAGTACAAAAAATCATTTGTGCGCAGAAACGAGTCAAAGGGATGGGCGACGAAAGAACGACTAAAAAAAAAACGTGAGAACGTTGAGTAAACTCTCCTGCTCTCTAACTGCGTTTATTTATCCCCCGCGTTGGAGACTAAGTACATATAAAGTACGGTTACCGGTGCCGAAACACATTACACTCGCGGAACCTTTCCCGCATCATATAAAAACCCCAGAGTCAACTTCCGTTCGCGGGGACGTCAGTTAAAAAAAAAAAAAGAGCAAACTGTACGTTAATAGAAAATAAAAATTAGGGATCACGTTCGATGCTGTATATATATACTTCTTAAGTATACTTACGATGAGATTTTTTGTTGCTTCGTTCTGTTAACCTACTAATGAAACCTTCATTTCCTTCATTCCATTTTGAGGAGATTTGGAATACAATAGAAATTGGATTCTTTCTTTTATCCTTGTACTGCACTTTTCTTGTACTTTTATTTACTTCAAGTTGACATGGTTTTCGTGGAGGTATTTTATATGGAATTCATGAAATAAAATTAAATCAATAATTTGTATAATTTATATAATTTACTAGAATTTCCTATTGATCACACCGCTACGAAACCTCGCAGTCGATCATTGGAACTACTCTCTTCCTTTTATTGAACTTCTTGTTTCCAGGCTTTGGAAAACTTCAAGGAGAACTGAGCGAATATTTAAGTTATTTAGGTTATCCAGGCTATTTAGGCTTTATAGGTTCTTCTTAATTAAATAAATATTTTAAACATGAAAAAGTTCAATATTCTCATATGTGAAATATTATTTTTTGTAGCCCAGGCTATCGTTGCAAATATTGAATCAATTTTTTTAACCTGTCGAATGGTTCCATCGATGGAACAAATTAGTTTTGCAAGGGTTTATCCTCTTCCTACGAATACTCTGTTCTGTTCTATTATATGAACTTCTATTTGAAGCTCTTGTATGGAAGTTGTACTCATCTTTGTAGTATTTTTTTTTTTTATATAGTAATTGGTTACGAAATTTCCTTGTAACATTTGTGCAAGAATTTCAAATGAAAATGTTTATACTAGGACCAGAGTCTTCTTACGTAGAGAATGAGGCCAGGTGAAGCCAATTTGATTCAACGTTGCAACCTTACAATAAAATAAAAAAGAACAAAAATTATTTTCATCGATTAACGAAGCACCAAGAAAATATTTTACATGCTTTATTGTTTTTTTCGTGTCCATCAAGTTGTATTTTTTATAGAGTTGCATGGTTTCGTATGTAAAATTGCAACACAATTTCGTTTTCGTGATTTTTAGGTGACTAAACCCAGTTAAAGAGAAACTTAGAAGTCGATTGGTTGATGATTTTTTAAGAACTGATTAAAAAGAATTATAAAAGCAAGGAAGAATTCATGGAAACGTTAGTGAGAGGTGAAGATTTCGATGGTCGTAAAGCGGTCCAAAGGTGTTGACAATGCTTGGGACCATGGTCAGTAAAGTGCATCAGAATTATGAAAAATAGGTAAAAATATATTAAGGTCTCGTAGCTATTCGCAACCGGATACGAATTGACACTAAATGAAAAGTTATTATTATTTCCGGTGCTTTCGAATCAGCATCTGGAAGACTTCCTTTTACCTCAAGTTTCACGTATCAAAGAATTATTAATTAAATATTGGGCAGCACGGAGGTATCCGAGGCCCCTGTATCATTTATTTATAGTATTACACGATGACAATATATTTTTTAAATTCCGTAATGCAGCCCCGTAACAATTGGCTACGTCTCTAGACCCAGATTATAGCAATGCACCCAGGACCACTTCGCCTACCTTCAGCCATCTATCAGGATTGCTCGTTAATATTTGTATAAAAAATGTAAAACCATTAAAAAAACCATAAAGTAACGACTGATATATATAATTTGCACATCGAGTCATCATTTCTACTTCACATAAACGCGAAGTTTACCGTAAAATATAGATGCCGCGGCTTTCAATAGAATGAAATAAAAAAAATCCAAAAATCACTTATCGACTCTTTCCACATTGTGTCGTTATTTTTACGTCACAGACATGCGAAATGAATCGTCAAATATCAAGAGCCTCGTATACCGTAGTATCCACGTAAATTTTTTATTGTGTATAGATCCCGACAGGGGCTATGCCCTCGGAACTCTTTCGCCTGCCTTCAATCATCTATCAGAATTGCTTGTTAATATTTGCATAAAAAATGTAAAACCATTAAAAAAACAATAAAGTAATGATTTTTATAGATACTTTGCACATTGAGTCATCATTTCTACATCACGTAGATGCGAAGTTTACGGTCAAATATAAATGCCGCGGCTTTTAATTAAATCAAATTTTTAAATCGAAGAATCATTTATCGAATCTTTGCACATTGTATCGTTATTTGTACGTTACATACATGCGAAATTAATCATGAAACATCAAGAGCCTTGTATACTAAAGTATCCCGGTAGATTGAAATAAAAACTGATTACAGAGGACAAGAAAATCAGGACGTTTCACAGTAATTTACTAAATAAATTAATTTGTATAATTTAAATCAATAAAAATGAAAACAGATGAAGTAACTTTTCTTATTAAGCTCATAACGTACGGTCGATATTTCCGTTGCTCGGTTCACGTTGAATAACCTATTGTCTATACGTATTCCACTTAATGTTTGCTGAGTTTGATCCTGGTATTATCAAGAAGAAACAAGAGCCAGCGATCACAAAGAAGCGCAAGAGCGTTACAGCAACGTCACGTCAGTTTTGCCGTTTTAACATCCAGAGTGAAAGGGAATGAAAAGATGTCTTCCGCCATATGATTTTTTCGTGGAAAGGGTCTTTGCTGATAGAAGGGGATATATTTCACAAGGCAGAGGAAGAGCGAAGCCCTCAGTTCTCAGAAATATACATATATATATATATATATATACAGTTCGGGAGATATAAACTCGCATCGTTGAGGAGACGCTTCTCGTAAAGACACAACCCCTCCCTTTACCCACCGCTAAGTCTATCTATTCGAAAGAAAATGTTCCTCCAAGAATTTCATTTCCTTTTTCGCTCGGCCAGACGAGCTTATTGGGTTTGTTGAATACAGTATTACTATGTAGTACTAGTAGGGTTGGATGAGTTTGCGAAAACATGCACTAGCAGTCAGGTAAGATCCAGAAAGCTGGGATCATCGAAAGTACAGTAGAATCCCTTATAATCCAGAAAACTTTAAGGGATGACTATAGATATATTGAAAAGTTTCAAATCTATCGCAAAAAATTTCATGCAAATGATACAGGTGCGTTGAGGGTTTGATTTCAATTGTAATTTGTGTGATTTTCAAAGAAATTAAAAGAACAAAGTTAAATTTTGGTGTCGTCAGTTCAACAGATGTAAGAAGTTGGTACAACTGGTACACAGAAATATAATTGATAGTTGGGAAAACAACATAATGGACATTCGTGCTTTAAACATAATCAATAAGTTGGACTAACGAAAGAGTTTATTGCGCCAAGTAAGTAATTGGTCGAGTCAGTTAATCAATTGGTTGCTCTCCAGCAATTCCAGCCAATAAGTTGATTGCAATTCAACTTATGGATTATATGGCGATCATTAAGTTGGTTGTATTCCAACTACCTTGATATGTCAGTCAATAATTTATACGTATTCTAGCTAAGTAGTTTCCTCTAGCAATTAACTGGTTGTATTTCACTTAACTAGTTATGTCAGCCAATGAGCTGGTTGTTCCCCTGATAAGTAGCTGTCCCTGCTAACCAATTGATTGTACGTCAACTAATTAATTACATCGGTCAATCAGTTCATTTTATTTCATCTAATCCGTCGTGCCTGCCAAGTTATTAATCGTGACAATCATCAACTGGCTGATACAACTGAATAACTTGATTACCACGAGTAATTTATTTTCTAGACTTGAAGAGTTACCAACCAACTATATACCTTACGATCAAAAAGTACCCGGAATTTGTCAATCAAACGAAAACGGTTCAATTATTCATCGATATTTCTTTTATTCCCTTCGAAGTAATCTTCATCGTAAGCAATACACATATTCCAACGCTTTTTCCAATCTTTAAAGCACTTTTCATAGACCGATTTTAGAATCGCCTTCAGCTCCTGCTGCGAATTCTTCTATATCGCCTCGATCGTATCAAAACGCTTTCCGCGATGTGGTAACTTGGGTCGTGAGAACAGGAAAAAGTCACACGGGGCCATGTCAGGTGAATACGGAGCTTGCGAAACGGTATTAACGTTGTTTTTGGTCAAATAGTCGCGTACAAGATGAGATGTGTGAGCCGGTGCATTGTCGTGGTGAAGAAACCACGAGTTGTTTCTCGCGCTTGAACTCGTCTCATGCCCAAAACATTATGCATAACGGTCTGCACCGATCCGAACGAGACACCAAGATCGACTGCTATCTCCCTGATGCTCACACGATGATCTTCGAGCACAATTTTCTTATTTTTTTCGATGTCTTCGTCAGTCACAGTGGTAGATTGACGACCGGAACGAGGCAATTCATCAACCACAGTACGGCCCGTTTAAAATTCTTTGTACCGCTCGTATGGTTGTGTTTTTGACATTGTCGTGTCCCCGTAGGCTACAGTTAACATTTTCAACGCTTGCGCACATGATATTTTGTTAGAAACACAAAATTTCAGGCACACTCTTTGCTCAACTAAATTCGACATAGCGAAATTCGCAGAGTACACCAAACAATGACTCGTTTACAAAGCTATCACACACAAACTATCTGACACATTGCGCTTAAAAGTGACATGTAAACAACTGACAGATGTACCAACCTAGAAAAAAAAATGATTTTCACAATATTTCAAGGGTGGCTCGTTTTATTGCCAAATTCCGGGTACTTTTTGATCGTAAGGTTCCGCCTGCCTCGATATATTCATCCATAACACCAGATTGTTGTATGTGAACCTCGACTGTACACAGCTGGAAAAGTCCAGCGTCCGGCGGTGCACTACGAGCAACTTCTGTCTATTTTTCGACGATAAAGGCGCCAGACTCAGCTGTGTTACAGTCTCTCTGATAGAAAAGAATTGAACATCTTTCGCTCCACCGATCGCAGCCGAGGTTCCCCAGCATCGGCTGCAGCCGAGGTTACTGGGTTACTCGGGTTTACTGAAAAGAATCTGGCAAACGCTTGGGAATCGCCCAAGGGACCGACTACATCACCCTCCCTCTGCTTCTCTGTTTCTCCATCTACGTCTCCACAAACTGGGACGAAAAGAAACAGAGTGATAACTCTAGCGAGAATCCAGCAGTCGCGAGAAAACCAACCTCCGTCATCGCGTCGAACCTCTCTCTCTCTCTCTCTCTCTCTCTCTCTCTCTCTCTCTCTCTCTCTCTCTCTCGTTTTTTCTCTAAAAAAGAATAACGGATCTTGTCACTCAAACGGTTTCTTCTTGTCGACTGAATGAATCGCCAGTTAACATCGCTTGGCATCAGAGCAACCGGAGGACGGGTCATGGAGTCGGTGGAGAAGGGTAGTTATCGCCGTTAACGGTATTAGGAGAGTCGATGCTCGCCTTGTCCACGCTCCAAACTTGCTATCCCGCGTTTCTCTAGTGCTTCTTCGGCCCTCTATATCGCCCCGAGAAAAACGCCGGTCTACGAGCAGGCAAGTTTGCTTCGGGGCTACAACACAGACCACTCGGCAAACGGATTCTACTGTACTCGCTTCCTACTTCTATGCCAATCCACGAAGCTATCTCGCTATGTGCATATATATATATATAACGAGGTACACATCGTAGAGAGAAGAAAGTCTTCCCCAAGCCCTGGGCCAGTTTCGGGTTTACCGAGGTGCATCACCGCCGAGGGATAATTTGCCATTTGAATCCGGGTACACTACAACCCGGAGACTCAAACTTTCGGAATCTTTGCCACGACGGCACACACCCAGATTCTACACAGTTACATGTAGATAAAGGAACACTCACACTGACCGAGTAGCTTTCGCTTTGGCCTCACAATCGTTAGGGCCACCAAGTAAATTGACCCTCCAACGGCCGGAAATAAATTGCTTTTTACGTTAAACAATCTTTTTTTAGGGAAAATGTAATTATTTCTTATAAATGAATTACGAATATTTTATGTGTTGAAGGAAAATTCGTTTTTTTTTTTTATTGCCTATAAATAAATGTTAAAGGTACAGTTTTGAGGGTTCGTTATCTCGTTTATTTATATTAGGGGAAAGAAGCAAGAGTTTTTCGCACACGGAGAATGGTATGAAAATTAATATTCCTGGTTATCTCTTTTCATTATTAAGTATACTGGTTCACAGTTTTTATTTTTTGATTGTAGAGTGAATATAAATTATCAGGCTGAACTGAATAGTACATTGTGATACAAGTGCAAAAAGTGGATTTTCGATGAAGATTGTGAAGGTTGGCCTCACGAGCCGACAGTGAATTCCACGACATGAGCCGAAGGCGAGTACTGCCTGTGGTACGAGCTGAAGGAAAGTGGGTCTACTTCGCACTCCTCGTCGAGGGTCTGCTTTTTATACGTGTGTCACATACTACTTTTTGTAACAAATTCACAAAATCTCCTTCTTTTCATGTCTGTTGTGTGGTGAAAGCGTACGAAAAAGTAACCAGAGTGTTAAAAAAGTGTGGCAAAAAGTAACTAATGTGATTACGCATGCGCAGCATTTTTATCGCATCCCTTACTAAAAAGCGCCACTTTCGTCACACTTCACAGGCACGAAAAAGAGAATTTTTTATGCATTCGTTATAAAATAATACTTTGTGATATAAATATAGACCGTGGGCGAGCGCCATCTGTGGTACGAGCTGAAGGAGAGTGGGCCTACTTCACACTTTTCGTTGAATGTCTGCTTTTTCGTACGTGTGTCACATACTACTTTTTGTAACAAATTCACAAAATCTCCTTCTTTTCATGTCTGTTGTGTGGTGAAAGGGTACGAAAAAGTAACCAGAGTGTTAAAAAAGTGTGGCAAAAAGTAACTAGTGTTATTTACGCATGCGCAGCATTTTTATCACATCCCTTACTAAAAAGCGATACTTTCATCACATTTCACAGGCACGAAAAAGAGGAGTTTTTATGCATTCGTTACAAAATAATACTTTGTTATATAAATATGAAAAAGCGGATTTTCGATGAATATTGTGAAGGTTGGCCTCACGAGCCGACAGTGAGTTCCATAACGACATGAGCCGAAGGCGAGTACTGCTTGTGGTACGAGCTGAAGGAAAGTGGGTCTACTTCGCACTCCTCGTCGAGTGTCTGCTTTTTTATACGTGTGTCACATACTACTTTTTGTAACAAATTCACAAAATCTTCCACTTTTCATGTCTGTTGTGTGGTGAAAGCGTACGAAAAAGTAACCAGAGTGTTAAAAAAGTGTGGCAAAAAGTAACTAGTGTGATTTACGCATGCGCAGCATTTTTATCACATCCCTTACTAAAAAGCGATACTTTCATCACATTTCACAGGCACGAAAAAGAGGAGTTTTTATGCATTCGTTACAAAATAATACTTTGTTATATAAATATGAAAAAGCGGATTTTCGATGAATATTGTGAAGGTTGGCCTCACGAGCCGACAGTGAGTTCCATAACGACATGAGCCGAAGGCGAATACTGCTTGTGGTACGAGCTGAAGGAAAGTGGGTCTACTTCGCACTCCTCGTCGAGTGTCTGCTTTTTTATACGTGTGTCACATACTACTTTTTGTAACAAATTCACAAAATCTTCCACTTTTCATGTCTGTTGTGTGGTGAAAGCGTACGAAAAAGTAACCAGAGTGTTAAAAAAGTGTGGCAAAAAGTAACTAGTGTGATTTACGCATGCGCAGCATTTTTATCGCATCCCTTACTAAAAAGCGCCACTTTAGTCACACTTCACAGGCACGAAAGCGCGGAGTTTTTATGCATTCGTTACAAAATAATACTTTATTATATAAATATGAAAAAGCGGATTTTCGACGAAGATTGTGAAGTTGGCCTCACGAGCCGACAACGAGTTCCACAACGGCACGAGCCGAAGACGAGTGCATGGTCTTATATAGACCGTCGGCGAGCGCCATCTGTGGTACGAGCTGAAGGAGAGTGGGCCTACTTCACACTTTTCGTTGAATGTCTGCTTTTTCGTACATGTGTCAAATACTACTTTTTATAACAAATGCACAAAAATTCATCCTTTTCATGCCTGTAGTGTGGTGAAAGCGTGCGAAAAAGTAACTAGAGTATTAAAAAAGTGTTCGAAAAAGTAATTAGCATGACTTACGCATGCGCAGTATTTTGTTCTCACGTCTTACTAAAAAGCGCCACTTGCGCCACACTTCACAGGCAACACAGGGGATTTTTTGTGCATGTGTTACGAACGAAATATCCAAACAAAGATTAATTTTTGCCTTATTTACTTCTTCGTAGAAGAATCATTGAATTTGATGACTTTTAATATTTTTTTGAAAATATTTATAACACTTCCTAGCATACGACAAATGATAAATGACACATAAAAATGTTTAAAAACGAGTAAACCACCTGTCCTACATTATTCAATGCAAAGTTTTTTGTTTTTTTTTCTTTAACGTGTCGACAATAGTTTTATAAAATTTTGAATTATTTTTACTTTTTAGTTGTTCTTACTCTCGGAAATTTGTAATTACTGAGTTTGTAATTACCTGGTTTACAAAGTATATAAAGAAATCTGCAAATTAAAAGATTGCAAATTTCTTGTTTTTTTTTCGCATTTTTCACAGAGCTTCATCTATGAGAAAACCAAAATTGATTTTTCATAGAGAACGCTTTGGAAAAAGTGTAAAAAAAACTGATGAAACTTAATGTAAAATTTTACTTTGTAGGCAAAGAGTGAATACAAAGGAAAATACAAACAACTATTTCCAATCGTTATTATCCCTAACCTCAATATTTTATTTTGAATATAATTTTTCCACATAAGCTTTATAAATTAATTAAGATAAAAACATTTTTTTACACCTCAGTAAGAATATTTATTGGCGCGGTGTTAAAAAATCGTTAAAGAATCTTCGTATAATTATAATCAGTAAGAGTGCAAGGATGACCGGAAGTGGGCTAACTCGATCGGATTATCCTTAATTACTAACGGAGGTCGAGAGTGTCTAAAAAAAAAAAAAAGAAACGATAAACCCTTCCTCCAGTTTCGCAATTTTCCATCGAGCCATTTGCAATCTCCGAGACTCGCCTTCCTTATACGATTCAGCGAGGCAAAAAAAATAAATTAAAACTTGATTCGGGGGTTCAGGTATTAAAGGAACTCTCGAGCAACCTCTAATTAACTTCCGGAGGGCGTTAATGAATACACGAGTCGCCTCACCATTTTTTTTTCTCTTTTCTTCTTATCTCTTACTTTCATCTCTGAAGACTTTCTTCGTATCACTCACTTACTTTTGGTATGGCCTCGATATTTTCATGAATTTTTTATACGCCATCTTCGTTTGCCTCTTATTAATAAATAAAGTAAACGGTATGATCGCTGGCTACGCTTTGGTGATTGGCATATCTCTGAGTAAGCGAAAATATTAACGTTTTACGCAAATGTTGTTAACTCGTAACGACGCAATACGCTCTGACGATAATATTCCGCCGATAGCTCGTCGCCAGGATACCAGCTGTTGCCATCCTTGAACCTTTTTGTTTTTATCTTTGAAAGCTTTTGATTGCAAAAATAATTATTCGAAGGTCATAAATCTTTTACTTACGAGGATACAATTCGATATTTTCGTTATTAAAATTTCTACGTTAAATTGATTCTGATTGAACTGATACTGATTGTGGCTGTAGATAACTTTAACCAATTTTCGTATCAACTTTGACAATGTATTGAATATATATAGTGGACTCCGCGTCAAATTGACCTGGCTGCAATATTTTTTTCGGTCCACAATTTGTTATATTGTTGTTAACGTCCTAAAGAAGATGCAGCTTTTTTGCAGTTTTTTTGTGGAGCATCAATTTAAGAATATATTTTTTTAATTACGCGCGACAAACGGTTTGCCAATTTGTATGAATTTGATAATTTTTAACAAAGATTTTGTGTCTGATATCAACATTTTTTTAGCTATATTCCAGAGTGTGCGGGCATTTGTTTCGATTTTGATTCATTTCGATAATCAAGTAATTGAAAAAAGTTGAACGAAACTCCGGATCACTGCGTTGTGGTTTGAAAATATTGTTATCAATCGGAGAAGTTTTAACAATATTCGCAGTTTTTTTTAACCAAACTCCAAATTTACATTTCAATCTTCCGATTTTACTATTTAATTTTGATTGACGGAGGACGGAGATTTAAGAATTTGAAACAATTCTCAAAAATTCTGTGATAATTTTCAAGCTACATTTCAGTGTGTCGCAGGACTTGGTTCTATTTTCTTTTCGATTATTTCAAGTTTATTCAATAAGTAAACAATTTTTTAAAAATTTAATAACTCAAAATCAGTGACGAGATGGACATAGTCCTTGAGGGACCAATAATCATAACGTTTACCCTGTCTAACGTTGGAAGCTCGCGATTGCAACCGACGAAACTTTTAGCTGCTACAAAATATACTTTTTTTTCTTTATTTAATTCATAATTAATTTATTATTTATTATTTTATCAAAGTTACTTACACGATTCTTTATGATTGAATATTTTTAATCATTCGTTTAAGGTAGTTCACTTGGTAACTTGATCTACTTTTGTTTTCTTTTGTATAGCCTTAGTACATTTTTCTGCATCGATTGAGACCAATTAAATGGATTCTGACAATTAAAAATATAATTGGAGTCAAAGTAAGCATCTTTGTTTTAATTGGCCTTAAAGGATAAGATGTATCAGCTCACAAATAAATTATATTTGCATAAATTCTATCTACGAGAGCTATTTGAAAAGTTTCCGGCCTTATTAAGAAAAACACATATTTCGAAGCAAAACAAAATTTATTTCTCCCTGTAGTCTCCTTGCAACTCGATACATTTGGTCCAACATTTCTCCCATCCTTTTAAGTCGTCAGGAAAAAATTGATTATCTAAACCTGAAAAATACTGGTTTACAGCGTTTTCCACCTCAGCATTTGACTTATATTTTTTCCCCCTGAACATTTTTTTCAAATTAGGAAACAGAAAAAAGTCGCTGGGAGCTAGATCTGGCGGATTACAATTCAAACTCCAATTCGTTCAAATTATGACATTGCGACCATGCACTTGCTAACCCGAGCGTTATCCTGGTGAAACAGGATTTTTTTCTTAGCCAAATGCGAACGTTTTTTCTTAATTGTGGCCTTCAACTTATCCAGCAATGCAGCGTAGTACTGTCCGTTGATTGTTTCACCCTTTGCAAGGTATTCGATAAAAATGATTCCACGGCTATCTCAAAAAACTGTCGCCATCACTTTTCCTGCAGAGAAAACGACATTTGCCTTCTTCGGAGTTGGTTCCCCCAACGCAATCCACTGCATTGACTGTTGTTATGTCTCAGGCGTATGGTGGTGTACCCAGGTTTCATCGACGGTTATCATTCGCCGTAAAAATTCCGCTGGATTTTTTTGATACGGGCTAAGACACTGACGCGACTTGTCCGTCCGTATGCGCTTTTGGTCGATCGTCAACAAGCGCGGCACCCAGCGCGCGAATAATTTTCTCATATCGAAATCTTGATGTAAAATCCTGTGCACCCGTTCGGATGATATCCCACAAGCCTCAGCAATATCCTTAACAGTCAATCGACGAACTTCCATCACAATTTGATGCACTAAATCGATCATTTTGTCAGTTGTAGCGGTTTTCGAACGCCCGGAACGTTCCTCGTCTAAAATGCTCGTACGACCACGTTTGTACTCGGCCACTCAATGTTTGACCGTTGTAAATGAAGGGGAGGCTTCATCGTATACAGAGTCTAACTCATCATTTATTTCCTGAGTCATTTTCCCTTTCAAATGAAGGAATTTTGTCACTGCGCGATACTCAATTTTCTCCATTGTTGACCGACAATGTCAGTTGACAACTTTGGAAGAGTGCCATAGACAAAGTAATGATCAGAATTACTTAAAATTTTTACGGTTTACATATGTCAAGGCCATCTATCGGATGGCGAAAGAATTTTTTTTCTACAGTTACTTTATGTCGATGAGACCCGAAACTTTTCAAATGGCTCTCGTACTTAAGGGAATAAAAATAATATAGTGTTGATAAGGGAATAATTGATAGCGTAACACAATCAGAATTCGATTAACCAGACAGTTCTGACGTTAATTACAAATAAAGTTTAACCTTTACTTTATTTTTGCTTCGTAGAGGAAGCTATGTTTTTGTGAAAAAAAATGTTCTCGAGATGTTGATGTCAGAGTACTTAAAAAGTCCCAAAACGTCGAGAAATAATTTTTTTTTAATGGCTGTGTGTGTGTGTGTGTGTGTGTGTGTGTGTGTGTGTGTGTGTGTGTGTGTGTGTGTGTGTGTGTGCGTGCGTGCGTGCGCGCGCGCGCGCGTGTGTGTGTGTGTGTGTGTGTGTGTGTGTGTGTGTGTGTGTGTGTGTGTGTGTGTGTGTGTGTGTGTGTGTGTGTGTGTGTGTGTGTGTGTGTGTGTGTGTGTGTGTGTGTGTGTGTGTGTGTGAAACTTTGCACACGGGTCGAATCGAAACCCCCGTCAGTTTGCTGCAATTTTCGCCCAAATCGCTGACGGGTGTCTCATTTTATGGTTCTTTGAATTTTTCGAAAAAAGGATACGCTCTCTAGCTTTCGAATAAAATTTTTAGTTATCGAATTAAAACTTTCTGCAAGAATAGGCCAGGGAACAAAGTTTTTCGGTATTAAGTTTGGCAACAATTCATTAAGACGTTCAGATTTTATAAAATGATAAATATTTGTAATTTTTCGAAAAAGAATTTTTTTTTTTTCTAACTTTTGTAAATTTTCATCTATCGAACTGAAATTTGGTATACAAATTGGTTAGGGTACAAGGGTACTTGGTCTTGAGTTTGTTAAGAACCGTTTAATGGGTTGAAACTTTGTGAAATTTTCAATTTCATCAAATTTTTAATTTTAATGAAAATTTTAATACCACTTCCTTCATGAAGAAGCCAAAATTCAGATCATCATTTCCCGTAACGGAGAATCTGTTGTTTAACGAAAATCACGAGAAAGCAATGTGAAAATTTCAAATTTACATGCTTTGTTTATTTATTCGATAATTTCTTTATTATGAATTATTTTCTAAAAGATACTTGGATGTGATAGATAAATTGAACTTTGTGTCAATTATTTAAGGTAGCTTTGTTTTGTTTTTTATCGCGATAGTACATTTTTCTGCATCGATTAAAACCAATTAAATGGATCGTGACAATTAAAAATATAATTAGTGTCAAAGTTAGTATTTTTTGTAAATTGGCCTTAGAGTAAAAGCGGCGTCAGCTAATAAATAAATTTAATTTGCATTAATTTTACCTACTTGTTGAGAACATAAAAAAAAAATATACAATTCATGTAAGATTAAAAATGACAGCATACAAAAATCAAAATGCGATTAATCGCACCATTATTTCGTTAATTGCAAATAATTTTAAACTTTTATTCTCTTCTGCATCTCTCGCTCTCCCTGCTTCTCTTATATCTGATAACACAAACTCACTTTTTTAAATATCAACCTCAATCTATGCTAATTCCGAGGTTGTTGAAGCGAAGAATTAATGAAAACTCATGAAAACTCTTGGACCTTTGGAAGATTATGTTATTGTTAAATATATTGTAATATAATAATTTACTTGGTACAATTGTTTATTACAAATAAATTGATAAATCCACATTAATTGGTTTGGCCAACGAAATTAATCACCCAGCCTTTATAAATGACACCACCCAAAACCATCTCGGATTGGGACTATGAAGAGCAGAGTGAGAGTAAAGCGTTAGAAAGGGTTAACCTTATAATGGGTTAACCATAAAGTTGATTGGAGCAACGAAGTCTCATACTCCGTATTCCATTCGACGAATATTCGTCAAATGCGACAATTAAATTTTTTTTTTAATTGTCAGTCTTCTTACTATCATTATAACGAAGAAATAAATGAAAAGTTCAATTTGAATGAATTTTAACCGAGCCTGCTTAGGATCGTTAATTTAATTTATCAAATTTCTATAACCTCGAGTGTAATTACCATGATTTCATTTACTTGATCCAATTATAGATAAACCATATTTATAATTATTTTCTTCATTTAATCAAATCAATAACTTTTATAAATAATTATTAATAAACGATTGAACGTTGAATTAAAAGAAAGAATTAAATTTACGTATTTTAAAATTACTAGACGTCAACATCTCTGGCAAAGTACGTATGCGTGCATGAGATATACTCACGGTGAGTACTCGTCCCACACCGGAAGTTCTCGATTTCGTTCGCCGAGGCTACGACTTGTTCCGAAGGACATACGAATAATTCGTGGACGCTCAGCGTTCACCATCTCATATACTTGCACGACCGAGGCTGTATCTATTTACATCTTTGATAGCTCCAGCATCCACCGTTTACTACGTCTCTCCTTTTGGCTCGCAATATACCCCACCGGTAACACAAACCCGGTTACTGTTATACGTATGTGCACTAAATAACAATTCCGAGGGATCCACAAGCGGGAAATCCTACAGGATTTACGAAAAGCCGTGAGAGTTTTACCCCACTCCAGTCGCCGCATCAAACAACCGATCAACATTCTCCCAAAAAAAATACTTCTCACGTTCCACTTTACGCGCACTTTGTCTAAAAAATATCCAAAATTTATCTCGCATCGTCAGTTCAATTATACACGTACTCAATTCAATTGATCGAAGATATAAAAATCTTTAATTTAATAACCATTAAAAAAATTTTAAAGAGAATTAAAAATCGAGAATAATTAATAAAAAATTGAAAGAAAATTTTCAGTATTTCCAATTGTTTGAAATACATTTATGTAATTTGAATAATTGACGATAATTTTTTCAGATGATGATCTCATAGTATTAGTAAGAATAATACAATAAAAGTGTCTTTTGTCAATGGACCCTTCGTATACGCAAAATAAATGAAATCCATATTCTTCAAATGTCAAAAAATCATTCGTGCATCAAATAAAACAAGCTACAAATTGAAACTTGCAAATTGCTTCCTCGAGATTCCGAACGATGCTCAAAGTTCTCTTTATGATGAACTATCTTTCTTAATTTTGGTTTCTTCATAGAAAAACCTTTGAGTATCGTGCGGAATCTCGAGGAAGCAATTTGCAAGTTTCAATAAACTCAACCCTTCCACCGACCTTCCCCAAGTTCAATACCAACCTTCCTTTGGTGATACTCTATTTATATTTAAAAAAATTGGCCCCAAATCTTTGAATTTATGGAAATTGTAGTGTTCATAGACAATTTTTTAAAATTTCAAAATGCCGTAAAATTTGTAATTTTTTACTAATTTCAACAAAAATTGCAATGAATGAAGAAGTTGTATAGATTAACATCTTTGCGAAACGGGAGCGCTCTAGCTCAAACCGCTCTAGAGTTATAGACATACACACACGCATACAAACGCGCGCGCGTGCGCATGCACGCACACATGTAAATTTCAAATTTTTACATTGCTTTCTCGTGATTCTCGCCAACCCACAGATTCTTCTCTACGGGAAACGGTTATCTCAATTCTGGCTTCCTCGTGGAGGAAGTGGTATTAAAATCTATACTATAATTCTTAAAGTGTGGTTTTCCGTCCCAAGGGGTCACATCTACTCAGCGGCCGAAAAAAGGCGTGTTTTTGTGATTTTTTTTTTGGAAAATGGTTGCAGGTTTCGAACTTTTTTTTTTTTCACAGTAAGGGGAATATCTTTGAGTATGTTTCATAATGTTTTTATTGGTAAAAATTCCTAAATGTAAATGATATCGTGTATCCGTCCGGACCGCTGTTCAAAAAAGGCCGAATCGGTGAGCACGATATCTCAAAAACGAGTGAACCGATTTGTCTGAAATTTTGCATACATTTTTGTTATATTTAAAGGCAGTCTTTGATCGAAGGATTTGATAAAATATTAATTTTTGAAAAAATGGTCGCCGATCGAACGTGATGCTCCAAATTTCAGTAAAAAAATCACTCCATTTTTCCTCGATATTAAAAAAAGTACGCATCGAAAAAAAAATCCTTCGATTAAAGACTGCCTTTAGATATAACAAAAATGTATGCAAAATTTCAGACAAATCGGTTCACTCGTTTTTGAGATATCGTGCTCACCGATTCGGCCTTTTTTTCATTTACATTTAGGAATTTTTTCTAATAAAAAAATTATGAAACATACTCAAAGATATTCCTCTTACTGTGACAAAAAAAAAGTTCGAAACCTGCAACCATTTTCCAAAAAAAAAATCACAAAAACACGCCTTTTTTTCGGCCGCTGAGTAGATGTGACCCCTTAAACTCCTCCTAAACGGAGCTACGAAGGTGATCTTGGATATTTTGGAAAGGTCTCCTGATTTCTAGGTCAACGCAACTATTTTCAGCTCTTCAAGTTGAGTCCTTAAGGAGTTACGGACATTTGAATTTTTTAAGCGTATTATTGAATTTTGACGTTTGATTTTAATTTTTAAAAAAGCAAAGTTTTCCTTCGTAGTAGGTATAGCTTACGCTTTTTAAAAAAAGAACTATGATACGGTGAACGGAAATGTCTGTTTTTGTTTGACATGAATTTTCAAATGCAATTCACATTTTAGTGAAGCAGTAAACAGTCAAGTCATTAAAAATAAAATAAGAAAAAACGAAAAATGCCCAGAAAGCGTAATGATACTAAAAATAAATCTGGGCGAAGCCGGGTACGATACTAGTTTTCAATAAAATTGAAAATTTGATGAAATTGCAAATTACATAAAGTTAAAACCCTTTAATCGATTTTCATCAAATACCAAATTCAAGAACAAGTATCCTTGTACCCTAACTAATTTGTATACGAAACTTCAGTTCGAAAGATGAAAATTTACGAAAGTTAATGCAAAATCATTTTTTTTTTTTGAAAAATTACAAATATTCATGATTTTATAAAATCTCAACGCGTTGATCAATTATCACCAAACTCAATACCGAATAACCTTGTCCTCTGGTCTATTTTTGTAGAAAGTTTTAACTCGATAGATAAAAATTTACGAAAGCTAGAGATCGTATCTCCTTTTTTTTTAAATTTAAACAACCATAAAATGCGACACTCGTTAGCGTTTTGGACAAAAATGGTAGCAAATTAACTGGAGTTGGGATCCGACCCGTTAGCAAAGTTTTAGGATGATCGAACAACCCCGTCTCGAGATATATACAATGCAATTTTGCAAACGCATCACACGCGCACGCACGCACACTCATACATGTGGACATTTTTTCTAAATATGATTTTTCAACGTTTTGGAACATTTTCAAGACGTTGACATTGATAACTGTAAAAAAAATCTTCACCGTCACAAAGCTTCCTCTATGAGGACAGAAAATTGGTAAAAATCGTTTAATAATAATATCGTTTAATGAGGCATCGTGGGGATAGATTCTCGTCGAGCGTAATTAACGACATTGCATAAATATTATAGCATAAATCAACTCGTATTTATAAACCACACGGAATGACATATATACCAAGCTCAGTGGGTCCTCGTAGCTCGAGCTTTATTAGTTTCCCCTTTACCCGCGATCCTATACATATATAATAATAATAAGCTCTCGACGTCGCTTTCACCCTCGAAAAACATAAATATGCATGCCAGAAATATATAAATATTCATGCAAATGGGTCACTCGTTAATTAAATGCATTTTCCTCTGTTTATGATCCGCAGAATCCGGTAGCGATATCCTTCGAGATCTTCTGGATGATCTTCGAGCCGATACTCTTCGGTGTAACGGGTACGCAGATAAAAATAAACGAGCTGGAAGGAAGCACCGTTTACATAAGCCTCGCGTGTCTCGTAACCGGCATAGTGATACGAATATTGGTGACAGTTCTCGTTGGAATCGGTTCGAAGCTCAATCTCAAGGAGAAGATTTTCATAGCTTTCGCCTGTATGGCAAAAGCGACGGTTCAAGCGGCTCTGGGCCCTGTTACACTTGACGAGATCGATCATACGCAACCGGATCAAGTTCGTTACGCCGAGACGACTCTCACACTTTGCGTCCTCTCGATTCTTCTCACAGCCCCAGCCGGAGGTATAATAATATCGCTATCGGGACCAAAACTTCTGACGAAGACGACGGAGCCCGTGGTGCCGCCCGAGGGATGGAGAACTCGGAAACCTTCCATACGAGATATATCGATAATAAACGAGGATCCTGATCTCGAGGAAACGGCTGACGAGGTCAAACCTTGATGATGGAAAGAAAAATTCACGAGCGCCCGTTGTCAGGCACGATTTTTTCTACAACCTTATGGAATTGAATCAACGAGGGAACTCAAAATGCACGGACGACCACGAGAAATCTGTACTCCGCGTACAGGAACATATCTGGCGTTCGAAGTGTGTGGTTTGCCTCTGTCGTCGCGAATTAAAATAAATATTCGAGTCGCAGCTCCACGATGCCAGCCGAAGCACCATTGACTCGCTAATCTGTACATAAGTAACACGTAATTTAATGTAGATAATATTATACTTTGGATATAGGAGTGAGAAGGCGGTTGTGCCTATAAAACGTCCGCTCTTCCTCGTACGAGCGGTAAAGAGAATGAGTTCCGGAAAGAGAAAAGAAGATAAGAGATGAGAAGAGAGAGGGAGAAAGAGAGAGAGAGAGAGAGAGAGTGAAAGACAGAGAGAAATAATAAACATTATTTTTACGACTATTTCGATTGCTTAACATTCCGACTTACTTTACAGAGCTCTGTTGCGCAGGGAATCGACTCTCTTACTTTTTTATGCCTCACGAAGCAGACGATGAGAATGGAATAAAAGTTGAAGAGATCGGAAAGTGAAAATGTACCAGCGAGCAACTACTTGAATTTTTAAAATCATTCAAATTGTTCTATTAACGAAATAATTGTAAATTAGATTATTTTAACATAGATCGTTGTTGTAAATAAATAGTTGCAATAATATTAAGTTAATAGGACCAAATATTTATAAATTATGTCAAAATAATAAGATTTGGCAAATATCCGAGAGCTTAAGCCGGCTAATTTTACCAAGCGATATTAAGCCGGTGCTCGACTTTGGCATCTTTAGCGACGATTTCAAAAATTATTTTTAAAAAATGCACACAAACGTTTTTTTTTTTTTTTTTTTTTTTTTTTCATCATAAAAAAACAAATTAGTTTTACATTTTTTTATAATCATTATTAATAATTATTCGATGCGTGGGAATTTTAAAAGTCTTTCATTCTAACGGTGCTTATCTTTGGACAAGAATTCCCAAATGAGTTATTAAATTTTAATTGATTATTCTCTTTGTGCACGCTGAGTCTTCGAAGAAACAGTTGAAATTTCAATTTTTATTCATTTTTAAATTAAATTAACGGAGGTTGGAACTCCCTTCTCTCCCCTAAAAAATCTTGGTACTCGCGGGGGTGCATCTTGCCTGATAGCGACAATTGGTTACAATCAACCAACAACAAATTAACGTCATCGTGTGAGAAACGAACGAGTGTGCACACAGAGGGTTAAATCAACTTAACTTAATTTATTTTTCGACTTTATAATACAGTCGACAGCCACGTATTTTAACTCTTAACTTTTGGATTTTCTCCACATTTTTTTTATCGATTAATATTGGTTATCGGTTTGTCATATTTTAATCGGTTACTATGGTTACCGGTTCCTACATTTTAACCAGTCGCTATGATTACGAATATCCTTGTCCCCCAACCTGTATTCTTGTAAAAAGTTTTGTCCTCGATCGCTTTGAATTCATGAAAATTAGAGAGTTTACACGCCTTTTTTGAAATATTCAAAGAATCGTAAAGTGAGACACCCGTTAGCGATTTGGACGAAAATTGCAGTAAACCGAGAGGAGTTGCTACCCGATTCGTGTGCAAAGTTTTAGGAAGATCCGTCGATCCGTTCTTGAGATAGAGCCACGCACACGAACATCTTTTCTAAACATGATTTCTCAATGTTTTGTATAGTTTTTTGAAAAATTTTCACGAGAACAAGGTTTCCTCTTTGAGAAAACAAAATGTGGGAAAGCGTTCGAACTTAAGGAGTTAAAACGTGGACGAGTCGACTGTATATATCATTGAGACCTCCGGACGGTGTGAGTGCATTCGATTTTATTATTTTTTTTTTTCGAATAGTTGTGTTTGAAGAAACTTGAAGAAATCAAGAAAAAAAATTACTTAGCTCTAGAATGTGGGCTTAACATTTTTTTTCATTTGTTATATCTATCACAGATTATTAGAGATTTTTTTTCAGCTTTTTAATTGACGTAATTATTCCGGAAAATCTTTTTAAAGTCTGATATTTGTGAATAAAATAATTCTTGTTTGAAAATTCTGAATAATGTAAAAAAATGTTAAATCACATCATGGATCGAATCGGCGTACGTTACTATTTCTTTCAAGTATTTTACGTACAATAAAATATCGAAAAAATAGAAGAAAATGTCGACATGCGTAACACAGAATTTTTCTCATTTATAAATTGTCTCTGTTTCATATAATTTATTTTCCAAAAATCATTATAAAATCTAGGGTGGGTGGGAATAAAATCTACAAAAGAAACTAATTGTTTTTCAAGGTTGTCTTAATATTTTTTTTCATTTAATCCAATCCCAAGGTTTGAGAATCAACGAGTTGTTCATTTGGCGTAGAATGATCCATACGAAAAGAATCTCATTTATTAAATGGTTCAATCTCACGTATTCAACAAAAACGTTTTACAATTCCCCGAGATTATCTTTAACTTTTGTTAAAAAGAAGTAGCTCACATTGCAACAGTGGTCATTCACTGAAACACTCTATTTAACAAAAAAAAATTTAAGAGAGACAAAGAGAGAGAGAGAGAGAGAAAGAAAGAAAGAGATAGCGCTATATAGTAATGACAGAACAAGGAAAGAACAAGGTAGGTAGAGAGAACAAAAAAGTTACTGGAAACTCGAGAATTTTTCCAAGCGACTGGAAATTGCTGCGGTGAGATATTTTTTTTTATCGGTGATCGTTTTCTCTTAACCAATCGAAGAATATATCTAGCTACGCGTACAGTTGCACGCTAGCTCGCACAAAAACCTTCGGGTAATGCAACCACCCTCGAGATATCGAGAACCCCAGAGCACCGCATCGAAGACTTGGCATATTATTCTACAATGCACATGTGCTGTACATTTATCCATTTCTTTTTCATTATTTAAAAAAAAAAAATGTTCTTTCGTTTCTACTATAAATAATCATAAATATTCGCTCTGTACACGCTCACCATGCGAAGCCTCGTGACATTCTTGGTACATGACTCGTTAACTTGGTCTCTCGATTAGCATGCAATAATCGAAAGAAGATATCAGCTCTCGTCGACAGGAATCTCTCATCGATCCAGCGTAACAGTAGAGACAAGCTCGTACATCTAAAAATTCAATGGTTTCGTAAGTAAATTGACAAATTCGTTTCACCAAACATTTATTGCACAACTATAAAAAAATGCGCATCATTTATACAAAATTAGCGTATTACATTTACGTTGGAACAACGAAAATATTTTTTTTCCGTTTATTATAATTAAAGAAACAAATAATTTGTAAGAAAATTGTAAAATCGGATTGTAGATTTTAATCAACAAATTTGTCCCACGAATCAAATGGCTTTCGTCGCAAATTCTATTTTCTCATCATTTGTATCATTTATTGGATAACTCTAGAAAATACGTATTATAGCATCATTAAATACGTTTTATAAAAATATTGGAACATCGCGTGATCTATATTTGTGTGCTTTTTTTTTTAAATAATTTGTTACAAATTTATAAATTTCGATTGATGATTTTAATCAACAAAATCGTCCAATAAATAAAACTTTATATCGCCTCAAACTTTATTTTCTAATCATTTGTATCATTTATTGAATAACTCTAGATAATACGTATTATAGCATCATTAAATACGTTTTATAAAAATATTGGAACATCGCGTGATCTATATTTGTGTGTGTGTGTGTGTGTTTTTTTAAATAATTTGTTAAAAATTTATAAATTTCGATTGATGATTTTAATCAACAAAATCGTTCAATAAATCAAACTTTATATCGCCTCAAACTCTATTTTCTCATTATTTGTACGATTTATTAATCTATAAAAGACATTTATTATAAACATTAAGTAATATCGTAGAAATGTTAAAACATCGAGAGAGCTATATTTGTATTTCTTTTTTTAATCAATATGTAAAAAAATTATTAAATCGGATTAAAGATTATTATATATATATGTGGTATAAGCCATTACTAATGATCCTTGTGTCGTAACGACGCATAGTCGCACACTTAAATACCAAGGGTTAAAGATTATTATTTAAAAATTCCTTTTACAAATCAAATTTCTTTCGCCTCAATTTTTATTTTCTCATTACTTGTATCATTTATTGAACAACTTTATAAAAAACATATTACAAATATAAAGATGTATCATAGAAATATTATAAACATCGAGAGAGGTATATTTGTTGTTGTTTTTTATAATAATAATAATAATAATAAAATATTGATAATCGGAAAGAAAATTATATAATACGATTAGATAATCTTAATCAACAAATACGTCCCACAAATGAAACGTATTTCGCTTCAAACTCTATTTAATCATTATTATTTGTATAATAAATTTGAAAAATTATAGAAAATATGTTTAATGTAGACATAAAGACGTATCGTAGATTCATTGAAACATCGATAGAGCAATATTTATTGTTATCTATTTATAATTACAAAAATATTTTAATAAATAGTTTATAAGAAAATATAAAAATAATTTTGATGATTTTGAGATGATACCGAGATAAAGACGTCACGGAGACGTGCTGACTGCGAATGTCGACATGATGGTACTGCTGCTCGCGCTCTTTCTCACCCTGTTCGGATCCTGCAATCCCGTTCCGCCGTTACTCGCAGGTGCATTACCCATCCGACGACCTAGACGTCGTCGTAGAGCGTGATACACTTTCCTCTTTAGCACGAACAACGTGAAGATCAGGACACCCTGGAGGCAGTTGACCACGTCCGACACGTAGAAGGACTCGTAACGCCACTTAAGATCCAACGCATAGTGATTGAGCACTGCCGAGATCACCTCCAGCGTCCACGTCACACCCATCACGATAAAGAGTTTCACGTTCATAATTAACCTACGATTTATTTAAAAAAATATTATTACTTACGAATTTAACTTTTAACATTAAAATTACTGGTCGACTGATAACGAACAAAGTTACATTTTCTTCACTAGACGAATATTCGCGTAATACCAGTGTGTACCTTGTATACATAGTAACAAATTTATGGTGTAATCTATTATACAACGGTGTATTAGTTAAGAAAATCGTTAGAATTGACACCATTTCGATGTTAACGATACGCCGATTATGTGGTGTTAGATATCGGTAATGCGTGTACTCAAATAAATCAAGTGTACTCTTATAAAAATGAATACCGAATGGTGTGATCGACTACGCGTTGATCCTCGATGATATTGTTTTTCATAGAAGTTGACACCACTCTGTGACAAGTGCCTCGGAAATGGTATACTTAATCATCCGTCAAATGTTGCATATATGCATTTAGCGGTGTCAAAGACACACCGAATCGTGTCATTGTTAATCTATAACACTGACGTTCTTACATCGCTCTTTTACACCGACAGTTTACACCAAACTAATGTTTGAGTCTTTAGAGCGATGTTGAAATGATTTTATAACGTCAACACCACTTTTTATTTTACACTGTATAAGCGCATTATTTTCTTCACACTGTATATGCGCGTTATTTTATTAAAACGAATTGTACTTTTACGATTTATATGAAAATGATATTCTGTAGCTTATAATGTTCTTAGATAAAAATATGATATGAAACATTTTTTATTCGGTATAACGAATCGAATTTTTGAATAATAGTTGAACTTTCATATGAATGGTTATCCTAAGTTTTTTTTTGTATCATCGAATTCAAATATATCAGAATTTGAACATTTTGAATTGTCAATCAGTATTAATTGCAACAGGAATAAAAATATAAGATGCATTAAAAAAATTCAGTAACACAACAATTTATGTTTTTTGTATTTAAACTTTTGTGAACGACTTAAAATTTTTAAGTAATGTAAGTAAAATGTTTGAAATATTAACAATTTTTACAATTCCTGACTGCAAAAAACTATAACAAACAGGACTTTAGCTTTACAAAGTATTCTTATGAAAAAAAATTTTAAAAGAATGAAATAACTTCCGATGTCATTTTAGTTAACTTTATATTTAAATTACAATAATTCATTTACCGCTGTCACCGCAGTCGTGAGACGCCTTCCTCTGCATTTGAAAACGTCAATAGCGTATATAATTTTTCTTTTAATTTATACTTTAGATGCCAGCATATTTCTTGATATGTAAAAGACGGTTGCGATGTTCAGTTGACGTCTCCCGACTGTAGTGACAGCGCTAAATGAGTTATTGTATTATAAGTCAAATATAAACTTAACTAAAATGACGAATAAAGTTCTTTCAGCCTTTTCAGATTTATTTTCATATGAAAACAATTAGAAAATTGCGTTGCGTTTTTATTAATTTATAGTTGTTAACATCTCTGATGTACAACAAACTTATTACAATTTACAAGAATATTGAATTAAATAGCAATACAAATATTGAATGAATCCCACGTGCTCTAGAAATGACGACCATCTTGTAGCATTTCGATATATACAACTGTGCTTCTCATAGATTCTTTTTAAAATGCTTTTATCTTTTCGAAATCTCACCTAATATATACAATCTAGGACAAAAAAGAAGGTTATAATGCACAGAATCAGTGTATCAAGTTCTGTTGAGACATCTTTAGCGGATTCGAAAAACATTGGACAACGAAAAACTAGCATATTCGCGTTATGCCAATAAAACGCATGCCCCTTCGAGATAGATGAACGAGTATAGTTGGAATGACGGCCATCTTGTAGCATTTCGATATATACAACGGGGCTTGTCATAGATTCTTTTAAAAATGTTTTTATCTTTACGAAATCTCACTTGATACATACAAACAATGCATCAAGTTCTGTCAAGACATCTTTAGCCGTATCGGAAAATATTGGACACGAAGAACTGGCATATTCGCGCCATGCTAATGAAACGCATGCTACTTCGAAAAAGATGAACGAGATGAAAGAACTAGAAGATAGATAGATGAACGAGTGTAATAGGAATGACAGTCATTCTTTTCAAAATGCTTTTATCTTTTCGAAATCTCACCTAATATATACAATCTAGGACAAAAATGAAGGTTACGATGCACAGAATCAGTGTATCAAGTTCTGTTGAGACATCTTTAGCTGATTCGGAGAACATTGGATACGAAAAACTGGCATATTCGCGCCATGCAAGTGAAACGCATGTTCCCTTCTTTTTGTCCCACATGCCGTCAGAAGTAAAAAATATTACACATCGTGAAACGATCGATTTAAAAATCTTAAAAAATTCACAGTCAAAACCTTAAAGTGATACTTAAATGTGGTAAATTATAAGCAATATCTAAGAGAATCCAAAGAAAATATAACTGAACTGACTTAGAATGCCTCTAATATTTAGATATAAATATTTTTTTTAGGTTATAATACATGTTGATGAAGTTTATTAACAACTTGATATTGAAATAATGTTTCACTTGATTTATCTACCTCTAAAAACTTCCTCAATAAGATAAAAGAAAATGAATATGTTAAATAATATTTTTTTAAATATACTTATAATCATTTAAAGTTTAACCTTTAAGTTTATTTCGTAAAAATTGTAATTGGCACAAATAGCTCGTAAGATTTGAAAAAAATGTGCCGCCTCCTTACATTCGTTACAATTGATAAATTGAAACAGTAAAACTATTTTATATTCACGAGCCAATAAATAACACATTTTTTAGTGAAAATTTAGTTAATCTATTTTTCAGATAAGTAAAACTCACTTTGTTCGATCAGCGTGAAACCGTCGACTCCGGGGATCAGATGCGGTGGTCAGAAGTCTGGAAATCTCAGCTTTGACTCGGCTGCAGTGCATAGCGGTAAGTACGAAGAACACAACATTGGTAATCAGCTGAAGAGTAACCGGAAGGAAGAAGAAAATAATTTCTCCATAAAAAAATGCGCTTTCTGAAAAAACAAGAAAACAAAAAAAATATCAATAATTACAATTACAGAAAAAGTCTTTCCATCTCTCAAGGTTCGTACGAGTAAAAACGGAAAGCACCAGATTGAATGTAATAAAAAGTGTACATCCCCGCAGCCATATAGAGGGCGTACACGTCTCTTTGCAAAACGATAGAGAAGCGAATGCAGTAGATACAGAGCGCAAAGGGGACGCCCAATTGTGGAGGATTCGCGGTTACAGTTCGTAGCATTGGTAACGTTCTCCAGCAGTAAAATTCTGGCAAACGAGCGTGGCAACCTGTGTGATCAGGAAGCATCGCGAATGCATATAGAATCACTGAGAACAGGTGGACAACCGGTGACATTGGAGAGTGAATGAGCGAGAGAAAAAGGCTTTGAACCGAGCGAACTCTATTTCTCTACGGTGGAACGATCGCGAGCTATCACGAGCGCTGCGAGCTCGAGGCTACAGCACCTCATCCACCCCACTTTCGTTCGAGGAATTTAATTAATTTTCCTGGCTTCGTTTTGTGAAGATATTTTCTCATCCCCCTTCCTCACCTTTACCCCATTCAACCTTCCAATTTTCTATGTCCATCTGTACTGTTCGAATCCTCGCGCTCTCTCCGCAATTCTCTCGTTATTCGTATAGTCGTAGTCGAGGCACCAATTGAAATACTAATGACTCGGTTCTTATCGCGTTCTATTCCTCTCTTTAATGCCGGCCTAATGAATCGTAATGATGCTGGGATCGCATCTTTCCTCGATCGATCTCCTCGGGATCGAGCTTTTCACCAAACTTTTCCATCACCACGCTATCCCGGAGTATTCGATTGTTCGAGCATCGCGAATAGTAGTGGGAATCAAGTTTTTGCTAAGCGAGATTCTCTTCCTTGATTAATCCACCTCCCCATCCTCCGCGTAGTTGTTTAATGAATTATTCTAATCGAAGACGATCGTTAGTGCTCTTCTCATTGATTGTTTGCAGATTCTTTCGGGGTCATATGTGAGTGTGCGTGTGTGTATGTGTGGACTTACGTTCGAACCAACAAATGTCTGTGCCGACGTTTGGGCGTAAATTCAAAGGTGCCAACTCCGCGAAGTCGATTACCACGCTGAGGCTTGTTATCAACAAGGGCAACCCCCATGCATAGAGCGAGTAGACGAGGAATCTCTTTTTGTAGGCACGGCCTCGACCTCCTGAAGCACCTCCCAGGCCACTGTAAATGGAAGATCATTTTTTTTTTAGCATTCATTTAGAGGCAGTGAATAGATTTATAGATCATTTAGAGACGAAATTCAGTTTTAGCGGATAATTTTGAGTGGAAAAGGAATTTCGTGGAAGCTTCAAATCCGTAGAATGGATTTTATGGATGATAAGAACGAAAAACTGTTTTTGCGGATACTTTTGAATGGAAGAGAATCTTTGCAAATATTTTAGAAACCAAAGATCGATTTTACGGATGCTCGGAGCAGAATACAGATTTTATAAAAGATTTTGTCATCTGTGTTTTTGTAGCTATAGAGGCTAATTATTTTGCTTGCAAAAATTAAGAGATCCTGTCTTCAATTTCTAACAAACTAAATGACCAACAGGGATCAATGGAAGTAAATAAACGTTGTGGAATTAAATAAATGTAGGAAACGTTGATTATACCTGAAAATTTTTAACATTTACCATAATTTTATCACTCAGGCATTATAAATGCAGAAACCTAATTTTTTTAAGCGTGTTTTAGTTTTAGTATTTAATGTTACATACGGGAAAAATGTGGAAAAGTTATCGAACATCGAAAAATGATGTTGAATCATGGAAATAAAATGTTTGGTATAGCGTTTATGATAAAAGTATAACGATATCTGAATTCAACTAAAGAATCTTTATACTTTGATTAAACTCACATAAAATATACATATAACAAATTACATACTCGTTGCTTAATGAGGATTTTATTGAGAATTTAAAAAATGTTGACTCACCGGATATTTCGAAAAAAGATGAACAATGAAAGCGAAAATCTCGCGCGTTGCACGCGTTCGCTCGCTATCGTAACGATGCCTGGCCCGCACATCGCATACCGCGTGCACCGCTATTTTTATCTGCTACGAACGTCACCACGGTTTATTGACTTTAAGGGGGGGGGGGGGGTTACTAACCAATTGAAAGTTTTTTTAAAAATCCTGCATTGATTGTTTTTTTTTTTTTTTACTAGAAAACATTTCTGCATTCGATCAACGATTATCTAAGAATTATTCGAGGGTTAGAATTGTTTTACCTAAGAATTAAGCTAAGAATAAGCTTAACTTAAAAATTAGAAGTTGAAGAAAAGTGTAAAAGTGTAAAAATGTGTAAGAAAGCTGGTGCTTTTGATGTTTCTTAATGAACCCGTACACAAATTTATAATCTTACTTTCTCGTAGAGAAAACTTCGTTTTCGTGAAAAAACAAATATTATTTCATAAATTTGGGAACGTTGGATAAATTCTAGAACTTGTACTTCTCATTTAAAAGATTAAAATCCCTTGAAATTTATAGCATTTCATGTATCCGTATGTCCCGAAGCAATGTAATTCGCACTTTAACCTTATAAAATCCCGTTTGAAAAAAAAAAAACAATTACACAATGCGAAGATCTATCTTTCGTCTGCAAGACTTTTAAAATAATTTCTGTAATTGATCTTTTACCCAAAGGGCTAATAACTGATTCGTAATACCCTTAGAAATGTCACGTCTTCCACGTTATATTATAACGATACTCGCGTGCCGATTTATTTTCGAAGCGTCGACATCGTCCAATCAGAGACCAACAGGGCTAAACGATAGGCGCGAATTTGTTGAATTTTTTAATGTCAGATTAATTCTAGAACTTGTATATCTTGTTTTAAATATTGAAACTTGAAATTTATAATATTTAATCCATCGATATACCACAAATGGCAAAGCTACCACCAGTGAATAAACCGTTAAAACTTCTTTATTATAAATTTTCACGGAAGTAAATGTTTAAAGACAAGCTGCGCCAATCTTTTCCATTGCCCTAAATAACGAAATATGTTAAACTAAAAAAAATTATCATACGTTCATTGCAAAGTAAATAAAAGAAAAATTTTTAATCCAAAAATTTGAAACCACCAGCGAATGAAGGAATCGATGTAACCTACAATTTTGATCAAAATTAAGCTTCGATGGCAGACTGAGTGGTACAAATATCAAGAAAATAGGCAAATTTAATATACAATATTGAACTAAAATATTATAAATACTCGGAAGCCTTAAAAAATTAATTCACTTCAATCCAAACGTCAATATTATCTCAATTGTTATAAAATTCTATCTCTCGCTTGAAAATTTTGAAAAATAACTGAAATAATTTTTCATTTCCCAAAGGGCCAGTAACCGATTTGTTATATCCCGAAGCATGTCGCGCCTTCCTTGTTATATTATGACTATCATCGCGTTCCGATCTAATTTCGAAGCACCGACGTCACCCAATCATTTTCAACGTATTGCTGCGAGGGCGGTCGACTGAAAACATGAACAGAGAAAATCAACGAGCGAGCGAGAGAGAGAGAGAGAGAGAGAGAAATCACGAAGCGTGAGGTTTGTTCGTCGCCCGCCACTCTACACGTAGTAGCAGTAGCAGCAGAAACAGCAGAAGCAGCAGCAGAAGCAGCAGCAGCAGAAGCAGCAGCAGCAGCGAATACGCTGACGACGGAACACATTGTTCAAATGCTGGGTAGAGGCCATGTTCGTGCGCGGTTTATACCGCTCGCGGCTGTAAGAGAATTCGAAACCTCCACACTTGCACAGATGTGCTGCTTCCCTCTCACTCCATAAATGTTTCATCTTCCCTTAAGAGGAAACGAAACCTCCATACTTACACGATGAGTGCGAAAGGAATAAAACTAGTATGGCGCTCACAGCAGAACGAGAGAGAGAAGTAGCACATCTGTGTAAGTACGAAGGTTTCGCTTCTCCTTAAGGGGATGCCTCCACGTGGGAATGACGACAACGACTACAACCGCCAGCCAAGGCACACACCGGTTCCGTTCACGCCAACGTTCAAACAATGCTGCTTTATTCTCGCCCGTTTTCCCGCTACTGTTACCCCCGCGTACAGCAGCTCTTGCTTACTCTGGTACATGTTATAATTTCCTCCATTTCTCCAGACGTTTTGCAGGACGCCAGATACGCTATCGCGATAACAAAGACGCAACCAAAACCGGCCAAGTCAAACCCTCCCGTACCCTGCCACGATTTCACTCACCCGAAGGTCCACCAAATGTCGAAACACATTACGTTCAGCCAAGAGAACGCTGCTATCCACGACAAAAGAACGGTGTAACCTGCAACATAAATTCTTTATCATTTTCTGTTTTGTAACATCAATTTTATTAAAACAATTTTTCTTAACTATTCATTAAGTTAGTTGTCTTAATTGCTATAAAGTTCCCGTGTAAAAAAAATGTGTCTATCTAGATCAACGGTGAATCTACGAACGGACGTCTATGAAAAGTTCACCAATTGGGACGATCGTAGACTAGAATATAGACTTCACGATTGTGCCCCGATCTAACGTCAGCTTCCGAAGATCAACATAGATCAACATATATCAACATAGATCAACATAGATCGTGAAATCTATATTCTAGTCTACGATCGTCCCAATTGGTGGACTCTTTGTAGACGTCCGTTCGTAGATTCACCGTTGATCTAGATAGACACATTTTTTTTACACGGGTTATTATAAAAAAATGTGTTACTGTGCATCAAGTACTTTTAAGAATTAAAAATGCGAATCGTACGCACAAGATTGTGAAAACTTTTGACAATATACCGAACAATGAGGTTAAACTAATATTTCAACAACTGATTTTGGGTTTTTATCGATGATATATGTTACGATAGATATTTAACAATTAAATGATTTTTAAGTAACGATTAAACATAAATATTCGACTAAAGTTTGTACGAAAACAAAGTAAAATGTTCCGACAATTGACAAACGGAAAAGAAACAGAAAACTATGAATTCAGGATGTAAAAATAATCTCAGGAGCACTCGAAACGAGGACGATTTTCTCATACACCGTTTTATCGTACACGAGTAATATCCTACATCTGTCCTGCATTCTAGCATAACATCTTAAACGCGTGATATTCTACATTATTTATATCCTACACCGAACGAAATAGTTTTCACCGAGCTTATCGTCAGATCCTACGCGTATAAAGTCACTGAATCGAAGATTTGTTCGATGGAGGATGATATTCTATGCAATAAATGTAGAATATTAGTCATTTTGGAAATAGCTCATGTAGGATTGTTACGTACTTTAGGACGAGTGCAGGATATTATCGTGTACGATAAAACGGTGTAGGAAAAGGGCCTTCATTTTCAACCTAATTTAATTCGATAAAAGTAGCTTATTTCTTTAAGTAGATAGCTGTGTACAGTGTAACACGCGTAAAGTGTAAATTGTAATGTAAATTGATTGTCAAGCATATTATTTGGGTATTTTGATAACTGGGCTACTTTTCAAGACTGCGATATTTTTATTTTACTTATCAGAGCGTCGCCTGTATTTTATAGTCGCTGTAAAAAAAAAATAAAAACGTAATACGAGTAGAAGGTACCGCCGTCCCTATATTATCTATCGTTGATGTCGTAAAATCTAAACGGATTTTTCAAGAAACATCATTTTCTCAATAACAATTCTACTTTATAGTAGTAGTAGTGGTAGTAGTACTTTATAAATAATTTGATAAATAGAAGTTGAAGTCTTAAAAAAAATATATTTAAACTGACAGAGTAAAATTGCATTTACAACATTTTTTAAGATAGTTGAATCCTTACCAAGAAATTTGCAAACAATCGTTGCACTGTGCTCTGAATTAATGGGATGATCGGCTACTTGAAGAGCTACAGCAGCGGTACTAGCGTACGCGACTATAAGACTCGCGACATGACACATCAGCGTTTTGCCATGAAGATTTTGAAGAACCGGAAGGCAAATGTAAACGAGCAGAGTAACGATGAGAAAGGCACAGCTTATCAACTCCAGAGTTGCGTTTACGCGAAATCTGTAGCAATTATCAACACAAAATAAATCTCGGTCATTAAAATGTTAAACTTCGTGTAAGATATTGAAAAAAAAAAAGAAGTTTTTTCTTCACCTTATCTGCGAGTCCTCGGCCTGTTCTGGAGTATCGAAACATACGGAAGGATAAAATCCTCCTATCAGATCTGGACCCAAGTAAAACATATCAGCGCAGTAGTCATGGTGTTCGTAGAGTCTGTAGGTTGGTACGAATACGTGGCCGCGAGGGTTCATGTACCAATTCTCGTCCGTCTGTACCAGATACATACTGTGTTTGCACGGTTTTCCGATCAGCAGGCCATAATCTTTAATGAAACCAACATCAATTATACAAATATCTCTTGATTTAATAATTATTATGAGTGTGATGACCGGACGGATAATTCAGGAAAGTGTATAGAATAGTAGTGACGATTCGGCAGGCCGAAGTATCGAAAAGAGAAAATATATAGTGATCACCGGGGATCGAACCCGGATTGTTATGAAACTGATTAAGAGCGTTAACAACTGCTGTGACGTCACCTATATATTCCTCTCATTCGAATCGTCTACTTATATGCAATGCAGACATCGTTACAGTGAATAACTTATAGATTAAAAATAATGTCGGAACAGAATAAACTTTCTTTTATTCACTGATCGACGAGTAGTTACATTTTTTTTAAATATCTGTTGACCTATTTGCTTAAATGTTGCACTCAACTTTGATTTTTGTTCAGTAACTTTTGGTTTACCGATTTTTATTAACTCTCTGTACGATTAAGAGTATTTAATTCATTATTTTTTGAGATATGTAGAATTCCAATTATTTTACATCCGTTGTTATCATTTTATATATTCACGATCACGTCGACAATTTTTTATTTCGATTAATAAGGTTTTTAGAAATAGAATAAAATTTGTGGCAAAAATACGAAAATTTACTTTATTCATATACTGTCGAGCAGTTTAATTTTTTTTTTTCTTGTATCTGTTGATTAAATGTTCCACTCAACTTTGATTTTTGTTTAGTAACTTTTGGTTTACCGATTTTTATCATATCTCTGTATAATTAAGAGTATTTAATTCATTATTTGCTGAGATATATAGGATTTCGATTAAGCTTTGTTTTGGTGAAAAAACATTTACTCGATATTTTGATGTCAGAGTACTTAAAATATTCCAAAACGTCCAGAAAGCATATTTAGAATAAATCTCTGACTCTTTCTCTCTCTCTCTCTCTCTCTCTCTCTCTCTCTCTCTCTCTCGGTCACACGCGCGCGCGTGTGTATGTGTGTGATATGATCTTGTAAAATTCAAATGGCTATATCTCAACAACGGGTTATTGGATCTTTCTGAAAGTGTACACGAGTCGGGTCGCAACCCTCCTCGGTTTGCTGCAATTTTCGCCCGAATCGCTAATGGGTGACTCACGTTATGATTGTTTGAGTTTTTATAAAAAAAAGGTTGTGCTCTTTCTCTAACTTTTGTAAACTTCAAACTATCGAGCTAAAACTTTCTGCAAGAATAAATCTGGAGACAAAGTTGTTCGATATTGAGTTGAATCGTTCAAGGCGCTCAGATTGTATTGAATCACGCATTTTTGTAATTTATCCAAAAATAAATAAATAAATAACTTTTATAAATTTTTATAAATTTTTATCTATGAAAACGAAACTTGGAATACGAATTGAATTTGGTCTTAAATTTGGTGAGGATTGATTGAGGGTTTGAATTTTTTTTTAATCGGCAATATAAAGAAATTATGTACTTTGTTTTTTCAATTTATTGTTCACCTTTGACCATTTTATCTCTGGAAGGAAGCCAAAATCGATTAACATACTTTCTTACAGAGGTGACATTCCAAAAGGTAGAAAATAATGAGGAAGCAACGTGCAAGGTTCCACTTTGCATCTTTGTTATCGTCGAAAATTTGTTATTTCAATTAATATCTTTTTTAAAAATACAATAAAATTGTTTCATTAACAGACTGTAAACATAGTTCATTAAATTTTTTACATATGTTGAGTTGTTTGATTAACTGTTGGACTCAAATTTAATTTTTGTTCAGTAACTTTCGATTTACTAATTTTAGTTAATTGTGTTCGTTTTATACATTAACGATTACATCGTCAATTTTTTCTTTCAATCAAGATAACGTAGGGATACTCGGTCGATAACAAAACTATAATCTGAATTTCTTTCTCACGGTTGATCTGTCGGTTAAAATCGGGGAAACATTACTCTCCGTCTAACAATTTTACAGACGGATGTTCTCGTCTTTTATCCGACAGACCAACACCGGCGAAGAAATTCAAGATCGCATAATTAGTTCTATCTCTGTTGCATCCATACTCCTTCCATATCACCTTAATATCTTTTTTAGAAGTAGAATAAAATGTATAGCTGAAATATAACAATTGGTTTTACCAACAGACTGTAGAACAGTTAATTTTGCATATATCTTGTTGTTAATTGTAATTTTAGTTCATTGTGTTCGTTTTATACATTACCGATTACATCGTCAATTTTTTCTTTCAATGAAGATAACGTAGGAATACTCGGTCGATAACAAAAACTATAATCTGAATTTCTTTCTCACGGTTGATCTGTCGGTTAAAATCGGGGAAACATTACTCTCCGTCTAACAATTTTACAGACGGATGTTCTCGTCTTTTATCCGACAGATCAACACCGGCGAAGAAATTCAAGATCGCATAATTAGTTCTATCTCTGTTGCATCCATACTCCTTCCATATCACCTTAATATCTTTTTTAGAAGTAGAATAAATTGTATAGCTGAAATATAACAATTGGTTTTACCAACAGACTGTAGAACAGTTAATTTTGTATACATCTTGTTGATCCATTTCTTTAAATGTTACTCTCAACTTGAATTTATATTAAATAACTTTTAGTTTACCGATTTTCGTAAAATTTCTATAATTTTATTATAGAAATAATATTACAATTTTAATATTCTATAATTTTAGAAGTATTCAATTAATTGCTTGCTGAGATATTAAGGTCTGAAGGTAAATTTGTATTATATTGTTCATCTAACAAGAACGAATGCAAAGCAAATATATTATTACATTGAATTATTAATTAACGAACCGGAAGTATCAAGAAATTCTACAGACTCGGCCAAACCCCTTTCGATCGACGTATTCAATAAAATGCTGTGAAAATTGACAGCTAACACGTTCGATGGGATTGTACTGCACTCAGCATCGACGTAGGCTTCGCCCTCGGGACAGCATTTCCTCACACACTTGTTCTCCTTGCAGAACGTAGGTCCACTGCACACTCTGACAGCCATGAGATCCGGTGTCTCGTCACCAGGGTCGAGACAACTGTTTTTCTCATTCACGACAATCGTAATTGGTCCATCTTTGGAATTCACGAGAATCTGTCAAAAATAAATAAAAAAAAAACAAACAAACAAATAAATTTAGTATTTAAAATATTTCTGTTTCTTAAATTTCCTTAAATAATTAATAAATTATTTTTATTTAGTAAAAATTAACAATAAAATAATGGGATTTTCATATATCTCGTACTGTTGGCTGAATTTTCTATATAAAGCGAACGGCCCAGTTAGCGACGGTCTATCAATTAGTAACCGCTAGGTATAGATATACTTTTAACTCGATTGACTATAAGTCAGTGCTTCTCTCACCATTCGATGAACAGTCAACAGGTAGCCGTAACGGTAATTGGTGAACTTTTACAACCTTCAATTAACCTTAATTAATTATTTATTCCAGGTATACCCACGCGGGAGTTTACATTTCGTTCCATCGCTTTACCCCTTAAAACTAGGTTATATTCTCAATATTATTATTAATACTAATACGCCGGTTCTCTTTTTTACATTTTTTGTGGCTTCCTTTGTATAATATCAATTCAATTTAATTGATTAATTAAGTGGAGGCAAAACTTACTCAGTGGGTAATTAAAACTGTAAACAATAGCATCTCACTCTATTGGTGTGTGAGAGAGGTAGCTATATGAATTACTACCATGCGCCTCTCGCGGAATTCAAGAGAGACGAATTTATACTAGTTCTACCCCTCTCGCACTCATGGATATTTCGCCTCGTCATCATACAGTTGAGCCGATGGATCAACTGTATGAATCGGCTCAACATACATATCTCGGGAGTTTATTTTTCGATATTATCAACGATACTTCCCGTGCACGGTAAAGGTATTTTTTTTTCTACATCGCAATTGAAATGAGTGTACCGTGTGTGTTTTTGTGCTAGCTTGGGGGTGACAAACGATGTTTTTTCATTTTGTGCCCTAAATCATTTCAATAAGAAATTTTTCCATTACAGGTATCTGCGTTAACCCATCATGAAAATTTATATATGCTGTTCTATCTCAAATAACTGTCTGCTATCACGCCTAGATATTTTTAAGTGCGCACTATTGCGTTTTCAACCACTGGCTCAACCCCTTCACCCTATCCCTTCCCGCTGCAGTCTACTAGCAATAATCTATCAAAGCGACATTCGGCAAACTATAAATAGAACAATCGAATGTGACGTATTTAATTATTTCAAAGTGTATCGTGAGTTTATTCCCTGCGATTCATTTGAATATTTTCCTTACATTGGCCCTCGCTATCTTAAAGAACGACTCCAATATATCCTCGGTATACAGGATTACAGTGCCGTTCACGTATCCTATAAATTGAGGCTTTCCTTTCACAATAAAAAGGTCGTTCAAATATATTGTAAAGATTAGTAGCCCTAGAACTTTACCCTGTGGAAAATCAAAATCCGTAACAAAACATTTACTCTCTACAAGATTCATCATCATGTAGTAAAAAGTCTGGTCTCGCTAATAATTTTCAATCAGTAAAAGCACTACAATTTAACATTATAAAGCTTTTCCATTAGAATCTCGTGACTCAAAATGTCAAATGTTTTTTTTTTTTTTTTTAATCTAAGGAAATTGTGAGACAGAGTTATAAATATTTCGATTAAGGCGATGTCACGCACTCTCCACCTCGCCTAATTCAATTTTTTTTAAGCGTGCAGAATGTTGCTGGACTAAAGTAAATTAATTTAATTTCCTTTTCTTCAGAAATGCAGTATGTCAAATATTGGAAAATGTACATTCTCTGTTCGTGGAGATTGCGTTCATACCGCGTGATCAGACTCTAGCAAAGCTGCCGAAGGTTGTGACCTTTGTGAACAAAAAATACTGTCGAAGTTAGTTTTTATACTTAATAAGTATAGAATAATCGATACATCTACGCTGTTGTGATTTTTTCCAGCTAATTTACTCCTTATATTATGATAATTTTACGATATCCTTTCTACACTGACAACACTACCAACACGAGTTTCAATAAAATAATATTGAATTCATCTACGTAACAGATTTAGTAGAAAGAAGGTAGGACATCGTTTACGCGCAACAAACTCGACACAGTCGTGCTTTACAAATCATCAACTCGAGTCAGCAATATTCTACATTGTACCAACTCGATACAGAAAAAACTGAACACACAAGAAACTTGTCTCAGTAAAACTGTACACAGCAAAAATGATACACACTACAGTCGCTCGTGCGTCGTGTTGATTCTGTGTAGAGTTTTACTGTGTCCAAATTCGACACAGCAAAACTATACACGATCAACAAGTGAATACGTAGAAACTATACGCGCAACAAACTCGACACAGTCGTACTTTACAAATCATCAACTTGAGACAGCAATATTCTATACTGTACCAACTCGATACAGAAAAAACTGAACACACAAGAAACTTGACACAGTAAAACTGTACATACCAAAAATGATACACACTACAGTCGCTCGTGTGTCGTGTTGATTCTGTGTGAAGTTTTACTGTGTTGAAATTCGACACAGCATCAGTACGACACATAAAAACTGTATATGCACCAGACTCGACGCAGCAAAACTATACACGATACACAAGTGAACACGATGAAACAGTACGCGCAACAAACTCGACTCAGTCGTACTTTACAAATCATCAACTCGAGACAACAATATTCTACACAGTACCAACTCGATACAGAAAAAACTGAACACGCGAGAAACTTGACACAGTAAAACTGTACGCACCAAAAATGATACACACTACCGTCATTCGTGCGTCGTGTTGATTCTGTGTAGAGTTTTACTGTGTCCAAATTCGATACAGCACGACTCTACACACATAAATACTGTATATGCACCAGACTAGACACAGCGAAACTATACACAATAAACAAGTGAATACGATGAAACTGTATGCGCAACAAACTCGACACAGTCAAACTTTACAAATCATCAACTTGAGACAGCAATATTCTACACAGTACCAACTCGATACCAGAAAAACTGTGCACTTGTCAAACTTGACACAGCACAAATGATCCACACGATGGTCTGTCTTCCGTCGAGTTGATGCTGTCTATACAGCAAAACTCTATAGTTTGACTGCGTCGAGTTTATTCTGTGTACATTTCTGGTGTGTTGAGTTGTAGCTGTGTACTTTAGTATCCTGTGAAAAGGATGTCTTGCAAGAAAAATTTGTGATAACATTTTTTATTTCTGTAAATAAAGAATGATTGTTAAAATTTATTAACAAGTGACAGTAAAATACAAATTCAATATTTCTTGTGCAATTGGCTCTTGTTTCTATGAATAATATAGCATTGAACTAATCTACACGACAATAGTATCTCATCCCAATTTATTATTTCTGCCTAGCATATTTTTTTACGTCGAGACGCGGTACCGCAGATCCTGTAGATTCAAGATTCGCTGTATGCCTCGCGAGTGCGACGAGTCAGAGATAAGAAATTGCTTTATACGTAAAACGAGTCTCGCTACTTACGAGATGTAAAGAATGAGTGGCGTTGTCGCGAGAGAAAAATATTCTAGAGCGAAAAATATTCATGGAAAGTTTGAGAATGGCCAGAGTCGTAGCAAAGCCGTTGGGGATGGACTGCTGGAGTTCTAAGAGCGCAAGACCGAAAAAGAAAAAGAGCGAGAAAGATATAGGGGAAGAACAGAGATCGAATAAAGGACAGCGTGCGGTAAGTCGAGTGTACGTACGTACGGTCGACGTCGTGGGAGCAAAGTAATCCCAGCCGCTTTACGAGAAATGGGACTCCACAGGTGTTTGGGACTCTCACAGTGGATTTCCCGAGGAAATCTTGGCGAAAAGACGAGCCCGAACCTTAGTGGCATTTCGTTCTTACGCGAGAAGACAATTTTATAAGTTTAGCGAGAGGTTTTCGATACAGGTGACGCCCGCGCCTGTACAAGCAAACATATATATATAGATACCGGAATTTCGATTTTTCCCGAGAACCACCAAGCAAACCGACGATATGCGCGTGCGAAATACTTCAAGCCGTCTCTGACATTTATTTGCCTAAAGCAAATATGGGCTCTGGCAACGACCTCGTGAAAATCTCGAGTTTGCATCCACATTCACCGATCCAACGAAATATCGTTATATTCGTCGATAATACCGATCGGAGCGTTATGTCTGACATGCACGATAAAATCTTCAACGATTTATTTAATGAGCCACGTGGCTTTAAACATTACGCCGACTAACGTGGATATTGTGACTTAGCAGCCACGTGGTGCCTGCAGTTGGCCACTTTACGGATACACATTTCAACTTGTTATTGGTAATCGATAATATCACTGTCAAAACGGAACAACATAATTCCAGTAAAAGCTTAATTGTCGGGTTATTATTATCTTTACATTTATTAATAATATTTTTTTAATTGAAGTATCTTCATGACTTTTTAGGATTTCCACTATTTAAATTTCTATTTCTTCTCCCTTTTACTTTTCTACCTCCCTGAGATTGCTACCTCAACTATCTGTCGTGTATTACGTTCAGTTCATCGAACGATACGCTCTTTATTGATTGAACATGTAAGCTTTCGAAGGAGATTTACGGGCGAGCTCTTGTGACTAATCTGCACTAACGCTAGTTATATTCTCTATTCGTGAAAAGTCCTTTTAGACCACTTGATCAGATGCTAGCAACGCTTTGTGAATATCATTTGTCTATTCAGTCTATTAAAAAAGAAATCTTAAGTAATCCTAAGAGTTAACTCGATTGGGAACATGCAATAAGTGAAAAAATGACGTCCCGCCGCACTCAACAATCCTATGCGCACTCCAGTTTACGGATAAGTTAGAGACAATTGTCGCACAATACTCTTGTAGCTATCACTTGTTACTATTATTATTATTATTATTATTGTATACATTTTTTAAACGAAAGTTAAATAAAAGTTTAACGAATTTGTTTAATTATTTTTGTTTTATTGATATAAGGTAAATAGTCCAGTTAGTGACAGCCTAAGAAAAAACTTCTCCCTCTAAACGTGTAAATTAATAGGGACAAACAAGGATGTAAAAGTACGCTAATCACTGTCTCAGTTACTTATTATGAACTGCTGTTCGTAAAATGGTAGAAAAAGACCTAACTTAACCAACCGTGTTAAAAGTATGTCTATATATATTATATATAGATATACTATTATAATTATATCATCGAGGTTTTTGTAATGGTCAGTGAATGGGTAATCAACCGAGCACCTTCTTGTCATTGTTAGAAAGATGCCGATCATAGGAGAAATTGCTTTATAAGTGAAAGTCGATGCTCAGTTCGCCGCAACAAACACACAGAGAAGAAGATCTCCCTTCCGTCATGTGTTTAAAATCCGTCGACATATACTTTGGGGAGTCAGATGTGGTTACAGTATAGAAAAAATAAAAATAAAGAATAGATAAGGAGAGAGTTCGAAATGAGAGCGAGATCTTTGGATGTTACCGGCTCTCGCGACCGGATGACGCCTCAAATATTAGTTCTTCGTCATCGTAACTTTATATTTGTTTATCTACACCGCGTACCCTTTACCGCTCTGTACAAGACACGGTTGTCTAAGAGCTAACAAACTCCACTCCTATTAGCGTAAAATTGTTATGAGAATTTCAAAAATACACTGCCAACTGCTATTTCGTACGGTGAAACGATAAATCGATGTTATTAGAATGAGTGATCGAGCGAAAGAGAGAAACTCAACGCTCATCTCGGCTGTTGAAGATCCACGAGGAAACCTGTCGTCCATTAATTATTATAATTATCGGACACGGAACAAGTTGAGCGCAAATACGCCTTGCAGCAAGCGTTAAAACCCATGTAATACTCTATCCCGCTTTTCTGGATATTGATAATACCTTCCTATCTGTCTATCTCAACGTTCCTATGAAATAAACTGCCGTGTATAGCCTACTCGTGAATTATACACGCGCGTGAGTACGTGCAACGTGAAATAAGGTAATCCCGGAAGAAAAGAGAATTTTCTGATTGATTGAAAGGAAAAAAAATTTACATGAGAACGTAGATTGTACAGCGTGAAGGAGGCTGCGGCAAACCGCTGGTGAAGGCCACGTGTGAAAGAATCAAACGAGTTTTGCAAACTCTGACTGAGCTGATAGACGATTGTAGTAATGTAACATACATCGAGTTTCACCTCGTTTCCGAATACGCTCACTGAGACTATTGAGTTGTAGCGCGGGATTTACCAATCATTGAACATGTTGTACTGCTCGACACGTATTCCTCAAAGGGACTTCCCTGACAAATGTGTAACAGATGTTCGAGTTTCGAGTACATTATAACTCTCGCGTTACTACAGTGGGTGATGTTGTCAATTTACATAATTGCAATTTTATTGGTAAACGTTGAATCAGAAATTTTTTTGTGTTTTAAAAACAGTGTTGGACTAAACGAATGTATTCCTTCAGTGTATTTACATTGCTGCTATTTTAATAGATTAATTAATATCGTAATTGTGATATTTATCATCGAATAAATAATTATATTTATCATTCGAATAATAATAATTCTCATTATCGAATATCTTGTTCTTAAATTGTTTGAATTTTATTTTTTTAATAAAGTTAAAGTCCTGTTTATTATAGTTTTTTCTTGCAGTCGAGAGTTAAAAAAATGCTTGATTTATTTTACTTTATACTTTTTAAAGCTAGTTCGATGTGACATTCTATTGCATTTTTGTAATTGTTATTTATTTTTATAATTATTATATTCTTTTAAATAAAAATAGCTGAATAATTTTTAATAACTCTATTTTATTTAATCCCTCAATCATTTATGAACTTTTGTATTTAGAATTAAAGCAACAAAGGTAATTAGAAAAGTGGTCATCACAGTAAATATATTATTCACTGAATCCTACGTGCTTACTCCACCGTGAGCGCTCTGAAGTTAGGTACAGATGAATGATATAGTAGGAATGACGGCCATCTTGTGACATTTCGATACATACAACCGTGCTTTTCATACATTCTTTTAAAACGTTTTGATCTTTCCGAAATATCACAAAATATATACAAAATAGGACAAAAATGGAAGTTACGATGTACAGAATCTGTGTACAGAGTTCTGTTAAGACATCTTAAGCCGATTCGGAGAATATCGGACACATAGAAACTGTCATATTCCCGCCATGCCAGTGAAACGCAGTTAGGAGTTAAAAGAGTCGGCACTGAGAACAAAGAGGCTCAACCGCAGTATATGGGATATTTCGTATGTTAAAAGAATTATTTATTGCAATAGTAACTATCTGTTTAAACGAAGCATGAATTATTACAATTACACTGATAGCAAATATGCAGTGATAATAGAATTAACTGCAATATTATATTGTTTCAATACACATTTTCGTATCAGTACTAACGGTTTCATATTAGTATCAAAAATACTAAGGACAACGCACGCGTTGTAATCACTTCTAGATTCTTAATTAACGATATTTTAATATCAAAATCATAAACAAAATAATATAAATAATAAAAAGATCGATAACGCAGTAATTCGGGCGGCGTTGACTCACACCCGGAGTTGCGATTTACCAAAAAGTTCCATCTTAGATAATTTCGTCGAGGTTGACGCATAAATTCATAAGTTTAATAACATAATATGAGAAAACAAAAATGATTGGAGCTTCGAATCTCCATTTTCCGCTATCAGAAAGACCGTATTGGGAGATTCAAACCGAGGATCAGCTATACGAGTAGCTCACCTAATGTACATACCTAACGACGAGTACTTGCGCTATCACTACCGAGTACTTACTACTGTATTCAAAAAGTAAGGTGAATTTTTAATTTAAACTTCCCGCGTTAACCGAATCGGACAAATGAATTTTTTTTTCAAGTTGGTAGGACTGTTAGTGACATCTGTGACAAATTACATGTCAATATCATCATTAGTTTTTAGTTTACGCTTGGTTTTGTGAACAAAGAAAAGTGAATTTGGCGATTTTTACGATGTCGAATTTTGTTGAGCAAAGAAGTGCTATAAAATTTTGCTTGCGGAATGGAATTTCCGCCGCTGAAACGTATCGAATGTTACAAAAAGCCTTCGGTGACGACACTATGTCACAGAAAAATGTTTACAAGTGGTACAAAGACTTCAAAGAAGGCAGAGAACGTGTTGATGATTTGGAACGCTCTGGACGACCATCGACGTCTTCGATGAGCAACACATCAAGAAAATCAAGGAATCGGTGCTCGAAAATCGTCGATTAACAATTCGAGACCTTGCCGACATGCTTGCAATATCAATTGGATCAGTGCAAGCAATTTTGAAGGATCATTTGTGCCTCAGAAGAGTCAAATCGCGTTTGGTGCCAAAATTTCTCAATTTTTTCGAAAAAGAGCGTCGCGTTCAAGCATGTGAATCAATGATTTCTGACTATCAGGACGTCTACAAACAAATTATTACGGGCGATGAGACTTGGATTTATGCCTATGATCCGGAAAGAACCGATCAATCGAGCGAATATCGTGCTAAAGGTGAACCGAGACCGAAAAATCCATGCCAAAGTCGCTCAAAAATCAAGGTCATGTTGACAGTTTTCTTCGATTATCGTGTTGTGGTGCATTACGAATTCCTTCCCACTGGCCAAACTGTCAACAAGGAATATTATTTAAGTGTTATGCGTCGTTTGCGTGAAGCTATTCGCAAGATAAGGCCAGAATTATGGAAAGACAACACTTGGATTTTGCACCACGATAATTCACCGTCGCACACAGCACTGGTTCTTCGTGAGTTTTTCGCCAAAAACTTCACTCATATCGCTCCACAACCACCGTATTCGCCTGATTTAGCACCGTGTGACTTCTGGCTGTTCCCAAAGCTCAAGAGACCACTCCGGGGAAATCGTTTTGAGTCGATTGAAGAGATCAAACGTGAATCGTTACGCGCATTGAAGGCTATACCTGAGGACGACTTTTTAGCATGCTTCAAAGATTGGAAAAAACGTTGGCATAAGTGTATTGTAGCTAGGGGGGATTATTTTGAGGGGGACGAAATCGATTTGGAAGAATAAATAAAAAAAATTTATTTTAAAACAAAATTCACCTTACTTTTTGAACACAGTAGTATCCATTTCTTTAATTTTAATGTTTTTATAACTGTATCGGGTATGAACTCGTAATTATATTTTTGTTTCGCCAAATATTCTGATACATTTAACACAACAATTTCGTGTATTACATATAATTGACGATCTATCATTTCGATATTAATTATTTCAATTGAAAATTAAATGTGTGCGTGATGCCGAACGTGTTCAGTATTCTACGGTTATTCATATTTGCAATAAATAATGTTGTCACTGAACTAAATGTAAAATATAATACGATTAAGTACCAGTTCTAATATCCATTAACTTTCCCTGTTTTTTTGTTTAATGACGTCTGTTGGTTCAATTGATAAATTCTAATCTCCAAAGCGTAATCTAAAATTAAATTCCACTGTTTTTCAGTTTAGTGACGTCTGTTGGTTAGATTGATGAATGCTAATCCCCAAAGCGTAATCTAATAACCTATAATGACCTCGATACTTATTTTATCAGTGCAAAATGAAATGTATACGTCGGATAAATACGTTCTGGTTAAATCGCGTTTGTGATTTTCCACTTCGTTATGAAAATCCGCGAAAGATTTCATTATACGTGCGTACGTTAGATTGTTACAATTGATATCTGCATATATTGCGCTTGTACTTGTTGACTAACTCTTGCTAATAACATGTTGAATAGTATCTTTATAATCATTCAACTGCCTTGGGTGCAACTTCGTATTGTAAATTTTATTTACAATATAAAATTGTTATAATCTTATTATCTATTTTTTTTAAGTTTCCATACTTTTACTGTATCGACGGGCAATAAGTAGTTTCCACTGGTTCCAATTCAACACAACAGCGACGCCAAACGGATCAACTCTACACTGTCAATTCCAAATCGTCGCAGGTGTGCAGTTGGCGTGTGTAGAATCGCTGCGGTGTTGATTTCAAACCTGTAGAAACGACTGACTGCCGTATCCACGTGCGAATGCCATACATTAAGTCAGCTGCGAGGACAAATAACGCGGGGGGAGAGGGGGGGCGTAAATAACTTTGAAAATATGACAATAAGTTGGGATTCTTAAGTTCAAAGCAATCGATAGAGTCGAAGATATTTAGAAGATTTCGATTAAAGTTGCTCATCTTCCAGCCTCCTAAAAATAATATAATAATCCGATGACGAATCATCGATAAACAATTGATTGTTAATAATAATAATAATAATAATAATAATAATAATAATAATAATAATAATAATAATAATAATAATAATAATAATAATAATAATAATAATAATAATAATAATAATAATAATAATAATAATAATAATAATAATAATAATAATAATAAATTGTTACAAATAATTAGAGAAAATATTATTATTATTATTATAGCAATTAAAATAAAAAAATTCTATTATTTGATGAATTTTGAAAATATTACGAAGATAAGTTGAACGCAATTGTTGGAGTCAAAAATATTTTAGAGATTTACTATTCAAGTTGCCTATCTCTCAGCCTCCTAAAAATGCAATTATAATGGCGAATAGCCAATGAACAATTTAATGCTACTAATAATAATGACAATCAATTATTACGGACGATAGGAAAGCAATATTATTAATGTTATTGTTATAAAAATTTAATTATTTATGTTACGACTATTTTCCTAAATATTTGAAGAACTTTGGAAATTTGACGAACAACTAGGGATTCTTAAGTTCAAAGCGAATAATAGTCAAAAATATTTCGGAGATGTCTATTCAAGTTTCCTATCTCCGAGCCTCCTTAAAAACAAATAATGCGATGACGAATTGTCCATGAACTATTTAATGCTAGTAATAATAATTGATTATTGCAAACAATATAAAAGCAATATTATTATGATTATAATAATAAATAAAAAATGTTAATTAATGATTATTTTTCTTATTATTTGAAAATTAATTTTTTAAATAAGTGTTTTTTTTTTCTTAAGGTAAACACATTACGTGTTAATCAAAATAACTTGGAAAATGTTTCAAGTTTCCTATCTCCGAGCCTCCTTAAAAACAAATAATAATGCGATGACGAATTGTCCATGTACTATTTAATGCTACTAATAATAATTGATTATTGCAGACAATATAAAAGCAATATTATTATGATTATAATAATAAATAAAAAATGATAATTAATGATTATTTTTCTTATTATTTTTTAAAATAACTGTTTTTTTTTCTTAAGGTAAACACATTACGTGTTAATCAAAATAACTTGGAAAATGTAATTTCAAGCTGCATCTCTGAACCTCGTAAAGACGAGTGCAGCTGCTGCTCAGGATATCAACGTCTCTCATCCAATCTTTTACGTTTCTATCGTTTCTCACCTCGAGATTTCCGTTGCTGAGCACTCGAGGCAGATCCTTAGTGACATTGACAATATAATCGACGACAGCATGCTGACACTTCGGGGGACCTCTGTCGATACCCACAAATTCAACAACTTTATCCAGAAAGCTAAAGTACTTGGCCAAGTTAACGTTGTATTTTCTCCTAACGCATTCTCTTTTTTTCACGTCGTAAATTCTCGTTGATTCGCAGCAAATTCGTAGATTTGAGAGTCGCGGAACAGGCAGATTCGCTTCCACAGTATCGCTGTTCCCTTTGTCATTCGGTAGGCATTGGAATATCACGGGAATATTTTTGCCGTCGGGCAAAAAATCAAGACAAGCAGACGGCGCATGAATCACCGAATCAACGACATCGTCCAAACCCGTAATCGCCAAATTGTTCGAATCGTTGCAGAAGAAATCCTCGTGTGGAGCTTGGGACAGAGGATAGAGCTCGCGGCTCGAATTCGTGGAATAGGTGCACGTAAAATTCTCCGAAACTGAAATTACTTGACCGGGAAGGCAGCATTTCGACACGACAGGTTCTGTACTGACAACTGTTATAACGTAATAACTAAGTATTACCCACATGAGATTTTTTACCGCGACGAAGGGCGATCGTACGCCGTCATTACCAAACGATTTCGTCATCTCGACCTTTCCGCACGTCGTGAACGATCTCACTCTCGCTCATCCGGCATCTCGAGTATAATTAAAAACCCAGCGATTCTCCTAATCAGCATAGGTCATGGGTGCCTCACTATTTCTAAACGAAACACGCCAAATCTACTTTTTATTCCCATCGTTATCAATATTTCTCCTTAAATGTCTCCAGCCTCCTCTTCGTCGTCTTCACCGCCGCCTGGCCCTCCCGCGCTTCTCTTCGCCCCCCCCTCGTCCATGGAATCGGCGTTTCCCGGCAAAAATAATGCTCAGGCTTTCACTCCACTTTGGTTATTTCTATTATAATTATTACATTATTATTATATTAGGTTGTGATAAGTCGCAATGGGTGTCGGTATTACTTGACTTTGTGTAAGAAAAATATGTCGTTGCGCCACGGGGAGGATTTTCGATGTTTAATTCGTTTTGGAGTAGCGTCGATTGCGAATAAAAAAGGGTAAAGAAAAATTATTACTGAGTGGATTGTTAATTATTGGGAGATAGCCAAACCGCGAGAGTAAATCAAGAAACGTGTGGCGCGTCACGGTGAGGAGAGGATCGGCGATTCGCGCTCGAACGCACTAATTCGACTGAGGATACGAGGATCGAAGTATGAAATAGCAAGAGCCCGAGATAAAGACGAGGCCTTCATCGCGATGCCTCCGACACACGCGAGTCCAGTTGGAGCTCCGGTAGTTCCCGCGCTGACTTCTCCTCCTCCACCGTCGGCAGCGACACTGCCGGGGCTCGCGTTCCACGATACGCATACTATTCGTGGCTCTTTCACGATTATACGATTGCTATCCATGAATCCTCCGACAGTACGGATTTGAGCTTATTTCACAGAAAGAGCGGAGAATGCAGGTGTAACATATCGGTCCTACGTGAATATTTGCTTACAGTAGAAACAATAATATATTAACATTGAGCGTCGACAGCACCGGGTATTTGAAAATAATTTTTGGAAGGGTTTGAGTCATCACAAAAATGATGACGTGAATTACCTATTAAGTTTCATTTGCCTTAAATATTATTGTGAGAAGTCTGTGTAGAATCGATTGTACAAAAAGGATCATGAAATTTGTGAATATGATTGATTCTTCGTAAGCATGCTTGTGATAATTTTGTGTAAAAATTATTCTTCGATGTGGTTATCGTGACAAGTTTGTGTAGGATTGATTCTCTGATAGAATAATTGTGATAACTTTGAGTAGGATCGTTTATCCAGAAAACTTATTGTGATTATGTATGATTGATTCTCCGTAACCATGATCGCTGTGTAGGATGGGCTCTCCGTCAGAGCTACCGAGATAACTTTTTGTGAGATTGATTCTCCGTCAGTGCGTTTAGGATACACTCGTGCAAGATTGATAGCCCGATACAAACAATGCGGGCTTTATGTAGAAATGATTAGTCGATGTAATTGTTGCGATAACTTCGCGTAGATGTTCGACTGTCAAAAATAATGATGACATTTGTGTAAATGATTGATCCTTCGTAAGCATGCTTGTGAAACTTTGTTATTGTGATAACATTGCGTAGGATTGATTCACTCATATAATTATTGCGATAACTTTGTGGAGAATCGACTGTCCGAAAATTCTTTTGATAACATTGTATATGATTGATTCTTTGTAAGCATGATTGTGATAACTTTGTATAAGATTGATTCTGAGCGATAACTATTGTTATAACTGTGTAGAATTGATTTTTCACAAAGTACTGTGAACATTCTATCGATAATCGGTACATAAAAAACTGTCGTTTACTTTAAAAATTACGTACAGAATTGATTCCTTGCATAAAAAATTCATCAGCTTCCGTAGATTCGAGCTTCCGCTAAAAATACCGTAAAATATTTTACGACATCGTTCTCCGTGCCTATTGTCGTGAAAATTTTTAGACGAATAACTCGTTTAAATGATAAAAAATACTTTTGTCCTTAGATACCTTAATGGTACTGATAACGCGAATACATAATATAACTGTCTCCCATAAATTGCTTCTTAATTAATGGAAATATTTCCAGTTGCAGAAGTCGTAATTTACTTTGCACTTAATTGGTCACTTACTTTGACACATTCTCAATGAAATATACAGACGAATCTCTCATAACTACAACCTCATAGGACATGATATGGATTTTTCATTGGCACAGACACGAGACAAGGAAAACCAACTCCACTCTTTCGCATACGTGATCGTCCCTTCGATTAACTCTCTTGTCCCCGCACTATGTAAGCTATGAGAGGTTCAACGGTAATATGATTGACAAGCTTCCTCTCGAGGAACAGTTTGATCAATTACTCTAAGTTTGTTACAAATATTTCGAAAGCTCCCACAAGTGCGCTTATGACGTTCGCTTACAAGAGAATTAATGATAAAATGGTAGTGAGAAAGGCGAGATGAGACAGAACGCAAGGGAGCAGAGAAGAGCTGGCTGATTACTCGTGACACTCGTCACATAGGCGAACACAATAAAACGTCCCTCTCCCACTTGCTGCACCTCGACAACAGCGACCTCTACCGCCGAACGAGATGACGCCGGTTCTGTTGCTGGCTGGTTTCGCAACTTTTTCATATCCGTAGAAACGAGCACAAAGTTCTGCTCGTGAAATTTGTTAACGACCTGGGTTTGGCCTTTTGTCATGCAAATAGCACGCCCTTTCCAGCTATATTTTAATATTTCGGTGCTTGTTAATGTACACAGTTGCTGGTATGACACCCCCGACACTTTAAAACCAGATACCAACCCCAATGAAATTGCTTTAAGCTCATAAGTACCAAAATGAACAGCAAATGCGATAATATATTATTTAATGCGACACGCTTTATAAAAAGCTACACCTCTCATGGTTATAACGAATAATTAATAAAATAGATAAATAATACAAAAAAAGTAACGATTAGTAATTAAATAATTAATAATTGTATTATAAATAATAATAAATAAAGCATCTTTGAAGGTAGTCTCATTAGATAAGTTGCAAATAATCTGACTCTACTGTAGTTGGCCTGGAACGGACACCGCAGGAATTAAAATAAGCGTCGACTGAAAAGAAAAAAAAAAAACTTAGCAGTGAGAGTTGAGAAATACAGCTTCTGGAGCATCGACACTCTCGTTAATGGAAGCCGGCGAGTGTCGTGGCGCGCTCGTGGGCAATGTACGGCCCGTTGAATAAATTGGAAATTTATACCGTCCCCGGAACCATAAATTTTGCTTGGCTCGTCCGGCTATCAGCTTACCCCGCCATTGTTTAGCGTCCCGTACATTTTTATATATCACGACCATTTGTTTGCTCCTCACAATCGACGAACCTTGCGGAGAAAGATGATTTTGAGCAGTGCAACCTAGAGATAAAAAGTAAAAGAAGAGAAAAATAAAAGAGAGGAAAGAGAGGAAAGAGAGAGAGAGAGAGAGAGAGCGCACTACGAGAATATAGCGGGAGAACACGAGAGTTCTCGATTAAGGAAAGGAAAATTGGAAGCTCGCCAGGCCACACTTTATTGTTTACGAATTTCCAGCCGGTATCGCAATTTGTTTCACTGCTCCCACCACTTCCCATCCTCCTTCTACGCCCTCCATTTGTGCCACTTTTCGGGAAGAAAAGTGGGTCGTGCCCATGAATTCCCCTACGCCTTTTCGCAGCTTTCCAACGCATACATACAAGCACGTTGACTCACTAATCACTAGTGCGTGATACCAGTAAATCGGTTGTTGGGATAGACCCATGCAGCAACTTTCGGAGATAAACGAGGAATTTTTTTTACATGTCTGTTACAATAATACTTCAAGATTACACATTCAAGTATGCAAAAAAACTGTATTCAATTCTAATCTGTATTCTACTAAAACTGTATTCAATTAAAATCTTTCTACCACCGATTGAGAGGATCTACTTACTCAGTCTTATCGCCATAACGACGAACTTTCATTTTACGAATTCGATAATAAATATTCCCCTCCGGACAATTGATATTTCATTCAGATGACCTCTTGGACATCGAAATTCTATTTCAAGGAGAATCCCCACTCGACAAGTACATTATTCTACTTATCTATCTTAAAAACTATTATATTTTATGTCATTGCAAGATGCGCAATATCATTAAGTTTTATTTTCATACGGAGCTTTAAAGATCTTTCAATTGTTCACTATCTGATCGAAAATAACTTCCGTTTATCTTCCATACAACAACTAAATTCTATTTCACGGATTCCCAGAAAATTCTCCACTCGAAACATAGTTTTCGATTAATTTTCTGCTCCAGAATAACTATTTTTTATTTCAATACCGTTCGTGAGCATGAGCGCGCAATACTTAGAAGCAGAGAAATAATAAGTCAGAAGCTTATGATTGAAGAAGAAAAAGAGTGCGAGATCTTCGCTTATATAATCGAAGATTCAGCGTCTCATAGATATTCCGGCTCCTCTCGTTTCTTTCATTTTCATTTCTCAGCAAAAAATCTCATGTAATACTAGCGGTGATCATCCATAGAAGCGATTCGGTTGTCTCGTTATTATCGATTCCTCTCATTCTCTTCCTCGCTCCACAACTACGTGAGCGGCACCTCGAGCCAGCTCGCACAGTTGGCAAACTGTTCTCGCTATTTTTCTCATTCTCCCTGTATCGTTGGGAGGGCGCTGTATACTCGTAGGCAGTAAAGCAAGATCGACAAATTGGGAAAGGAAGAAAAAAAAAAGAGGTTGGCTGTCGCAAGAGGATGAAGGGTGTGGGAGAGCAGATTAATCTCTGCTTCCTTGCGTTCTTCCGCGAGACAATCAGCGGCTTCTCTAATAATTGGGAAAGGAGCTACGAGTACGCGAGAGAATCAAGTCCTTCCGTGCTGAATCGAGTGCGAGCAAAGTTACAACGATATCCACCACGTCGCTAGGGATATTCTGTGAAGCCAGCGAGTTCATTTCCCACGACATCGCCCCCTACCGGCCAGCCTGTTGTACTCGTCTGATTAATACAATTAATACAGCGTCTGTGGTGATTACACTGTAATCGTGTAGGATGCTAATCGATATTGCACCAAGGGCCACTTCAAGATGAATTGTCTGAGTGAATTGAACGAATCGCGCAAGGTGTTATTCCGATCGACAACCCGTTGCGGTCGTTCTCTGCGAGGATGACAACGACGTTTAAACGTCGCAACCACAAGCGGTCATTAATTATGATTCTCATCAGAGTCGCCTGTTAACAACGTCATCTCATCTTACCCTCGCTCGCAAACTCGTCCGTGGATCGACATTCAACACGAGCGACAATTCAATGACAAAGGCACGCCCTTACCCCCTTGAGTCTGGGTGTGTCTCGACTGATTGCGTCACCTCTACACTGTGCTTCGCTTGCCAATCTCTTATCACGTTTGTATAGCATTGCCAGTTGTTGCTACTGCAAATTGCTTCTGACTGGCTTTTATACGAGAAGTTTTATCCTTGGTTCACTTTATTTACGTTTGTCGAAGTAATATAAAGAAAAATTATTTATTATTAAATTTCCAGGAGTGGACATTTGACAAAGGAAATATATAACCGACTCCAGTAGCGGTAACAATTATTTTCTTTCTATACTTCAAGACAATTGAATAATCTTTGTGAGGTTTCAAATATCGTTTAAAGGTTTCCTTTGTAGAAAAAATAATTATTTCAACTCCCAAAACACATTGAAGCCAAATAGGTACGATTTGCTTTTTCTTATTTGTAACCAATATTTACTACTAGTAACTAATGGTCCTCATTACTATTTTGGCAGCTCCTATAGTTTTTTTTTTTTTTCACAATGGTCAATAGGATTTTCTAAGCAGGGTTGTTTAGTACATGTGGTATTTTATTAATAATCTAACTGTTATCGTTTGTGTTAAATCGAACTTAGAAAGCGAAGCTCTGATTGCTTATTGTCAAGTCGAAGCTAAATATACTGACGTAAGTCGCTCTTTCTCTCCCTTCATCTTGCACTCTCCTTTCTTCTCTCTTCAGCTCTTTCCTATCTCCTTCTATCTTGCATAATCGTCGCTGCTTCATTGAAAATTAGCTTCAAGGGGAGACTAAAGACGTTCTCTCTGTCGCATCTTCGCGTTTCCTATGACGCTGCCTTTCTTCCATTAGTCGCTTCTCCATCGGTATACTTATTCTTAGCTCAAGAGAAGTCTAAGCAAACTATGTCTCGCACCCTTGTGAACCTTTCAATCGAAGTTGGGCAATCTCTTCTCGTGTTTAGCCTTTTCTAATAAAGTGATCTTTAAGATCCATGTTCACCCTAGCGGATATGATAGTTGCAAGAGATAATGAATTGAAAATTGCTCCTGCTTTGATAAAGAGAAAAGTAATTTTTATTTAAAAATTTATTTATTTAGAAAGTTATTTTCTTTGGGTACATCGCGTTGTGTTTTTTTTTATTTTCTTTAATATTTATCGTACAAGAGAAATTATATAATATTTGGAGAACTCCAATCGAATCGTAATTTAATTTGCTTTGTAAATTATCATTTTTCTTTCAGTTTCATTCCGCAAGAGAACTTAAAGAAAACTTCAATTTTCAAAACAAATTTTTATTTTCGACAGATCACCAAGTCGAATCACTGCTTTGCCGAAAGATTATTTATTCGCACATCTAATTTATTCAAAAATAGGGAATTTGGTATATCGCCTTTGATTAGGCAATCTATCAAAAAAAAATATGCCGAGAATATTAATTTCGAACGAGTACATTTTAAATATTTAAAACATCGAGCGGCCAAAATAGGGAACGATCCAATGGTACCGTATTCTATTGGGTCGTTCGGAAAGTAATTTCGTTTTTTCCCAATACAGGACTTAATTGTATTTTTTCACAACCAACTTCACACTTAAGCCGCATAATCATATGTATTTTAATAGCTGATATAGCAAGGCTTGCTTGTGAAAAAATTCAATTGATTCTGCACAGTAGTTTTTGGTTGATACCCTTTTAAATATGGAAAGTGAAAAACAGCATTTTCGGCATATTTTACTTTTTTACAATAGAAAAGGTAAAAATTATGTTCAAGCAAGAAAAAATTATCCCATGTGTATGGGGAAGATGTGTTAAGTGAGCGCCAGTGCCAAAACTGATTTGCAAAATTTCGATCCGGCAATTTTGACCTCAAAGATGCACCACGTTCTGGAAGGCCAGTTGAACCTGATGAAGACACAATAAAGGCATTAATTGATGCAAACCGGCGAATAACAACTCGTGAAATCGCTGAGAGATTTAATTTATCGAATTCGACCGTTCATGATCATTTGAAACGGCTAGGTTTAACCTCAAAGCTCGATATGCCGTCGCATTGACGTTTGTGATTTGCTTCTCAAACGCCAAGAAAATGATCCATTTTTTAAGCGTATCATTACTGGGGACGAGAAATGGGTTGTCTTCAACAATGTTAAGCGCAAAAGATCCTGGAGTAGAAAAGATGAACCGGCTCAAAGCACTTCGAAAGCCAATAATCATAAAAAAAAAAGTTATGCTATCTGTTTGGTGGGATTTCAAAGGAATCGTTTATTTTGAGCTTCTACCGAGCAACAGAACGATCAATTCTGAAGTGTACTGTCATCAGTTGGACAAATGGAATGATTCACTTAAAGAAAAAAGGCCAGAATTGTGTTCCAACAAGATAATGCGAGACCACATACAAGTTTGACCACTCGGAAAAAAATTTTAGAGCTTGCATGGGATATACTGCTACACCCACCATACTCTCCAGACTTGGCACCGTCAGATTATCATCTGTTCCGGTCTCTTCAAAATTTTTTAGACGGTAAAACGTTTAATTCAAATGAGGAGGTTAAAAGTCACTTGGATCAGTTTTTTACCAGCAAAGAACAAAAATTGTATGAGCGTGGAATCATGCTACTGTCAGAAAGATGGCAAAAGGTATTGGATCAGAATGGACAATATCGGATTGAATAAAATATTAATTCACTATAAGAAAATCGTCGTTCATTTTTATAAAAAAAAAACGAAATTACTTTCCGAAAAACCCAATATCATTTGAATAAACTCCATGGACTCTACGCTAGAGCGATCACCAGCTCCGTCTATCAGCTCAACTCAGTACCGCAAGTAATAAATATTTTTTTGACCGTTCACTTTTCTGGTATTTCGCTATTTTAAGCCATTCGAGTTTTTTTGTTCTTTCGCTTTAATGAATTCGACTTGTGAACTTTCCGAATAAACGCTATTCGAGAATTCGATGCTTCCAATTGTAGAGTGTTGAAATTTTCGCCGATTCGATACTTCACCAGTCGCACTTTTGACCACAGTCGTATTTTTGTTCAATATAAATTTAGTTCATCAGCGTTGTGTTCGCCATTTTTATTAACTGCTCAAGAGACTGTTGTAAGATTGGCCTTTCTACATTTGAACGTTTGTGAATTTTTTAATCCGAGATTTCAGCCATTTTAAATTTTGAACGTTCGATGTATTGACCCCCACTCAAAAATTTGTCGAGATATGTACGAGATATTTATTGATCGATTACTAGAATTTTTAATTGATCGTTCGTTTCGTTTATAAGATAATGTCAATTAGAGAACACAACTTTTACAAGTGTTTCGTATACCTTACTAATAAAAATGTGACATTTTTTACATTTCCATCAATACGGCTCTTACAATTTGCTTGAAAAACTGTAGTTCTTTAGAACCATGAGTTAGGAATGTTATTAAATAAACTGATAATTATCGTGCGTTTTGAATGAAACATATAGTCTCCTAAAAATGTAATTTTTATACCAATCGACTATGAGGTGGGGATGAGTACTACCGATCTGGCAACAGTGTACAGCAGTCACGTGGTGGAATGTGCTAATACTTAGAAATGTTATAGCTGTATGAAACGTGTTATGAACGAATAGCGGCGTTGCCATCTTTTTTTGTACCGTTTTACTCATATGTCAATCGGTATTCGTGCACACGACGCTTCTGTGTGTGACGACCCGAAGCGCACGGACTCAGTCAAAAGTTTTCACCTAAACTCAAGGTATAACTAGTTATGCGCTTTACCCATTACGGTAATGATTTTTGGATGGGATTGCTGTGGAATAAATACCTTAAGACGATGTCTCATACCGATTGAGCTATCATGCGTACGAGGGTGAGATAACGTTTGCATTTGGTTTAGTATCATTTACAACCGCGTTTCTGCAAAAGCGTACGATATAAACAGGTAGCACATCGCCTTAAAGGAAGACTAAAGGTATAAACGTCCTAAGCGAGTTGAAGTTCAACAAAGATAGAACTAAATTTGTTGAAGATAACGTTTGCTTTTGGTTTAGTATCATTTACAATCGCGATTAAGCAAAAGCGTATGATATAAACATGTAGCACATCACCTTGAAGGAAGACTAAAGGTATACACGTTCTAAGCAAGTTTAAGTTCAACAAAGATAGAACTAAATTTGTTGAAGATAACGTTTGCTTTTGGTTTAGTATCATTTACAATCGCGATTAAGCAAAAGCGTACGATATAAACATGTAGCACATCACCTTAAAGGAAGACTAAAGGTATAAACGTCCTAAGCAAGTTTAAGTTCAACAAAGATAGAACTAAATTTGTTGAAGATAACGTTTGCTTTTGGTTTAGTATCATTTACAATCGCGATTAAGCAAAAGCGTACGATATAAACATGTAGCACATCACCTTAAAGGAAGACTAAAGGTATAAACGTCCTAAGCAAGTTTCAGTTCAACAAAGATAGAACTAAATTTGTTGAAGATAACGTTTGCTTTTGGTTTAGTATCATTTACAATCGCGATTAAGCAAAAGCGTATGATATAAACATGTAGCACATCACCTTGAAGGAAGACTAAAGGTATAAACGTTCTAAGCAAGTTTAAGTTCAACAAAGATAGAACTAAATTTGTTGAAGATAACGTTTGCTTTTGGTTTAGTATCATTTACAATCACGATTAAGCAAAAGCGTATGATATAAACATGTAGCACATCACCTTGAAGGAAGACTAAAGGTATAAACGTTCGAAGCAAGTTTAAGTTCAACAAAGATAGAACTAAATTTGTTGAAGATAACGTTTGCTTTTGGTTTAGTATCATTTACAATCGCGATTAAGCAAAAGCGTACGATATAAACATGCAGCACATCACCTTAAAGGAAGACTAAAGGTATAAACGTCCTAAGCAAGTTTAAGTTCAACAAAGATAGAACTAAATTTGTTGAAGATAACGTTTGCTTTTGGTTTAGTATCATTTACAATCGCGATTAAGCAAAAGCGTACGATATAAACATGTAGCACATCACCTTAAAGGAAGACTAAAGGTATAAACGTCCTAAGCAAGTTTAAGTTCAACAAAGATAGAACTAAATTTGTTGAAGATAACGTTTGCTTTTGGTTTAGTATCATTTACAATCGCGATTCAGCAAAAGCGTACGATATAAACATGTAGCACATCACCTTAAAGGAAGACTAAAGGTATAAACGTCCTAAGCAAGTTTAAGTTCAACAAAGACAGAACTAAATTTGTTGAAGATAACGTTTGCTTTTGGTTTAGTATCATTTACAATCGCGATTAAGCAAAAGCGTACGATATAAACATGTAGCACATCACCTTAAAGAAAGACTAAAGGTATAAACATCCTAAGCGAGTTTAAGTTCAACAAGGATAGAGCTAAATTTATTGAACGCATTTTTTTTTAATGTCTTCAAGGAAGTAGAAACGAACATCCAGCAGGTGCTCTGTCTGCTGGTACCTGCAGAGTGCTCCCGCTTATTTTTTTACCTCCTTGAAGTCCGCCTTTCAGAAGAATTAATTAAAAACTAATATTTCTGAAATTACGGGAAAAAAAGAATCCAAAGTAGAAGCTTTCACATTACTTTCTTATTATTTTTTTCACAAAGTCACCTTTAAGGGAATATGTTCAACCATTATGGCCTCTTCATAGAGAAAACAGTGTGAAGAACGATAAATAATGTGAAAGCAATGTGCAAGGTTCTACGTTGTTGCATCTTCGATTAAAAAATAAATAAATATAAAGATTTCACGCATTTGCGATCAAGCATAGTCACTTTGTGACGACGAAGCTTTTTCGCATTTTACGGATTCTCACATCTTGTAAACTCTCAAGGAAGCTGCTGCAGCAAAGATAAAACACGTATAAATTTTTTATTTTTACGTTGCTTCCTCGTGATTCTCGCCAACCCATAGATTCTCCTCTACAGCGAATTTTTATCTTAATTCTAGCTTCGTCACAGAGGAAGTGGTATTAGAATTTGCAATAAAATTGAAAATTTGGTAAAATAAACCCCTTGATCGATACTCGCCAAAATCAATACCGAACAACCTTGTCCCCTGGCTTATTCTTACAGAAAGTTTTACTTCGATAGCTAAAAATTTACTAAAACTAGAGAGCGTACATTCTTTTTTTCGAAAAATTCAAACAACCATAAGTAGGGACACTCGTTAGCGATTTAGACAAACATTGTAGCAAATTGACGGGAGTTGCGATCCTACCCGTGTGCAAAGTTTCAGGTTGATTAAGCAACCTGTTCCCAAGAAATATATATTACAATTTTGCAAACTCATCGCGCGCGCGCACGCACGCGCGCGCGCGCGCGCACACACACACACACACACACACACACACACACATTTTCTAAATATGATTTCTGAACGTTTTGGGATTTTTTAAGTACTCTGACATCAAAATTTCCAGTAAAATGTTTTCACGAAAACATAACTTCCTCAATGAGTAAGCGAAGAATGATAAAAAGCTTAATGAAATTTGAGTAATGAAGAATTATCAAAGTGTTCTAAAATTTCATTGCTTCAATATATTTGAATAGAATTTGTAATCAATAACGAGAATTAACTATGTAACTGGCGTAAAGAATTTTAGATTAATTACTCAAGTTCGCGAATTTTTTATTGTGCAAATTATATCAATGTTCAATATAGAAATTAAATTTTCTATAAAATTCGAGTTCCTTTATCGAATTTACTTAAATTTTATACAAAAAATTCCTTAACGCTATTAGGTATGTGCAAAATATTTGAAACTTTTGCTGTCTCAATATTTTCGAAAATAGGAGCATCGACAAATCGAAAAATTAAAAATTTCCTAAAATCCGAACGACTCGACGAATTTTTAGAAAACATTGTACCGAACATTGCTTTATATTATATTCCATTTATTGAAGAAATTTGAAAACTTTAACAACCTTTTTTTTATTCAATAAAAAAGAAAACAATTTTGTCACAAAACGTGTTTAAAAATATTTCATCTTAACCCGAAAAATTACATAAGTGTATCAAGAAAGCGTGTCATTATAATTACAAATATAAATGCTTTCTTGTGGAATCGAAACTAAAATACCTCATTATAGCGAAGTACATATGGTTGAATATGCTTACGGGGTTGTGCGTTGTAACAGCGTTTGAAACACGTCGAGAAGCAGGCGAGAGTTTCGAGGCTACGTGATATTGGTCACCGCAGCAAGTGCGGAACAGCGGATTGCGCATATATGTAGTGTTACGTGTGACGCTTATTGGCGTGATTTGGACAGGATGTAAACGTTGGTTCAAGCCACAACAAACACATCTACTTGCAATGATCCGTCACTCGTGGTTGCCCTGTATTACCTATTAACAATATAATTACACGAATAGCAAAATTCTCTCGTAATTTTCAGTTCAATGCTACTCGTGTATCCCAGCAATTAGCAAATTAATGCTTCTTCGCAATAGCATTAAATAAAAAGTATGAATTCCCTAAGTCCGACCACGTACATGATTTCGTTTTTTTAATTAAGGCGAGGTTAAACTTTTCTAGATGCGAGAGAGATATAATAAATGGTGTTCAAGGCGGAGTGTGAGAGAAGCAAAATGTTTCACTTCGTGTTAAGACAATGTGCTACACGTTTTTGTCATTTTCTCTCGGTTCACCTCGATTACCAATGACGGTATCTTATTCGCACTGACGGGGTATCAGTCGGTGTATAAGAATATCGTCTTAAGGAGTGACCGAACGATAAGAAGTTAAATATTTATTTGAAATAAACAAGAACTTCGTATGATTTGAAAAATTTTATATCGTCGTTGTTGTTTTCTTTGTAGCACGTTTCATAAGTTGATAATTTCTAAGAGAGTATTTATTGACTTTTCGTAAAGGGACAGCAGACATTGAACTTCGGAAAACTCGCATTTGGCAGATTAGTCATAATCGAATATGTTAAAAATATTTAATTTGCATTTAACGTTATACGAAGACAATGATTATTTTTACTATGAAAATAACGACTCACGACGTACATTATAATTGACACATTATTAATCGTGCCTATGTGTTTATATACTAATTTTAAGTAAATTTTGTCTACTGAGTATAATGTTGGACTGTAAATGCGTGACAACGACTCCGGAGTCGTTGGTAGTCACACACTCCGGTATTTAATTAATTTTTTTCTTTTATACAATAAAGATTTTTGTAAAAAGTGACCATAAGTGTGGTAATCACAATTAAAAATACTAATATTAATATAAATTTATTTGATGTTTGGCTCCAAAGTAACAGTTGTAGCCCCTTAACTCGTTATAAGTGACAACACCCGAAACTATCCCGGAATGGAACTACCGTAAAAAAAGCAGAGTGGGGGATAATGCGTTTATATACTAATTTTAAGTAAATTTTGTCTACTGAGTATAATGTTGGACTATAAATGCGTGACAACACCCGAAACTATCCCGGAATGGAACTACCGTAAAAAAAGCAGAGTGGGGGATAATGCGTTTATATACTAATTTTAAGTAAATTTTGTCTACTGAGTATAATGTTGGACTATAAATGCGTGACAACGACTCCGGAGTCGTTGGTAGTCACACACTCCGGTATTTAATTAATTTTTTTCTTTTATAAAATAAAGATTTTTGTAAAAAGTGACCATAAGTGTGGTAATCACAATTAAAAATACTAATATTAATATAAATTTATTTGATGTTTGGCTCCAAAGTAACAGTTGTAGCCCCTTAACTCGTTATAAGTGACAACACCCGAAACTATCCCGGAATGGAACTACCGTAAAAAAAGCAGAGTGGGGGATAATGCGTTTATATACTAATTTTAAGTAAATTTTGTCTACTGAGTATAATGTTGGACTATAAATGCGTGACAACGACTCCGGAGTCGTTGGTAGTCACACACTCCGGTATTTAATTAATTTTTTTCTTTTATAAAATAAAGATTTTTGTAAAAAGTGACCATAAGTGTGGTAATCACAATAAAAAATACTAATATTAATATAAATTTATTTGATGTTTGGCTCCAAAGTAACAGTTGTAGCCCCTTAACTCGTTATAAGTGACAACCCCCGAAACCATCCCGGAATGGAACTACCGTATGAAAAGCAAAGTAGGGGATAATGCGTTCTTACGATAGAACCGAGGAGTAAGGATATTCTTGTGATTTATAAAGGGTTGAGACTCGCCGTTCGAAGTAACAGTTGTGCCCCCTTAAGATACGTCGTCGAATGTTGTATTCATTAGAAAAGAAATGAGAAATAACCGAATAAAAATGTTTTTAAAAATATCTTCAGATCGAATGATTGTAAAAAGTTGTTAAAAACGATAAGTAATAAAATTTGTAGAGATTCGTTGACTCAAAACTCATCAACAAAGTTAACTAAATGAAACGTTAAAATCCTTCAATGCCTATATTATTGCACCTATCGTTAGGAATCCTGTGATATATAGAAAAACAACAAATAACGAGTACAAGAGATTTTTCACATCTCTTCTCCACCTCTTCTATCCTCTTTAAATGTTTATTCGCTTATTTTAACACGTTGATATCATAGCTTATCACCATTGTAACATAATAAGTTAATGTTACTCGGAAGATGAACGAAATTTACGATAACTCGTAACATTCCTTTTGATTAATATTACCCGGGTAATGGTTGATTAAAAGCTTACGATTCGATATGAAAACACACGCAGTGTGCAACATTACGCGGAGAGTAAGCTTAATTGGAACTCAACGAAACACGAGTCACTAAAACCGCTTGGTATTCTCATTTAGATTGAATCGTACAAGCTTTTAATGAACTATTTCCTTGGCAATGTTGATCGGAAGGGATCTTACGGGTTATCATAAACTTCGTTTGTCAACGCATGATATTGACTCGTTATGTTATAACGTTTAATAGGTAAGCGATAAGGATTTCAAGAGAATAGAAGATAAAACAGGGATCGTGAAGAAAGGAATCTACTTGCACTCGCAGAATGTGTACTTATTATTTGTTGTATATAGTTTCTACTACGAAAAACAGACATTCAAAGAGGTCGACATGTCCTAACCACACTTTGAAGAATTAAGCTCGAATGCCAACGTGCGGGAGAAAATGAGAAAAGAACTTGGTTTTACTTAATGTATTGACTCTTCTCGTTTCAATTCTAACGTACGAGACAAATTATTGATTTTTTTTCACTGCACGTATTATCGGATATTTTATTCAGCTCATCTGAGATTTTAATTCTATGTTGAAGTGTCCGGTAGAGGGAGCATGGACGCGAATAGGGATATTTATTTTACATGAAAATAAAGTGTTTTTAAATAAATTCCTAGATTCCTATCGTGTCTCTCTCTGTGCGCGCGCGTGTGTGTGTATCAAACGTCAAACCTCTGTACTTTTAGAAATACTCTAGCTGCCACCATTTTTTTAGCTATAGAGCTAAACAGTTCTTTAGAAATAAGGAATGTTCAATGACGTTTAGGATTGAACGGAATCTGTAAAGAGATTCGAATTTTCTGAGATTTTTAATTTGTCTAAAAATTGATGATATTCTAACTCACTTAAAATTCAATGAGTTTAACTCAAATGTTGTACAGAAATGAACTAAAGTTCAGAAGTATTACACTCAATTTGGTAAAAATCGATAAAATGGTTTGGTTTTTATAGCAATTACATTTATTTATTTATTTTTTTTTTTTAACAAAGAGGAAAAGTGGATTCTTGCAACGTTGCTTCCTCATTATTTTCCATCTTTGACAAAAAGCTTCTTTTATGAAGAAGCCAAAATTTATTAATATACTTCCTTGTAGATGTAACTTTGTCAAAGATGGAAAATAATTAACAAACAACGGGCAAGGTACTATTTTGCATTTTCGTTAATCTACTCATTCCAGCGATAAATGTGTTGAAAGTTTTCAGGTTAGAACCGAATCATTTTAACGAAATTGCTTGTGTTAATTTAACATCGTGAAAAGTGTTAATTTTAACACCAAATGTATCAAGACTCCGGTTAAAAGTCCACACCAATCCCCTTTAACGCCCTCAATTGTTAACAATGTGAGAGACACATATAAATAGTAATTTTATTCAGCTACTTTTCACTCGAGTTAACGAGGCACCGATGCGACAATATAATAAGCGGGAATTGTATACTCGGAGATTTACGAGAAGCAGAGCAGAGTGTTTAACAGCCATTGATCGATATTAAAGTGATACAAGCACAACTCGTGAATACAGTAAATTGCAGAACCTGCACACTCCATAATTTGATGGTAGAAATTGTTCTCTTTGACGAATCAAACTACTATAACTCCCATCACTTCCGTTTATAATGTGCCTTTTCACTCAAGTTGGTAACGAATTCTCCTTTCACTGAGATTATTACTCCTTTTCATATATTATCGATATTTTCTGATGTCGTGTTAACACGAGGGATGTCGTCTCTTCTGCAAAAAGTTATTAACCTAATTTTGCCTCAAAAAAAACTCTGGGTGGGATATCTACTTGAATTTGGGGATTTATTACTTCGATTCCGGGGCTTCCTACATGGAGCCCAGAGTTTCCTACATAGATTTCGGTATTTCCTAAGTGAGTATTAGAGCTTCGTACATGGATTTATGGGGTTCCTACGTAGATTTTGGAGTTTCTTACGTAAATTTCGCTGTTTTTTACGTGGGTACTCACCTAACTGGTATTTTCCAATGCATTTTTACTTCGATTACCATTTGAATTTTTGCAATAGAATATTGTTTCAAACCTAAAAAACCCAGATTTCCCAACTGGATTTTTCTTTCGGGTATTGATTTATCTCTGGTAAATACGAATAATCGATTTTTTAAACGTGCGATCGTGTTACGCTCACCGATGCGATAGTCTAACCAACTTAATTTGTGATTTATTAAAAAGATTGTAACTTTTTGTTACATTGGGTTTGCCAAACTTATTTTCTTTGCAATCGATCAAGTTTAAAATTACATTGAAATCATGAGATCTTTATTGCAGGCCTTTTATGTAGATTTTCTGGTTTACCACGTGGATTCTCGCATTGCTAGTGTTTTTTAAGGAATTTCCATTTAAATTCCCACCTTTTCCACCCAGATTTTTTCAATGGCGGGTTCATTCGTCTTTTCCATCTGAATTTCTAACTAGCTGGCTATTTTCCAATGGATTCCCACCTATAGCTGTTATCTCTCTGGATTATAAAAATATGTCGTCGTATCCACCACCGCCACTGCCACCACCACTGCCAGCACCATGTAGGGGGAGGTCAGAAAGTGGGTCAAGAGGGGTCAGAAAGGGTTCTTCTAGGGGGATTAATGACGGAAGCCCGCAGGGGAAAGAAGACGAATACCCTACAGATTCTCAAAATTTCCATTAAAAAATTGCGAATGAGATATTGATTCGATCCTCAAAGATAGGTACTTCTGGCAATCAAAGCACATTTAAATAAAGCCTACCAACCCAAAGAATGACTCTACAAGCACTTGTTCCTAAAAAAATCCAATTAATAACAAACCAATTCTTGTCTCAATACTTTCTTTTCATTAGCCATAGTATATAAAGTCCACTTCTACCTGAAAAGAAAACGAAATAATCACGTTACTTAGAACTATTGGGTTGTTCGGAAAGTAATTTCGTTTTTTTTTATAAAAATGAAAGACGATTTTCTCATAGTGAATTAATATTTTATTCAATCAAATATTGTTCATTCTAAACCAATACCTTTTGCCATCTTTCTGGCAGTAGCATGAATCCACGCTCATAACATTTTTGTTTTTTGCTGGTAAAAAACTGATCCAAGTGACTTTTGACCTCCTCATTTGAATTTAACGTTTTACCGTCTAAAAAATTTTGTAGAGACCGGAACAGATGATAATCTGAAGGTGCCAGGTCTAGAGAGTATGGTGGGTGTGGCAGTATATCCCATTCAAGCTCTAACATTTTTTTCCGAGTGGTCAAACTTGTATGTGGTCTCGCATTATCTTGTTGGAACACTATACCTTTCCTATTGACCAATTCTGGCCTTTTTTCTTTAAGTGAATCATTCAATTTGTCTAACTGATGACAGTACACTTCAGAATTGATCGTTCTGTTGCTCGGTAGAAGCTCAAAATAAACGATTCCTTTAAAATCCCACTAAACAGATAGCATAACCTTTTCTTGATGAATATTGGCTTTCGAAGTGCTTTGAGCCGGTTCATATTTTCTACTCCAGGATCTTTTGCGCTTAACATTGTTGTAGACAACCCATTTCTCGTCCCCAGTGATGATACGCTTCAAAAATGGATCATTTTCTTGGCGTTTGAGAAGCAAATCACAAAAGTCAATGCGACGGCACAAATTTTTTTCCGTGAGAAGATGAGGAACCCATTTATCGAGCTTTGAGGTTAAACCTAGCCGTTTCAAATAATCATGAACGGTCGAATTTGATAAATTTAATCTCTCAGCGATCTCACGAGTTGTTATTCGCCGGTTTGCATCAATTAATTCCTTTATTGTGTCTTCATCGGGTTCAACTGGCCTTCCAGAACGTGGTGCATCTTCGAGATCAAAATTGCCGGATCGAAATTTTGCAAACCAGTTTTGGCACTGGCGCTCACTTAACACATCTTCCCCATACAAATCGGATAATTTTTTTCTTACTTGAACAGCATTTTTACCTTCGAAAATGTTGTTTTTCACTTTCCATATTTAAAAGGGTATCAACCAAAAACTACAGTGCAGAATCAATTGAATTTTTTCACAAGCAAGCCTTGCAATATCAACTGTCAAAATACATATGATTATGCGGCTTAAGTGTAAAGTTGGTTGTGAAAAAATACAATTAAGTCCTCTGTTAGGATAAAACAAAATTACTTTCCGAACGATCCAATACGATTAGTATTTCGAATCTACGTCAATGAGGCTGATTAAATCATCCCTCGAAAGAGCTTTCATCGTCCATTGAGAAAAACAATCTACCGATCGAAAAAGTTCAAGAGGATTTACCTGACAACGACAAATTTTTATGCGAGTAGGACACATTTATCAGAAACGGATTAACTCCGCTCGCAGAAACAGATCTCTCAATGAGAGACAGAGAAATAGCGAGAAAGTTCAAAACACCTGGTTGTTGTCGGAATACTATCCTCTGATCGGACAACCCATTGCCACGAGGCAATCCTGTCCGTATTTATTCAGCGACGTGATAGAGCTAATGGAATAATGCGCCTGGAACAGGCACATATCAGACACTCGCAATAACGAAGAAGGTCACTAAATATAAAAGGCAAATAAATCAACCCGAATGATCCACTGACGTTCATGAATAAAAATAAAATATAATAAATCAAAATTATTGGGTGAATTGAGCGTAAAATCCTTCCGTCCAATTGAAGATGGAGATGAAATATCGTGAGGTTATATGATAAATTGATGAAAGGCAAATAAATCACGAAAAATATGCTTCAAATGATTAACAGAAATTTATGAAAATTTTGAAACTTCTTTTTGATGAAAGTCAAACGTCTCTAGGAATCCAAAATATTTCAATACAGAATGTTACTTTGAAAATCATATTTATCCGAAAATATAAACAAATATGTTTCATAACACAGAAAACAAAGTTTTATATAAATTTGTAAAATATTTTTCTTCATTAATTTATTATTAATTATGCTGCGTTAACGCGAATATTTTATTATTAGTTGGAGTTTTGGCCAATGACAGCTCGGGTCTGTATCAAGTGCCGCATAGATTCCTATGTTATCGATCATTCTATACAGGAAGATTTCAAACATTCGAATCCTTCATTTTTATAGACTCCGTTTGCTTCATTATCTCTTAACAAATAATCTGGTTAATTAATTCTTAATGTATCATCTGCTTAATTAATTCGTTAAGAATTAATGAGGCAAGGTTTGCTTCATCAATTCATTAATTGTTAACGAATTAAATAAGCAACCGGATAAGATTTTTTAATTCTGAAGAACTCGTAAAGAAAATATCACCGCAGCTCGGGCAGCATGCAAACAAAATATTACTCATTTATTATTAACGATTCAGCAGCATTATTATTATTATTATTAATTAATGTTCTCAGTATTTTCAATACAATTGATTTTATAAAAAGATTTTTCTCTTATCGCGAAGTACTTCAATTCTGATAAAATCTCAAAAATTGTAAAATTACGCTAAATTCAATTTTCAGAGAAACAAATCGTTCTTGTGATAAATTTCTTTTTTTCAATTTAAATTTTGTGGATATTGCTATTTTTTATTTAGTTATTTTAACTTGAAAATTCAATTCGATGACCAGAAAAATACTGTCGTTCGCATTTCTATTGGAATGGTAATATTTTTAAAACGTTATCAACAAAGTTTTATCTACGAAAGTGATCTCCTAGCTTCCAAAACGGCTTTGAGTTTCACTCTATCGCTACAAAATCACTTTATATTGTCTCTTTGTTATTCACAGTATATTAAAAAATAAAGATAATCGCAATCGACGGTGGCCGAAAATTTCTTGGTATGTTCGCGATAAAGTATACGTGAAGCGTCCTTTAATAAAAAAAATATTTCTATTCTTGAGAATAAAAATGTTACAAATTTAAAAAATGAATCTAAATAAAAAATTTCACTTTTTTTACATGTCCGCTGTCTAAAAATTGGCTACTCGTTCTTAAGTTCATATTTTTTGTTGCATTCACTGAATCATAATTGATAATTAGATCAAAGGGCCTCGATAAGATATACAAATCGATGTTGCGATAAATTTTTCAAAATTAAACAATAGCAATTTTTTATTTCATTATTTTTACTTAAAAATACAATTCAATGACCTGAAAAATACTGACGAAGGTACGTTTTTTAATTTTTTTTATTGAAATCGTAATATATTTAAATCGTTATCAACGAAGTTTTATATAATTGTTTGCAAAATCGAACTCCTAACCTTCCACGCGACTTTGAGTTTCACTCTATCGCTCCGAAATCACTTTATATTGTTCGTTTTTTATTCACAGAAGATAGAAAAATAAAGATAACATCAATCGAGGGCGACCCTCCGTTAGAACCAAAATATTTATCAACCTTTTCCCTTAAGGTTATGTGCTAACCTTCATTTGTCACTCCTACACCACCATACGTCCGAGTGATATAACAGATTTTTCTCATAGTGAAATTCTTCACCACGATTGATCTTTCACATAAAATATAAAAACGATAAACCGTAGAAATTGTCTGACGCTGTTTACCGATCTCATCTTTTATCCAAAAGATCAATCATGGCGAAGAAATTTGTATTACTGTTTTTGTTACCTATCGAAGGGGTAGCGAAACGTCTTAAGGTGACATATTTTTAAGAAAAACGAAATAGGTTTCCATCGTTATTATCGCAGGTCCGCAGTGAAATCCTATTCGCTTTTAACCCAGAAATGTTCAGCCACCATCGATTGATATAATCTCGATTTTTTTTCATATTCTACGAGCAATAATCAGATTGTACGAAGGGGTTCCGGAGTTAAACTTTAAGCCTATCGAGAAATACAGTTAATATTCGCAGACAATTACGAAGCTTTCTTGTCGACGATCCATAAATATTGCAATTACAAGGAAATTTGGTTTAAATATTTATTTAAGTTAACAAGACAAAAAAATTGTGTTAAAAAAAGAACTTTTTACCAAAAAAGACTGCGTGTTCTGACTATTTTTAAATAATAGCTCGAACAATCGATGCGAAAAACTTCATTTTAATGTCGAATGATTCTCTTCTACAAACCGAACATTAAAATAATAATCGATAATCGAATTAAGCGTTCTTTTTAAAATGTAGCAAAAATTTATTCTGAAAGTACGTTGAAAAGCTAAAATTTTCTGTCCTTAAAAGTTCCAATACGGTTTCGGTTTATCGAAATGTAATCGTTAGAAAAAAAAAAGTAATATTAACATCATCTAGTAAACGGAATCAGCACTCCACAAGTGAATTAAGCGGATTTACGACGAAAATAATTTAACGTTTAATAATTTACAGTTTAATTAACAATTTAATCATTTTTAACAAACGCTCATTTTTGCCGATCGAATATTGATAATTCATTAATAATTACTATTAGACAATCAGTTCCGTTATCGACATCAGCACGCTTGTACCTCGCTAAATATATCCTGAAGTTTCTGAATACGTCAGGTTTGATTATACTTTTCAGCCTAAAATTTTTAGGGAAGCCCTTGTGGATTGCGGTAAGGTCCTAATTTGGAATTCTCGACAAAGCCTAAACAGGACCTCACTGAGGGATCCCTATCGTGGCCACAGCCCATTTCGAATCTGGAATATTATTAGAGAAGCCTTTATGGAATGGTACATGGCCCTAGTTAATTAATGTTAAGGTAATGGCCTAATTTTGGAATACCTATTATGTAAACCCTGCTAAAGATCCTATTTTAAATCGTGGCTGCCTGACAACATTTCTGCACGAGTCTTAAGGAGGTTGAACACTAATTACAAATATTCAGAATTGTCTAAAATAAAAATATGATACTAATGAATAATAAGAAAAGACGTGTACAAAAGTCCAGATTTTATTGCTATGTAGTTGCTTTATAATAAATTGTTGAAGTTTCGCTCTTATGCGTTGACTCTTATGACAATAGCAATACGATTACTTGTATATGAAAAAAATGAAATCTAAAAATATTCACCAATTCATGTAAACGTATCAAGTACCCGTATACTACCAAAAAGAATACATACAAATTTCGAAGTAATTCACTGTACAGGGTTTGAGTTACCACGAATGAAACAGATCTTTCAGCTTTTGTCTCGACGCTCTAAAACGTCGTTACCACTTTAATTAGTTAACACTAATTTAAAATATTCATAATTGGCTAAAATAAAAATATGATACTAATGAATAATAAGGAAAAACGTGTACAAAATTCCAGATTTTATTGCTATGTAGTTGTTTTATAATAAATTGTTGAAGTTTCGCTCTTATGCGTTGACTCTTATGGCAATAGCAATACGATTACTTGTAAAGGGTGATTTTTTTGAGGTTAGGATTTTCATGCATTAGTATTTGACAGATCACGCGGGATTTCAGACAAGGTGTCAAAGAGAAAGATGCTCAGTATGCTTTGACATTTCATAATGAATAGACTTACTAACGAGCAACGCTTGCAAATAATTGAATTTTATTACAAAAATCAGTGTTCGGTTCGAAAAGTGTTTCGCGATTTACGTCCGATTTATGGTCTACATAATCGACCAAGTGAGCAAACAATTAATGCGATTGTGACCAAGTTTCGCACTCAGTTTACTTTATTGGACATTAAACCAACCACACGAATGCGTACAGTGCGTACAGAAGAGAATATTGCGTCTGTTTCTGAGAGTGTTGCTGAAGACCGTGAAATGTCGATTCGTCGCCGTTCGCAGCAATTGGGTTTGTGTTATTCGACGACATGGAAGATTTTACGCAAAGATCTTGGTGTAAAACCGTATAAAATACAGCTCCTGCAACAACTGAAGCCGAACGATCTGCCACAACGTCGAATTTTCAGTGAATGGGCCCTAGAAAAGTTGGCAGAAAATCCGCTTTTTTATCGACAAATTTTGTTCAGCGATGAGGCTCATTTCTGGTTGAATGGCTACGTAAATAAGCAAAATTGCCGCATTTGGAGTGAAGAGCAACCAGAAGCCGTTCAAGAACTGCCCATGCATCCCGAAAAATGCACTGTTTGGTGTGGTTTGTACGCTGGTGGAATCATTGGACCGTATTTTTTCAAAGATGCTGTTGGACGCAACGTTACGGTGAATGGCGATCGCTATCGTTCGATGCTAACAAACTTTTTGTTGCCAAAAATGGAAGAACTGAACTTAGTTGACATGTGGTTTCAACAAGATGGCGCTACATGCCACACAGCTCGCGATTCTATGGCCATTTTGAGCGAAAACTTCGGAGAACAATTCATCTCAAGAAATGGCCCGGTAAGTTGGCCACCAAGATCATGCGATTTGACGCCATTAGACTATTTTTTGTGGGGCTACGTCAAGTCTAAAGTCTACAGAAATAAGCCAGCAACTATTCCAGTTTTGGAAGACAACATTTCCGAAGAAATTCGGGCTATTCCGGCCCAAATGCTTGAAAAAGTTGCCCAAAATTGGACTTTCCGAATGGACCACCTAAGACGCAGCCGCGGTCAACATTTAAATGAAATTATCTTCAAAAAGTAAATGTCATGGACCAATCTAACGTTTCAAATAAAGAACCGATGAGATTTTGCAAATTTTATGCGTTTTTTTTTAAAAAAAAGTTCTCAAGCTCTTAAAAAATCACCCTTTATATGAAAAAAATGAAATCGAAAAATATTCACCAATTCATGTAAACGTATCAAGTACCCGTATACTACCAAAAAGAATACATACAAATTTCGAAGTAATTCACTGTACAGGGTTTGAGTTACCACGAATGAAACAAATCTTTCAGCTTTTGTCTCGACGCTCTAAAACGTCGTTACCACTTTAATTAGTTAACACTAATTTAAAATATTCATAATTGGCTAAAATAAAAATATGATACTAATGAATAATAAGGAAAAACGTGTACAAAATTCCAGATTTTATTGCTATGTAGTTGTTTTATAATAAATTGTTGAAGTTTCGCTCTTATGCGTTGACTCTTATGGCAATAGCAATACGATTACTTGTATATGAAAAAAATGAAATCTAAAAATATTCACCAATTCATGCAAACGTACCAAGTACCCGTATACTATCAAAAAGCATACATACAAATTTCGAAGCAATTCACTGTACAGGGTTTGAGTTACCACGAATGAAACAAATCTTTCAGCTTTTGTCTCGACGCCCTCGGGATTCCGTACATCGAATCTCTCGTTCCGTCATTACATACCCCGCACCGCGTAACCCGCTGGGACTATCACCCAGCATAGGCTTCGTGCTCCACCCTTCTTAAGATATATGAAAATCTCCGATATTCTGTACTCCGTACAAGTCTACTATAAGTACGAGTAAGCCAATGAGTGTTTATTATTAGGGAAGAATTTTTTTTTTTTTTTTTTTTTTTTTTTCTACAATTCGTTAAACCGCAGTATTGAAGGAAATGAGTGTTTTTGACCAAAAAAAAATCGTATTTTCTCGGAATAAATTTGTCAGTAATATGCCTGTAAGATTCTTGTTATGAAAATATCTTATTATCTTCCCCAATTACTCGTTAAAATGTATGGAAATCTCCGATATTGTGTTCTCCGTAAAAGTTTACTATGAGTATAATTAACCTTTTGTGGTCGGTATCCCCGTAGCGGGGCCATTTTTAACCTGCTGGTACGTCCAAAAGCGATATTCTGCCGATCGCAAAGGGTTAAGACAATGACTGTTTCTTATCATCGAGGATACCTGTTCTTTTTTTTTCTAAAATTCTCTAAACCCGCGGTATACAAGAAAATCGGTGTTTATCACACAAAAAATTGTTTTATTTCAAAAGAAATTTGCAAGCGGTGTCGATTAAATTGTGCAGAAAAGACGCCTGTGATTTTTAAAATCTCTAAAAAAAAATTTTTTAATCTAAAAAAAAATAAAACGAATTTTTAAAAAATAAAAAACATATTTTATCTGCCAGAATTTGTAGCTGAAACGAGTTGGACGCTGTTTAATAAAAATCTGATGTTTAAAAATGCAGTATTTTGCAAGAAAATACTAAAATTCTTTGCGACAAACTATGCATGTTGAAGCTTATGCGAATAAAATGTCAGAAGTGTTAAGCAAATCTGATCAGAAAAATAGAGAAAATATTTTTTAAAACTCTGAAAATCTTAGAAACCATCCGGTTTTTATAAACAAATATTAATCCAGCTTATGAAAATGTAGATTGTTGAATTGACATGGAACGTCTCGTATATATATTCAGCAATACTACTTCAACAAAAAACGTTTGTAATCCTTAAGTGCAGGGACAGGTTGTACTTGCAAGCGTATCTCAAGTTTCCTCTTGAGAACAAGTGTAAGTATAGATGAGCGTTAGATATATCGCGCTGCTTATCGGTGCTTTAGCACAGTAAGAGAAATAAGGGTCGAAGGATAGGCGCGTGGACGCTACTAGTGTCGTTGAAACGAAATGGTCTAATCGCAAAGCTCAGCATCAACAGATCCTCCGCCCCTTCTCGTTTCATCGTCTCTTTTCCTTATTTCAATTTGATGAGGCCCGTAGAACGTCCCGATCTGGCCACAGGGACAAGGGTTGGTTTTAGATTAGGCGCACAGTGCTTTTACGCCCATGAGTGGTACAAAGAGCAAGAGAGAAACGATCGAGAGGGTGCACATCTTTCTCTCTCGCTCCCTTCCAAGATAACCATAAAAGCCAACGCGGAATGTAATGAATATTCGTAGCTCATTACTGCCACTCTTATTCTATGGTGGTCTTCCTTCCTTAAATATCTTTTGTAGTTGTATTATTAATTATTCTATATGTTAAAAAAATTTATTCAAATACAAAGAATAGTTTTCGGAAGACTATCCCATGCAGTCTGATTATTATATTTGTATTGAGAACTTTTATGAAGCAATCTTCCAGGCGATTGTCTGTAGAAGAATAAATTAGTCAGTAATTTAGGAATTGATTCATTTTTTGGAATACGCCCGAATAAAAAGGGACCCTCGATGGATTCTTAGATGCATTTCGAATCATTGGGAATCACAGGTAAAAAGTATACAAAAACATTTATGGGTTCCGGCGGGAATAAAACCCAAACTCACTGCACGCGAGCTCTGTACGAAACCAATATGCCATTGCTCGTCCCACTTTACTTTCTTCTTAGACTCACAAAGACTCGTTTACTTACTTACTAACGGGCGATTCATCGATCCCCATCGCACCTCTCTCTCTCTCTCTCTCTCTCTCTCTCTTTCCTCTTTCTCTTCTATACACTCGCCCATCCTTTCTCTGTTTCACCAGAACGAATAAAGTGCGGTCGTACATCAGACCACGGTTTCTCTTCCTCACACGATATATTATCTCTTTCGGAGCTCTAAGACTCTCGTTCTATATGTCCCCTGCCAACGCCTTACTTGGACAACGGACTAGTCTCGTATCTATGATATATCTCGTTACTGCACAACGACATTGAATTTTTCGCAAAAGCGAGGAACTCCTATCTGTATAATCACTTGTCCTCCTGCTGCTGTTGCTGCTGCCTATACTGGTATCGGTGCTACTGGTGCTTCTACCGCTCTGTCAACTATAACGGGAATCCGGTATCCGGTTCAGCTGACAGTCTTTAATGAGAATTTATCGATGCTACTTTCGCAGCTTATTTTTCACCGGAATCCAATACCTGCGATTCCAGTGACGAGAATACTTGCCGGCAATGCCCCGTGATGATACTATTACCTCTCGCATATTTTAAATCTTCTCCTTGAACGATTTTATCGGAATTTAGTACTTGATGAGTGATAACATTGTTTAATAATTTATTCCAAAATGATAACGTTGTCAGCAAAAGACCTCGGAACTCAATGTCTCCGAACATAACTTTTTTAACCCCTTGTACTATTTTCACGAGTCTGACTCGTGATGAAAATTTTAGGCCAAACTTGAATATCACGAGTCAGGCTCGTTGTTTAATTTCATGTCAAACGTAAATATCACGAGTCTGGCTCGTAATCGATATTTCGGGCCAAACATGAATATCACGAGCCGTACTCGTGGTCTTAATCTCGGGCTAAACAAGAACGTCTGAAGTTAGGCACGGCTTGTTACGAATTTCAGCGCAGTGCAAGGGGTTAAAGCTTTAGGGAAATGGCTACTGTACATTATGGCAGGAAAGCGCGCTGAATGGTTAGATGATGTGCGGGCTACCGATCGGATGGCTTGATACAAGAGAAAGACCCGTGTCCCATACATTTTTGTATACAAACGAGCTGTTTTATTTTTACAATATCTTTTGATAATAACGTAGACAAAGTATTTTGCTCTTCGTAAAAGTTGCATCGGCTTTCATTGAATTCTTAACATTATTGGTATGATTTTTGAGAGTTGCATCATTGGACGACATACGTAGACGATTGACTTGAAAATTTGCCCAGAAGTTTCATTCCCATATTGACGAATAACCTAAATAAATATTAATCAATGTTTAATATTTTGAGTTGAGTAGCCACCCCTCCTTAAAGATATTCTTAAAGTCATTGGACTAATTTATTCATTGAAATAGACCGGAAATTGGTGGATATCGTACTCTCGCAGCATGTAATCTTAAGGCGATGTATAAAATTTATGTGAACAAGATACTTAGTACTAATCTTGCGATTTTTTTGCCGCGCTTGATCTGTTGGATAAAATATGAGAACGTCGTTCTGCAGAATTGTTAAGGCGGAGAGCAACTTATATAAATCTCTTTATATATTATAAAAATATATCGCCACCACCGCCACCGTGTAGGAGAATCAAGACCCGATCCTCCCTGAATTTACTCGATCTTATCCAAACCGCGAGGGGGAAGGGTGCTGGGTTCTCTTCAGAGTCCTGGTTCCCCCAGAGGCGTTGGTGCGCGAAGCCCGCATGGGAACAAAGCTCCCCCAGTATATATATACAGGGTGGGCCATTAAAAGTTGTAAAATATGAAAGAGGCATGATGCAAGACCATTATTATTATTACTTTTTTTTCAGTGGCGACCCTGAAACTGGATTAAGATCACCTCCACTTATTCAAAATGGAACTATTCAAATATTTGTTTATACTATGAATATTAACGTTGAGACGTATTAAATGATCTAATGATCTATGAAACATGATCATTTAAGATCATCCAAGACATTGGATGACCTTAAATAAAAATCCAATATCACTAGAAATAAAAAAATCTAAACATGGAATCATGGTAGAAAAATAATGGTCTGATACGATGACTCCTTTCGTATCGTGTAACTTCAATTTTTAACTTTTCCTGACATCGCGGATAGTTTTCTCACTACTAGTCTGTAACACACTTTAAATACCTCGCCCTCTATATATGAATAAACAGATCCCACGCTCCGTATATCGGGAACAGTGTTGCCCGAGACAGACCGACCGATTATCGTTTACTTCCCGAGAATAGTATACACAGAGGAACCGGGTGTCTGATGTAAACGTCCAACTTATCCCTGATGTCGACGAGCAGCTCCGGGCATTGCATATACTTAAGTATAACGGGCGGATTTATACTCGCAGTGAAGCTGCTTGAATGCCAAATTGCATTATCATCTGTATCACTGCCGAGTAATTTCAGTGTCACCGAAAACTTGGATTATAAATTAATCCAATCATATCGTAAATACGAATTCCGTCGAGAGCAAATCGTTGGAAGATTTCGTAAATTTTTCTCAATATCAAGAACTTCCTAAGGATCGGAATTTACCGAAAAAATTGGCCAACGGTATTGGCAAACGTAGTCATAACAAAAAAGTATGAACGAGTTATATACAATGTTCCACATTGTGCATAAAATACATTTTATGTTGGTAGTAGTGTACTCGTACATCAGCGAGTGATGTACATCGCCTTAAAGTAATGTGGAACGTGTATGGGTGCGAGAGAGATGGAAGTGATGTTGCGATTTCTTCGTCGCGGTTGATCTGTCGGATAAAAGAGAGAGAACGTCATCCTGCGGAATTGTTAGGCGGATAGTAATGTTCTCAACTTTTATCCGACATATAAACTGTGACAAAGAAATTCAGATTACAGTTTTTGTAACCGACCGAGTAGTTCTACATCGTCTTAAGTTGATGTGATAATTAAGGCGAGACGAAAGCTCACACCGTGCTATCGATGGTGAGAGTGATAGCACCATAAGGAATGCGTGAGTGCGAGATAGAAATAGAGAGAAAGAGAGAAAGGGAACACCAGATGTCACGCAGTGTACCGTGGGTTGAGTCTTCCCGCCTTACAAGTCGATGTGCGATGATGTGTGTCGATCCCTCAGTCGATAACAAAACCTGTAATCAACATTTCTCCGTCACGATCGATCTTTCGGTTAAAAGACAAAAACAGTGAACTGTACAATTGTCAGACGTATATTCGCGAAAAAGGATGTCACGATGAAAAAATGCTGCTATCTCATCCGAGAGAGACAAATAACAGGTGTAGCACATCATCTCAAGACGATGTTTCACTACTCGGTCGGTAAGAGAAAACTGTAATTCGAATTTTTCTGCTACGATTGATCTGTCGGTTAAAATCCGAGAACTGTCCGTCTAACATAATTCTGCAGAGCATCGTCCTTGTTTTTAATCCGACAGATACGTAATCTATCCCAAAGAAATTTGGAGATACAAAGATTAAGCTGATACCTCTCTCTCTTTCTCTCTTTCTCTCTCTCTCTCTCTCTCTCTCTCTCTCTCTCTCTCTCTCTCTCTCTCTCTCTCGCACTCACACATGATTCGCATTCGAGTTTTCCGAAAAAATTACGCCAACCAAGCTAGCCAACGCTGTCATAACAATAATACAAGGGAGTCGTGTACAATTTCCCACACTGTGCATAAATTGCATTATATCTCGGTAGTAGCGTATACCAGCAACATATATATATATATAAGTGGTAGGTTGCCCGAAGGGTGAACTCAGTCTGACGTTCTAACGTATTATAATGTTATTAATTATAACCGAGTATGTTTGATCGGCGTCTGGGATTATGCGTTTGGATTAAATTACTCCTGGTGACGGAGGTAGGGGTTAGGAGGAGGAAGGGGGCGGGAAGGGGTTACTTGTGGTTTGCTCAAGGGCACGAGATGCAGAGGGATATTCTGTCAAGCCCTGGGCTCTCTGCATACTCTATTCTCTATCTCTATTTCTCTCTCCGCTATGCCTCTCCGTCTCAACACGTTCCACCCCCTTTCAACCCTCGTCGCAACACGATCGGGTCGCTTATCACGCATGCGCAGCCCTCGACGACCCAATTATCATGCAGATAATTATCCCTCTCTTTCACCCGCGCAACTCTCTTTCGCACCATCCCCCTTCATCCCTTCAACCGTTTCGTCTACGTAGTATAGTCACCACTTTCGAAAATCCTTTCTCGCTATCTATTCGCGTTTCGTCAGCCTTGAGGGCCATCGCGTGCTTTTAGCCAAAGCTCTCTCGCCCGGAAAACAAGCTTCTGGCTGTATACGACTCTCTTTCCCTTCCTCTCGCTATACGAAGCAACCCGTATGCCTGCATTTTGCGCCTCTACTGTAGCCACCGAAAACTTGCCTTTGCAACGCTTAATCGTACTTTACATTATAAAAGCTCTTTATCCTCGTGTCCTATAGATTGGGATTACGGTATAGGATAGGTTAAAAGACGAAATATTTAACGAGACGCCTCTTTTTATTTCAACATTGCGGGTTCTCGGAGATCTTACTTCAGGGAGAATGAATTGAGAATATTGATCGATTCCTCGTGTCATCGTTATACTTCAGCTGTTAATACAAAATTCCAAGACAGGCGATTTGTCCTTGTAGGACGACATATTATGCGATTATAAAACTGTATTTATTGGGTGTCATTACTACTATCAAATGCATCGAGCATTGAAGAGAATTTTGCTTCCTTAGAGACAAAGGTTTACTTTTGAGATAAAAAAAATTCGAGATTTCCATATCAGCATACCCGAAATGGACGTCGAAAGAGAAAGTGTATTTTAAACCATAGAGAGAGAGAAAGAGTAAGTACTTTTTTCCTCACCTTACACGTGTAGAAATCCCTAGTTAAGAAGAAGAGAGAGAGAGAGAGAGAGAGAGATAGAGATTAGATTAGATTATATGGTTTATTACTGCACTACGGTCCAATTGGCCCTTTGACACACAATCCTCAATATATATAGTACTGCAATAACAAACAAAAACAAACGCAGATACAATCAAAATAAACAAAATATTAGAGAGAAAGAGAGATTGTTTGATTAATTGATTGATGAATTGATACATAGCACTTACTTCATTATTGACAAAACATTCTCCTTTAACATTTTCTTCAACTGCTCAATTTTTTCGCAGACTTTTACGTCAGCGGTAATGCATTATACATTTTCACTTTTTGACTTTATCTATCTTTATCTATCTTAGGGGTAGGAAAGAGAGAGAGAGAGAGAGAGAGAACTAATATTTCTATCTCACATTTCTCCTCTAGGGATTTTCTGTCGGATAAAAGACGAGAACGATGCCCTGCAGAATTGTTAAACTGATGGTACTGTTCTCGGCGTTTATCCGACAGATAAATCGTGACAGAGAAATTGGAATTACAACTTTTCTTACTGACTGAATAGTATTACATTACCTTCGTAAAATTAAGACTGCGTAATTAATAAATTAGTTATAAAAAAGCTTGATTTACTTTTGCTAATTATGCCGTTTGCGTTTCAACATGGTCGCGTGACTGCTCCATTTCGTATTCTCCGGTGTTTGATGAGATTATTAATTAATTTTTAACTCTGACTTTTCACTAAATAAAAACAAAAATAAGTAAATTGAATGAACATTTTGAAAAATTCTTCATCTGCCCAAAGTTCTTTCTCAAAATAAACTAATTTTACACAAGAAATAATGTCTTGAAGAAACTTTCATATTTCCGTATTTTAGATAGATCAATGGGTGGAAATTTGATCTGTTTTATGGTGTTTATGCAGAAATTTTGTCTATTCAGATTATAGGGTGGACAAAATGTTGAAATACTTTTATAAATATATTTTATTTTATTAAGTAATAATAAACAATTGAAAAAATATCGAGCCAAGTGTCATTGTGCAATTTTCAGTCAGCGTTCGGATGTGTGTATGTGTATGTGCGTGTGTGTGTTTAAATTAATAAATCAATCACTTGTTTGTTACAATTTTCATAAAAATTGTTGCCTTCAGATTTTATTAGACTTTGAAATTTTTTTTGTATTTTTCTAAGTTTAGTAAACTCTGAGCTATCGTCTTAAAGCGGTACACACAAATATTTAATATTGATAAAAAATCTTTGGGATTGAATTTATCCAAAACATATTTTGACCATTGAGAGATTTGGAACATTGAGATATTGTGAGGTTATGTTATTTTTTGAAAAATGATCATAAACGTTTCAACTCGAATAAATTTGAAGGTATCAGGCTCAAATTTCGCACACGAATGCATGAAAATAAGATTTAACAATAATATTTCGTATTAAATTAGTCGTTTTGAGGTCTTTAATTTTTATCAATATTTGAGATTTTTCTTAAAGTTACAATAAATAATCATTATGACTCTCACGCTAATATATCTTGAGCTGAAATTTGTTACAGATGACGAACAAAGTGAAAAGAAGACGAAGATTTAGCTTGATTGGAAACGATGCAGTGCTTCAAGTGAAATACGATCTTGAAAAATCCTTTGTATGAATTTTATGAGAAGCCATTGCTCATGACTTTCTCATCGTTTTTCAACTTTCCCAAAGTCATCTAAATAACGAATTTGGTTAACCAATTTCGGTTTTTTTTCATTAAAAGAAGCTTTTTGTGTAATGGCGACTAAAAAATTAAGAAACAATGTGCAAACTTCGATTTTGAAACATTTTTTTTTTTTAAGTGTTGAACATGTTCCGACTAAGAGAATTAGGAAGCAAATTTGGTTTCACTTTGTGTACTATGTACAGTGTATGTATGTGTCTATGTATGTGTAGTATGTACAGTCACTGATGCCTGGTTCACGTTCCCTTTCGGTTTAATCATTAACCAGGCACCAATGACGGGTACAGTACGTCTATGTACAGTGTATATATGTGTCTATGTATGTGTAGTATGTACAGTCACTGATGCCTGGTTCACGTTCCCTTTCGGTTTAATCATTAACCAGGCACCAATGACGGGTACAGTACGTCTATTCTCCATCGGACACGAATCGATGCAGTTTTTCTACTGAAATTATCAAAAATATCCAAAGCTTGGTATTGCGAAAAAATATTTTGTTTTTAATTAATTACAATATAAAAATTAATCATTTTTAACTTTAAGCATATACTTTATGAATTATAGGATCGGTTTAGGATGAAAATGACATCAAATTGTTTAAAAGGTTAAAAAAAACATTCTAAACTGTCTATTGACTCAGCGATGTGTCTCTCTCACACCGCCGTTAGCGCCATACTAATTTGATCTCTTATTTAAGGGGGTCACTGTCAAAATCCCGAACGGTCAAAATCACGAATGTGTGTATTCCTGACGATGTGAGTGGATACAGACAGCGGTTAGTCGCGTATATACACATTCAGGATTTTGACTGTTCGGGATTTTGACATACACCCATTTAAGGGGGTGTAACATATCAACTGAGTCATAAAATAAATAATGTTAAATATGAATCATCTGATTATCTCTAAGAAAATAGTAAAAACAGATATAAACCGATGGAGCCTTAAACATTGTTGGTCCGTCGGTATATGACATGGCTTTAAGGAGCTATGCTACAAGTCGTCTGTTTCTCTTAGATTGACAAATGTAAGCGAGATATAACAGAATCTTTCAATAGCGAATTTCTCGGCCACGATTAATTAGGTTCACCGTTCTTATCTTTTATCCAGAAGGTCAATACTGGCAGAGACATTTCGACTGCAGTCTTCGTTACTGAGCGAGGGATAGCACAAACAACTGTTGTATCCAATGTCGATATTGAAATCCCCACTTAAGGTAATGTGGAAAAGAAACGAAACTGTAATTGGTAACAGAAACTGTAGTCCAATGTACTTCAAGACGGTTAATGTTTGAGAGAGAGGCAAATTCTGTTCCACCGGAGAGAATAGATAGACGAAGTGAAATCGAATTTGCTTTTGCCTAAAATATTAATCTCTGAGATGATTGCATTATCCAGATTTTCGAGATTGGGTTGCTGTTTTTGTTACCGATTACAGTTTCCGAAGATGACTTAAGGTAATGTAGAACTACTCGGTCGGTAATAAAAAGTGTAATTTCAATTTCATTATCACGGTTGATCTGTAGGAGAAAAACCGAGAACGTGCCTGTATTACAATAAAGGTATAAAAATTACGAGTATTAAGGTTTATTCGAACTATTTAGGTATTTACATTTATTTTATTTATTTTTACATTATTTCAGGCTGCACAAGGGCAATAAGAAGGTGCTGTCGATCGTGAAAATACTGTCTAAATAGTTCGAGTACGCGAAACCGGCGACGTTACCATCTCCGGTGCAAAGCTCTCGAGCTAGCTGAAAATTATTATTTATTTATTTATTTATTTAGGGCCCCCACCGGTCACTCCCAATTAATGTTATATAAGCTACGATCCTGTCAGAATGCTATATACATGGTTTTTCGTTATCAGTGTCCTCCTACGGCGTACCGAACATTCGTGCCATCCTGTCGGTCAAAAGTAATTCGAGAGTTTGCGACTTCGAGACTTTGATACTCACCCAATTTTATATACCGTATACATTTTAGGAAAAAAACGAGTTCTAGAAAATAGCCTGTTGTGCTGCGCATTGTGTAAAAATCTCTGAATGGCATGATTTGGAAAATTAGCGGCTTTTTGTCTCGCACTCATGTGTCCCGTGGTACATGTTTCATCTCACCTTGAGGGAAGATGAACCCCTCTCTCGCACTCTCTCTCTCTCGCTCATTCGCAATTTCATTGAAGCCAACTCGGTCAGTAACAAACTTTTCCGTTCAAATTTTTTCTAGGATGTCGAAACTTTACAAATAAGAGAAAAATGTTACATGATGCACAACACATCAGGCTTTTAAGTAAAACTTGTTGTTTTTTTTTAAATCTCAATACTAACTAAAAAAATTGGTGTCGAAACGTCGTTACTCGAAATCACAAGATTATAGTTCCATCTTTCTTGCAGGGTGATCATCAAAGTCACGAAGACTCAATTTCTCGATTTGCTTTTGACCGACAGGAACGAACGATTGTTCGGTACGCCGTAAGAGGACGCTGATAGCGAAAAACCATATATATAGCGTTCTGTCAGGATCGTAGCTTACATAACATTAATTAGGAGTGACCGTTAGGGCCCTAAATAAATAAATAAATAATAATTTTCAGATAGTCCGAGGTTTGCACCGATGATGATAATGTCGCCGGTTTCGCGTAGGGTTTAAACTAGACGACCGGGATGACCTGCGACTTTACTGACCAGGTCATCCCGGTGCTGAGTTTGTTAGCTTGGCCGGACAATGTTCCTCGTCGTCCAGGTGTTCCGTCAGACTGTTCTCGAGGTCCAGCTTGACAGGAAAGTATATAATGATAGTTTATAAATATAAAAATATCTTTATATATAAGGTAGTGCATTTTAAGTGGTGATACCTTCTGCACACGACAATAAAGGACAATAAAGGTATAAAAATTACGAGTATTAAGGTTTATTCGAACTATTTAGGTATTTACATTTATTTTATTTATTTTTACATTATTTCAGGCTGCACAAGGGCAATAAGAAGGTGCTGTCGATCGTGAAAATACTGTCTAAATAGTTCGAGTACGCGAAACCGGCGACGTTATCATCTCCGGTGCAAAGCTCTCGAGCTAGCTGAAAATTATTATTTATTTATTTATTTATTTAGGGCCCCCACCGGTCACTCCCAATTAATGTTATATAAGCTACGATCCTGTCAGAATGCTATATACATGGTTTTTCGTTATCAGTGTCCTCCTACGGCGTACCGAACATTCGTGCATTCCTGTCGGTCAAAAGTAATTCGAGAGTTTGCGACTTCGAGACTTTGATACTCACCCAATTTTATATACCGTATACATTTTAGGAAAAAAACGAGTTCTAGAAAATAGCCTGTTGTGCTGCGCATTGTGTAAAAATCTCTGAATGGCATGATTTGGAAAATTAGCGGCTTTTTCTCTCGCACTCATGTGTCCCGTGGTACATGTTTCATCTCACCTTGAGGGAAGATGAACCCCTCTCTCGCACTCTCTCTCTCTCGCTCATTCGCAATTTCATTGAAGCCAACTCGGTCAGTAACAAACTTTTCCGTTCAAATTTTTTCTAGGATGTCGAAACTTTACAAATAAGAGAAAAATGTTACATGATGCACAACACATCAGGCTTTTAAGTAAAACTTGTTGTTTTTTTTTAAATCTCAATACTAACTAAAAAAATTGGTGTCGAAACGTCGTTACTCGAGATCACAAGATTATAGTTCCATCTTTCTTGCAGGGTGATCATCAAAGTCACGAAGACTCAATTTCTCGATTTGCTTTTGACCGACAGGAACGAACGATTGTTCGGTACGCCGTAAGAGGACGCTGATAGCGAAAAACCATATATATAGCGTTCTGTCAGGATCGTAGCTTACATAACATTAATTAGGAGTGACCGTTAGGGCCCTAAATAAATAAATAAATAATAATTTTCAGATAGTCCGAGGTTTGCACCGATGATGATAATGTCGCCGGTTTCGCGTAGGGTTTAAACTAGACGACCGGGATGACCTGCGACTCTACTGACCAGGTCATCCCGGTGCTGAGTTTGTTAGCTTGGCCGGACAATGTTCCTCGTCGTCCAGGTGTTCCGTCAGACTGTTCTCGAGGTCCAGCTTGACAGGAAAGTATATAATGATAGTTTATAAATATAAAAATATCTTTATATATAAGGTAGTGCATTTTAAGTGGTGATACCTTCTGCACACGACAATAAAGGACAATAAAGGTATCAAAATTACGAGTATTAAGGTTTATTCGGACTATTTAGACAGTATTTTCACAATCGACAGTACCTTCTTATTGTCCTCGTGCAAAGCTCTCGAGCTATCTGAAAATTATTATTTATTTAGTTATTTAGGCCCCCCACCGGTCACTCCCAATTAATGTTATATGAGCTACGATCCTGACAGAACGTTATATATATGATTTTTCGCTATCAGCGTCCTCCTAAGGCGTATCGAACAATCAGTCGTTCCTATCGGTCAAAAGGAATTCGAGAAATTGAGTCTTCGAGACTTTGATAATCACCTTTCTTGCATCCTTACATGTTCCTCATTGTCTTAAAGGTCCAGTGTCGCAATCTCTCAGCAAGAAGCCAAAGCCTTAAGATAGCTCGCGTTTCATCCACCGGTAGCTGGCACCCCAATCTCGTTCCAGAGATTAAAAAAAATTTTACTTTTAAACAAATGCGCTCTGTCTCCGTACAATGACATAAAACTAGAACAACAGTCGTGATAACTTGCATTATTCGATAACACGTGTTATTATTATAAACCTTAAGTAGTTCTACACGTGAAAGAATGCAGTGACCACCTTCCCAACAATTAATACTTCAAGGGCTGCACGAGTAAGTGACCTGTGAGCTGTGCGTGAAAAAATCGATAGCAGACAGCTGCGATAAAGTCACGAGACATAACTTTTTTAGGTTTATCTATGAATGTTTTTGTTTTCTCTTTGCCGACCTACTCTCGAGCTGTCACATATTTCCCGAATACCTCGCTCATCGTTATCACGGTTTTTCGTCTACTCGAAAGATTTCCAATCAATCGCTTATCATCGACACACGCGTATCGCGACCTCTCGAAAACTAACAAATTCCACAAATACCATTAGTCGCATTACAGCTACGAGCTGACACTTCATCCACGAATACATCAATTAATCGTTATCGCTATTTCGTATTATTATATCCTCGCTACGAAGATTACCAATCATCGCCGATCATCTAACACAATCCTCTACATCCAAAAAAATCATTGAATACTGTGAAAAAAATTCGTCGAATTCCGCGAATACAATTCGTCGAATACCGCGAATACGATTCGTCGAATTCCGCGAATACGATTCGTCGAATATCGCGAATATAATTCGACCAATTCCACGAATACGATTCGTCGAATCTCGCGAATACAATTTGTCGCATTCCGATTTATCCTCAAGCTCATTTATTTTTTCTTTAACAAATATCTTTTACTTATCACACTTTTTTTTATCTACTCTTGGTGAGATTATCAATCAATCACCAATTATCATCACACTTGTAGCGACCCCTATTACCCCTATTACAGTTCGTCGAATTCCTTGAATGCAGACCGCAGAGCGATGCGTCTTTCGGCGCCGACGTTTCTCCAGTTTCTCGAAACCAGGCATTGAAAAGATTTTTAAAACAATGACGATTAATTGGCAATCGCGGTGCTCTTGTCCAAGTATAACGCGCCGCGACAGCTGAGCCTGCCGATAGCCAACGGATGGATTTTTCTAAAAAATCCTTAAACGGCAATCATTGCCTCTGAATCACAATATGACAGAAATGTTCGGCTCACCGAGAGAGGCTGTGAGAGTTAAGGTTAAGGTAAGCAAATTAAATTTCTCTTCTTTCATAAATGTAGCGCACTAATCGTTTAAGATTATCGTCAATTGCATTGCAATTAACACTTTCAGAAGTGCGAAACGCGGCACCAACCTGAATACCGAAAATTCAGCGTTGATCCTCAAATAACTTCCATCGAAGTGCTGCAGAGTATATTAATAAAAGCTTTTGACATAAAAGGGTAAGTTGGTTTTCTACATTTTTTTATCTATGCCAAGCGTGTGATTTTAATGATATTTTCAATTTTCTAGAGATTTTACAGTATCATACAGAGCAATAGACGACTATGGCTCCGAAACTTACTTATTTTTGCTGTCGGACTGGGATTTGGATGCAGCTTTTATAAGGCAAGAGAGATAATGTGAATTTAAAAAAATATTTAAAAGATTGTCTGTGAATTGTTTTTATTATTATTATTTATTTTTACAAAAAATTTGCAGTGCTTCGGAGCCATATTTGTATCTTCAAGTGAACTTGAAGCCCTTTGGTGAAAGCGGCGACTGCGACTGTGATTGGGAACAGAATGCTCAAGATGTTGTTACCAGGCAAACTGATACTGGATTTCCTTACAAGACTCCTAAGTTGCCTGGTCTTATAATGAACAAGGCAAGTACACAATAAAAACTTGATGTGAGAAGTTTTGAAAAACGTTATATTACAATAAAATCGATAAAAGTGATTAAGGTGTTAGCTGTTTCCTTTTGTTAACTTTTGTTTCAAATGTAAAGAATTGTATGTAATTGATTAATCTATCGTTGCTCATGTTTATTCCTATGCTTTTCAAACCATCAATTATTTTGGTATTAAACGGGAGTTAAAATTTCCAAAGTAGAATAAAACTTAATATGAAAAGCTTTGAAAAAACTTAATGTTATGGTAAAAACGGCTTTAGATTTGTTGATTTGTAACTTCTGATAATTTATAAGTGTAGAATAGTAATTAAGAACGTACAAATTTTCGTTCGATCACTTTTTTAAAATTAAAAACTTTATAGAATTGATTAATACGTTTGAGATTATATTTGTTCTCTGGTTTTTTTTAATCTAACATTGATTTTGGGCTTAATCGAGAGCTAACATTAGCAACGTAAAATAAAACTTAGTGCGAAATATTTTTAAAACAACGTTATAAAAAGAGGTTTTAATTTTTCTCAATTGCAATTTTTTGTAATTTTCATTGTAGAAAAGTTATTGAGATAGTAGCAGCCTTTAAAAGTTCTGTATTATTAATTAATCTATCGGTGCTTATGTTTATTATCGAGCTTATTCTATCTGGCAATGGAACGCGCTCCTCACCAACCAATTTCAAGCCTTATTGGTATCAAAAACTGTAACCCAATTTACTCAGAAACGATTAATGTTTGTGAAAAAAGAAAATTTGCTTTAACTGCAGAACGAATAGACGTAATAAAACCAAATTTGCTTTTGTCTAAAATATTAATTGGTTTTAAGTAAATTAGATTACAGTTTCTGTTACCGAATACAGTTTTCGAAGGTGTGTCACATCACCTTAAGGTGACGTAGCGTATGGGTACTAGGGAAAAAAAATAATAATAATCTTGCGATTCCAAATTTCTCAGCCAGAACAACGTTCTTGGCTTTTGTCCGACAGATCAACTGTAACAAAGAAATGCAGAGTACAGTTTTTATTACTGACCGAGTAGTACCGCAGTATCTTAAGATGATGTGATACTACTCCGAGCCTACCTAAAGCCAAGAATGTTGCTCTCCGTCTAACAATTCTGCAGGATGACGTTCTCGTCTTTTATCGGAAAGATCGATCGTGGCCGAGAAATTCGGAATTGCAAGATTAGCTCTATCTCTCTTGCACCAATCCACGATCCACATAATCTTAAGCGGAAGCTAAAATTCGCAAAATATAATTTTACAATTTATTCAATTATTTTCAGATGGAAAAAACATTAAATTTGGTGCAAAGAGCTCTAGGAAATTTGAGCGACGAGTCCACTCGTCAGACAGTTCAACCGCCAAGACCACCGCTGACGGACGCGGAATTTCGTCGATTTCTCGACCCTATTGGCCAAGTGATACATTCCAAAGAGCTCAGAGCGGTGATATACTTCGGTGGGATCGAGCCGAGTCTTCGAAAAGTCGTATGGAAGCATATTCTTAACGTCTATCCAGAGGGTATGTCGGGCCGAGAGCGAATGGATTATATGAAGCGAAAAGCCCAGGAGTATCAGAACCTTCGCGAGCGTTGGAGATCCCTCGTACAGAAGGGACATAACGTTGGTGATTTGAGCTACGTAACGAGTATGGTGCGAAAAGACGTTCTTAGAACCGATAGACACCATAAATTTTATGGTGGTTCGGACGACAATCAAAATACCGCGAGTCTCTTCAACATACTCACGACTTACGCACTGAATCATCCGAGCGTGAGTTACTGCCAGGGAATGAGCGATCTCGCCTCACCGTTGCTCGTAACGATGAGGGACGAGGCACAGGCTTATATTTGCCTTTGCGCGCTGATGAGAAGACTTAAAAACAATTTTATGCTTGACGGTATCGCTATGACTACAAAATTCACGCATCTAGCTGAAGGTAAATATCTCGAAATTATTGTCAAAATTAAGATTAACGAACTTGTAACGAAAAACATTTACATTTTAAGAATTATAATGACGATACGAACATTGGTGATTAATTCCTTTTTTACTATAAGAATACAATTGTTACAATAACATAAATGATCATTTCTACAATAATAATAACATAAGCATAATACAAAATAATACTCCAATGATAACAATAAGATCTATAAAGGTGTTGTCGAAACTTTACAAATTACGAAACCCATTGTGCAAATTCATTTATAATTTTTGTATTATCTGTATCGATCGGTGCGTTTTTAATCGAAGGTCTGCAACATTACGATCCCGACTTCTACTCATATCTAAAATCCCACCAAGCTGACGACCTCCTGTTCTGCTATCGATGGCTTTTGTTGGAAATGAAGAGAGAATTTGCCCTGGAGGATGCTCTGAGAATGCTGGAGGTTCTATGGGCAGCTTTACCAGCTGCACCTCCAAAACTCGAGCTCAGTCTTGCGGAAATACCCTTTCCACCGCCCTCGCCACCACCGAGTCCGAATTTTAAGCACATCAGAGAAAACGCTTACACCAAAGTCTGCGCTATTAGGCGGTTAAGCTCGTCGGCTAGCATAGCGAGTGGAAAAAAGAGACCTCCGAGTACAGAGGAGCAACCTCCTTTAGAAAGTACTAGCGAAAATGGTGAAATAACAAATAGGTAAGATAACATTGAACAAGTGCTATTAAAAAAAAAAGAAAAAAATTGTATTTCGTTGATTCAAGTATAAATTTCATTACGGATATTACGTTGAGGGATAACTCCACTTTGAAATGTTGAAAAATCATCATATTTAGGTATATTTTTATTAGTGAATGAAATGTCCAACGTAATTCAAGTTTTGTTGATTTATTAACCAGATTTTGAGGACAACGTTTATATTGTTTCTTCGCTTTTGTTCCAATAGTTACAGGACTAAAGTGTGCGACTCTAAATAGCGATGTACTGCTGGCGTAGGTGATTCCATAAAACCGTAAATCCCAAACAAAAAATGTCAAAAGATTTATAATCAGTGTTCGTCTGGTTATCGTGCGGGCCAGAATTATTTTGATTAATAAAAAATTAACAAGTTGAAAGTTTCGAAATTCGGTAATTTTTTTTTATCATTTTGCACGTTAAAGCGTACAAAATTGTTAATGGAGAAATGTTTTTATGGTCCATGCGATATTCACTAATGCGCTGAATAATGCTTTAAAATTTTAGACCGATCGGTCGAATTGTTTTCTTGCAATCACCTACGACAGCTGTAACAATGATGTTTTGAGAAGATCAAGTTCAAACTTGCTGGCGCTCAATGGAATTATCACTTCAATATAATTCTGCAAATGGTTTAACGGTTAAATTTATTAAAAGTTAATGTACACTAATTTATCAAATTATTATCTTATTTTACTTCAAATTTATTATACAATTATGATGTGAAATTAATGAACGGTTTATCAAACACGTTAAAAAGATCGTGTTCACGTATTATGTATAGATCATTACTTTATATTACATACTTTATAGCTGTTTGTTAAATTTAATATAATTGTCGATGCATAAATTCTTCTTTTAATACAAATATATTCATTTATCAAGTATTACTTAATAATAATTTTTCGGTAGTAAAAAAAATGTATTTCCCTTTACCGCAAATTAACAATTGTCTCAAAGGCAATGTTTGCATTTCATTTAAAAGTATAATTTTTATTAAACGAACTTCTGTTGAAATGATAAATAAAAATAATCAATGAATAGAATATTTTAAATCCGTAGAATCCTTTTTCACAGATCGATCTCGCCGTACGAAGCGTCCTCCGAGCCCGAGACAGATGAACTGACGTCAGCGAAGAATCGAAAAAACGCCTCGACGGAGCGATGTATGAGTACGGATTCTTCGCTCGGTAGAACGAAGCGTCTCGACGCAGCATCGGCACCAGTGAGAGATAGACTGACGATCAATAGCAAAGAGCAAAAAGCCGGAGAATCGAGCAGCGAAGGAGAAAAGAAATGCGCCCGCGTTGTTAAGAATTTAAACGAATTTCTAAATTTTACGAGTCTGAACCGAAGTAAAGTCGGGCCGAGCGACGAGCGAGAGCTCCGACGAGTATCAAGCGAGAGCGGCGTCGTTCGCGTGGTTCGTGACGATGGCTCTGGATCGCCGGATGACCCTACGGAGTTTTTTCCTATGACTACTTCGATGACCAGGGAATTGAGACTAGAGCTTGAATCTTTGGATCGTCAAGTCTTCGGGCCTTCGCCTACAGCTGATCTACATTGCGACTGCGTTGTTTCCAAGAGAGACGGTGAAATAATCGAGAGCGAGACAGAAACCGAAGTCGCGAGGTGTAGCCCCGCTGCTGATGTTTTTGTATGGGAAAATCCGCTGCATTCTCTTCAACAGAGAACGAACGCGAATACTCCCGACGAACAGGCTGATCTCGAGTACGATGGCGAGATACTGGAAGATCAGAATGGCGTCAAATCCGTTACGCCGATCAGATTGCTCAAGCGTCCTGCCAGGTTCGTTTCTCATTGCATAAACTTCAAAAGTTTCTTTAATTATAACAGTGCCTTAATCTTTCTGTCTAAAATAGTCTAACTTTTTAGATTCAAGGCGGTGAGGAAATAATGCAAGATTCTATTTTACATAGAGTCAGAGAAAAATTGTTTTGTTGTTGGACTAACGACAATTTAAACGAATTTTATAAATTCCAATTGAATTAATGAAATATCTATTAAATATTTTTTACTTTTTTCATACCTTTACTACCAATCATCATTATAAAAAGTTAGTATCAATACTAATTGTCAAAACAATAAATTACTTTTCCTATTCGGAAAATACAATTTTTCGTATCTCAATTTATAAACTTAATTATTTAAATATTTAAGATGATTTGGTAGTCATCGGTCAGTAAGAAAATCAAGGCTGTGCCTTACGCACGGTATAGCGTAAGGCCCGACAAGGTGCCGCAACCTTGCGGACACAGTGTTGAAACGCCGTGCTTTCAGAATAAATCATGTTAAGTTATGTTTCTATCTAGGTAGATATAATGGAAATTGGTATATGGAAAGGGAGGCATATCAAAAAAATCCTAAAAGGGTATGTTGAACTAAATATAACACTTGTATTTTTTTTTTTTAGAACTGCTTCCGCCTCGGACAGCGAGGGAACGGAACCAAGTTGGCGGCAGAACACTATGCCGTTAGAAAGTCCCATCCAGCTAGCTCAGGAGCAGTGCGAGGAAGCGATCGAATTAACGGCGTTGATCCCTGCCGGTACGAGCGAGGATCAACTGGGCGGTGGTTCATTACCTCCGCCGAACGAATTTGGCGGAGGAAATCCATTTCTCATGTTTCTCTGCATAACGCTGCTTCTTCAGCACCGGGACTTTGTGATGCGTAACCAAATGGACTACAACGAGATGGCGATGCATTTCGACAAGATGGTCAGGCGGCATAACGTCGCCCGAGTACTTAATCAAGCGAGGCAGCTGTTCGCCGGCTATCTGCGAAGGCATTCTTCCACCGCCGGCCGCTCCGACTATGTCTCCGTTTAAAAAACTACGATTCTTCCCCCACCCCCCTGCGCCTCTACAAAATTGCATTCAACGTTGTAAAAAAAGAGAGAAAACGTCGACACGCACGAAAATACGTTTATCTTTAACAACGTACGAAATGCACTCGCACGACGCCGTTGAATCCTCGGGGACAATGGTAAGACACGACTGATGATCTTGCATTTGCGAATACTTCCTCCTTGACCAGGCTCTATCCACGAAATTTAACTCCTTATCTTTGAATTTGTAAAATACGTCTCAGCAGTAACTACAAAGGCTTCGCGTTACGTTGTTCACGAACGAGTGTGCTTCGAACACGACAATAAAGCGCATTTCATTCACTCGTTAAGACTGTCTTATCATTTACAATTAAATCGTGAAACAAGTCTTTTTTAAAATATTTGTCTCATCGTACAGGGTTCTCCCTCTTTTACGAACTCCTCATTAGATTGCCATGCATTTCTAATTATCGTAAAAAGCTTTCGTTCCACGGTGAATATTTTCAGGAGCAGCATAGTATAGAGTTTTACGAATTCCTTAGGATAAATTATGAAGCCACAAAATAAATTAATATCCTCGGTGTCACCTCTTAACAATCTCGTAACTAAAACAATTATGTTTATTTAGCACGATTTGTTACTCGTCAAATGGCAGGAGCTATGTACGCACTTGTGTTGCGTTAATATTTTAAGTAGAGGCTAAGCCTCTACTTATGATGTACTTATTACTATTACTTATGATTATACTTAAAATGAATACGAAAGAGATAGAACTAGTAAAGCGTTCACAGCAGAGTAAAAGAGAAGCAGTACATCTGTGTAAGTATGGAGATTTCGCCTTCCCTTAAGACCCAAACCACTAGATTCACCGAACTGCACATCTCCTTTGCACTCTTTACAAATGACGAGGTGAGAAATTACAATAAAAATAACCAAGAAAGCGATAATTCGATAACCATAGCCCGGGTTTTGTTATAATTTCATCTCTCATTGTTGACATTTGTTCAGCCGACATACTTGCAAACGTGGTTTCTGTCTCCTGAAAAAAACTTTTTTTTACACGAAAATATGTATATCTTTCATGAACACGGGGGATCACTGAAGCCACACGTTAATCGTGCACCTACCAGTGTCGGTTCGTTAATTAATTACACAAGATGCAGAAAGACGTTATTTTATTTTACGTATTTTATTAGATAACAATTGTGTCGTTTAGGTAATGATAATTCATGGTTAGACAACTGACACATGGAGTTTGAATCAATATCGCCTTCTACTTTGAGTTTAAATAACTTATCATTTAAATAACGTATGCGTATTCTACGGGTCTCCTTTCTATTTGCGCCTGCTGCCACCTCCGGATAAGATCGTCAAAATTCGCACAAAGATGTTCACTGTGTCCATGTATATCGACATTGCACTGCAAAAAGAAGATCAATTTAGTGGTAAAACTACTTCAAAGGCTTTTTATTCAAATTAAATTGAAAAAATGATTAAATCAAGTGTTAAATGAATTATTTTTAAATCGGAAATCTCTAAAATATAGTTTATCATTTTATTTAAAAATTTATTTATACAGGGTGGCCGATTTATCTGAAGACATTGAAATATTTCGAAAACTACGCATCGAATCAAAAAAAGTTCTCAATAAAATTTGTTCGCCTGGAAGGGGGTCATCCAATGATACCAAAGTCGACCCCTCACCCTTACCCCCTGGGGTGGGGGTGGGGGAAACTTTGAAATCGTGAATGGAAACCCCTATTTTTTATTGCAGATTCGGATTCCCCATAAAAAAATAAGTAACTTTTATCTGAAACATTTTTTTTCGATTCGTGATAGATGGCGCTGTAATCGCAAGAAACCTGATTTTTGCGATTATCTCGAGAAATTACACATCGGATCGAAAAAAGAAAAAAGACATGTTTCATTTTTAAAAAAGCTATTCAGCGATACGAAACTCGATCCACCCTCCCCCTTTTTGAAAAATGAAACATGTCTTTTTTCTCGAGATATTCGCAAAAATCAGGTCCCTTGCGATTGCAGCGCCATCTGACACGAATCGAAAGAAAATGTTTCAGATAAAAGTTACTTATTTTTTTATGGGGAATCCGAATCTGCAATAAAAAATAGGGGTTCCCATTTACGATTTCAAAGTTGCCCCCACACCCACCCCAGGGGGTAGGGGTGAGGGGTCGACTTTGGTATCATTGGATGACCCCCTTCCAGACGAACAAATTTTATTCAGAACTTTTTTTGATCCGATGCTTAGTTTTCGAAATATTTTAATGTCTTCAAATAAATCGGCCACCCTGTATATTGAAGATACTAAGAACATTGATTTTTAATGATAAATAAATTACTTTTTTTTTAATTGTCTGACGTATTTTCATAAAACTTTTTTTTTTATCTTATGAAGTGAATTCGTTGATTATTTCCAGCAAATAGATTTTTTTACTGATTTTTCTAGTAACTTTAAACATTTTAGAAATGGCTTGGAAAGTCGCGATTCTTGTATACGTTGTCGTGAAAAGATTTCGTATTTCACATAAGTAGTATCAGGGTAATTGAAGGATTTTTTAAAATAAAAAAGAGTATTTAAAAATTCTCAAAAGCGAAAGCTTGAAAATCACTTGACGTTCTTTTTTTAAATCATATGTAATCGATAAATTTATTATTCGAAATCAAATCTCTTAATATGTCCAATAATTTTTTGAAGATTTTTTTTCTTATTGCGAAATACTTGATAATTGATAAAAATTTCTATGTGAATTTCCATCTAATTACAAAGTAATAATATATTCTTAGAAAAAAATTAGAAACATTAGATTTTGTCAACAGTTTACACAAAAGTAAAAGATCTATATGAACTCACTTGTTAATCGGATCATAAGCTCTGACGCCGTCAACGCCATGATAATGCGGATGAGTTTCGGCCTGGCGAATGATTCTCTGGGTATCATACATAAGGAACATAGAGAAGAGAACAAGACCACCATAGAGAGCCATAGAGTGTAGTCCAGATCCGAGAGCAGTCGTAGGAGGAAGGAACATACTTCCAACGGAGCTGGCGAATACGACACCCAAACCAATAGCGAGAGGACCTCCCATATTGAGGAATTTGTCGCTGGGTGCGCAAACCGCGATGGTCGAGAGGCCACCAACGACACCGGCGGTGTACCAGGCAGCTCTGATTACCAGCGGACCTCCGAAGAGCGAGAGCGGTGCCAAAACTGCACCAATCACTCCCGTGTGCACCAACCACGCCACTTGCTTAGCTCCAAAACCCTCCTGATAAGGAATACTACGCGCAACCATTCCCGAACCGATCATCGCTGCCATAGTCATGCCCAGGGCGATCCAGCCCTGACGCATCACCAGATTCATTACCGCTGGAGAACGCAGGCAAGCTGCCGCCGTCAGGGCACTCGCTGCTATGGATCCTCCGAAATATATGTACGTGGAATGAATTCGGTCCTTCACGTACTGTGGCCATAATCTTAAATAAATCATTTTCATTATGATAGCGCTATCCACTTAAATAAGCAAATTTAGAACATTTTTTTGGAGTATTTTGTATTAATCTTCATCTACAAATATTAATTGCGAGTTATCTACAAAAAGAATTCAAGTGCGAGACTGGGCTACTTACTTAGCATGGTCTATGGCACCCGTGGATGACGAAAGACCGATTCCGTAGTAACAAAGCGCTCCTAATCCAAAAACAGCTCCCCCAGCTACGACTCCTTTTCCGATATTGAATGCTGTACATAAAATACGAACAATTAGAGACATTATACAGAATTTTTAGCACAATTTAGATCTCCTACCGTGTTGAGGTCTGTTACCACCTTTTCACTTATTTTAACCTACGTATTTTGTATAATTATTATTCAAGAACTTAATTCAAGCAGAATATATCTTCTTAATGTACAGACTCCGTAATAGCTATAGGTAAAGGTATTAAAGCGTACGCAATCACAAAGGCTAATTGTATTGACATATCAGTAGCATCGCATCGCCTTAAGACATTAAAACACATGTTGTCTGATGCTCTCGAATCATTGTGCATGCAAGTAAGATATCAGAATCTTCCCAATGTCAATTCTGCCGTTACAATTGATCGATCTTTTGGCTTGTAAGATAAGAACGATAAAATATGAATATGCGGCAGAGAAATCTTTAGTGACCCAGCGATATCATGTTGTAAGCATCTATCTCCCTTGCACCCATACATGTTCCATATTGCCTTAAGGCAATTTAAGAGTCAAAAGTCATGCGTTGCATCATGTTAATGTTGCTCGAGTCAATCTACCTGTTTCACCAGCAGGTGCCAGAGCATCCTCGACGATTCCCGTTCTCTTGCGCGCACTACGTGCAAACGCGGTGCGTCCTTCATTGGCATAAAGTCTGATAGCTTGAACCTTAGGGACTTGGGGTACCACGGGTGACTTCAGAAGACTGGTTACTTGTGGCGAAATGCCATATCTGCATACTCTCGCGAGCATCATCCTTAAAGTATATTTTCTTTTAACTTTATTCTGAAAGATCAAGTTTTGAGGTTAGGCGAATGATCGAAAAGCTATCTAGCGCCGCGATAACCGCAAATTTCTCACGACTATCACACCAAAATACGGTATAACGATCGAAATTCAGATTTTTTGTAAAATTTTATAATTTTTTATGACATAAAACAATGAAAATATACAAAAGAATACTACGATTGACTCACATGACGCAATAACTTTTCGTCTGCTTCTCGAAACTTCAAACTGCGTCAGCGTCGTTTTACGTCGTTCAACATCTATGCACGCACACTTCTAATTACACTTGTATGCACGATCTTATATACTAAGCCGGACTTGTATGCATCTGCCAAAAGCGAGTATTCTCGAAGCGTCGAGTCGGAGTTATATCGGTTTATATCGATAATCGAATACATGAGATGCGCGATTCTGCTGTAATTCAAATCATAATGACAGTTAGAGGAATAATAACGCATTCCTGTTAGAGGTAAGTATGGTCACTTGAGAAAAATGTTTCAAAAAACGAAAAATGAACTCTTAATACTCAATGCTTACGAAAAAAAGACAAGACGATATCATAAAATTCTGTTGAAATGGACGCTTCGCCTTAAGGGGAGGCGACACCACGACCTTACACAGATGTGCTGCTTTTCTTTCACTCCGCCGTAAGCGCCATGCTTGCCTATCTCCTTCGCATTCATAGATGAAGTACAAAAGTTTCAGAGAGCGAGACATATCTCCACTTTTTCAAATCCAACGTAAATGTACGCTAATAAAAGTTACAAATTCTTGCACCTTTATCGCATTCTGTTATAGTCAAATATTATATACCATAAGTCTTAAAAATAATTTTTGAAAAGTGTAACATTAAGCCTTTGTGAAAAAAGATTGGTGGTTGACGAAAATTGCCTACAAATGAACACCTACATTAGACATAAGTAGGAGATTGCTAATGATTCGAACATTTTTGAAAATTTTTTTAAAGGGGGTATTTCTATTCACCCACTTAGGCCGATTGTGCACCCCTCTCGAATAACCCTCATCCACTAGGATAACTCGCTGTCTGTCACAAAGGCTAGCAGTCGAGTCAAAGGAAAGGCGATAACCTCTCTAGGTTCCAAACGGTGTGCTCCTAAGTAACTCATATCAGTCTTTTCCCAGCTATGGCTGGACAGTGACATATCACGTAAATGGACGTCGCATCATCCACTTCATAAAACCTGTACACACTATTCTCCTCGGTACCCAGTGTGTGCATATGTTTCTCAAGATTATAGTGTTCCGTCAATATAACTACCACAATTCATACGTCTTCTTTGCTCAACCGTATGAGTTAGTCCGTGATTTTTTGGTACGGACAGGTCAATGAGCGCTTTCGTCTGACTCATTTCTGGCATTGTCGTAAATAGATTTCGGTGTTACACCTCTACTTATCCGGCTACTTTCGCCTGTACTTGACAGTCTGCTATTCCAACCGTCCTCTCCGATCCCAGAAGTAGAGTTCCTGCCCCCCTCTTGGTCAACTCGACTTAGCTTTCGTTGTCAGCGAAGACTTCGTGTTCTGGGATCCATATTAACCTCACCCAGTTGAGATCTGCTAGTTTCTGATGTGTCTCTCTGCAATCCCTCACTAGGTGTGAGTTGGTCTTACACCGCTATAATGCCGTCAGTGTGGCCTGACTATCCGATGAGATGCAAACTTTCTTGCCACTGTATGCCGCAGAGCGGTTCTTTTGCGCGCACACGCTAGTATAACTGTAATCTCCGCCTGGAAAACTTTACGAAAATTCTCCAACGGGATGAATGTCTTCTTTTTTGAGCCACTAAGGTACACTCCCACGCCCGATCCTTCATCAGTTTTGCAGCCGTTCGTTTAGCAAACCAGTTCCTGCCCTTGCAGCGGTCACGTTTCGTCGATCTAGCTTACTCGTTCCGGATATACGACATTCTAAGTGTTGCTGTTTCATAATTGTTTCATAAATACTACATGTCTTGCCTCTTCAAGCGTCCCTACAATATTTGCGTGGCTCTTTTGTATCAGCACTCACTGCTATTGAGTCGTCTTCTTCAGCCTGTAGGCTGCCATTGCTGCTGGGCTCTGTATCACGGTGTAAAGTGCCGGCCAGTTAATCAGCGTCGCCAATGCTATACTGAGAGCGGTCTTCATGGCACTCGCAGTGCCCCTGCTCACCAGTCTCAGAATGTGTGTGAGCAAAATTTTTCATGTCTTCAGTCAGATCCTGCTCCACCATACCACGGCCCCGTATAGTACTACTGGTTTGACCACTGCTGTGTATATCCAGTGCATTATCTTGGAATTCAGGCCCCGAGTCGCGCTACAAACCCTTGGCGTGGTTGATCCGGCCTGGCTTAGGAATAAAAACCTCCCTCGTTATTCGCCACAGCGGTGGTGTGTACCCGAGGGCCATGCAGGCCCGAAGGAGCTTTGTGATCGATAGCAGACCCACCTCCAGTCTTTGTTACAGCAGCGCTGGAATAATGCTCGCCGCCTGCCGTTTTGTACAGTACGAAGCCCGTGATCACCCATCGAACCGTGGCCGGGGTGACAATCCCGGTAGCTTTCGTCCAGTCTATATTCCCACATCTACACCCAATGCTTCCCAAGCATGACCTCTCGCTCCTCCTTCCAGGAGTAGGTGAACCCGCCCGTCGATGCCCTTAATGCGTAACATGTGGGCATCGGGTCTTTCCTGAGCACGCATTATATTCTTGCGGCTTCGGGAACACTCTCAATTTCTTGACGGTACTTCTGCCACGATTCTCTCTTAGAAATTCTGATGGCATCCTTCCATGCCCTCTGGTCTCTTTTGTGGTTCTTCCAGTTCCAGGGACTGCCGATTGCCCTCGCGACACTTCATGACTTCGCAATTTCTGCAGCCGTTGGTTCCACCAGAGCGTTTCGTCTTTGTAGACCTAATTGCGAATCGCGTTATTCTGCCCCGCAATTCCACTACATAAGACGGACAATCCGTCAATGTTGGATTCCTCATAGGGCCTCTTTCCCTTATGTCATCGCATCCGGAGTATACGTGATTTGCCTGTGATCCGATTGTGACGGCTCAACAGACGACCTCCATTTTTTTATTCTACCCGCCATATCAGGCGTTCCTAATGTTAGATCAACAACCTCCGCCCTGTTAGTAATACAGAATGTCGATTCCTTACCTATGTTGATGATCTGCAGCCCCGTTCCGCTAGGTATTCCGGTAGAGCCAATGTGTATAATGATTCGCAAATGCGGGATTTGAATTAGGCCTCCCTTTCCCGCGCTTTGAATCGCGATCACATAGCTCGCACCCTGATTTGGGTTTTACAAAAAATGTCTATCCTACTGACTAAACATAGTTACTTTAGTTATATATATATCCACTGTGCGGTAAGCCCGCGATGGAACCCGGATATGACTTTCTATGTATGTAGCAATTGTAGAAAATTAATGTTGAGCGAAAGTTTTCCGAGAATATATCCCTCAAATCCAAAAACGCATACCATGTATGCGAGATGTAACATTACCGCGGTTTCTGTTCTTCTCTGTAATTTCTTTGTTGCGTCTGAAGAGTGTCAGTTAGCTCTGCGTCTTAAAATATACGAAGATCAGTGTACTCGGCTAAATAATCAACAATAATTAATATTTTTATGTCGCGGAGGACCTCGAAAAACAGTTCTGCGCAGTTAAATCCATCCAGTGATGCGTTCTGAATCACTCGCAGAGTTGAAGAAGACCGACACTGGTTCACAAGGAAGGCATTATACATCCCCCTTAAGTACAAACCTCATAAACTATACTGCCAAATACCCAGAAATTTGTTATTTTTCTCATAAAACCCTGAAGAAGCATTCAAGGATAATTCCCCCGCATATATGCACCTTGCCGGGGCTTAAATCCAGAAACCTAAAACCGGTTCTGCCCATCACCAGATATGGTTTCATCCCCTGATTCTGTAGCACCGACATGGCTCGGTCCCTCATTCCTAATACGAGGCGCATTTTCTTGCCAGATATGCTTCCTCGTTTCGCTAGCGGATTGACCTCGCCGTTGCCAGTCTCCGGTTCTGCTTCTTCAGCCTCCTCAGGGCTGTGGGTATCTCTATCGGTACCCCAGGTAACCAGGCCGTGGTCCTGACGTATTTTGGGAGTGCATTCGCCTCGAGCACCTCGAGGTTTGCGCACTCTCATTTACGCAAGCTTTTCACCCGGTCCCTGAGCTATACCGACGTCACCTGGTATGCACAGATCATCTTCATAGACCCTCTATACTGCTAGATTATAAGTAGGTCCAATGTCTATCCAACCCAATATCTAAAATTTACAACTGAATAAACACCTTGCTGACGCACTACACGCAACTGATTACACACCTTGAGCGGCTCATCTTGGATAGAACTGTATTTTAACATAATTTCTAATAAAATACGTTGTGCGATGTTGAAAGCATCTATAATTTTTTTCATCGAATAGCTCGTACATTTCTACAATAGCTACAATCATAGCCTAACGGTAATTAATATACATACATGATCTAAGATATATTATGATGTATATTCAATCGACACTTTGAGAAGTGTTTTATACATACTATCAAATCTAATGGTGTTTTTTGTTTATCGTTTTCTATTCTTTATTTTAAGCGCTAATTCGATCACTAAATATCTAATTCTAGCATGACTTTCTATAATTTATCATTACATTACAACGGAAACTCGATAGGCTATGGTGACATTAGATGTTATCCCCATTTTGATCTCAACTTGGTCGAGATAAAACTGATGGAATACGATTAAGCACGATTGGCATTTTTATCCTTTCTTTTCAAATTTTATCGAATTTTTTAAGCAGGGTTATAATATTTTTAAATATTTTATGATGATATCGGAGCATAATTTCTTTGAGATGTTATTTTTTAATTACATTCTGCCGTCGATGTGCTACTCATAAATAATGTTGACCATTATTCCTTCATTATTGAATAAAAAATTACAACTAGTCCGTGCAACTGATGCTATCTAGTGTCCTATTATTACAAAACGAGTCACAAGCAACGCCACTTGGCTTCGTGCTCATTACGAATTGGCTTTGCATGCAGTCGAAAGTTAATAAAAAATAACATTTAAAGAAATTTCACATTGTTGGTATGTTCTAAAAGTTCAAGTAAATGATTTACAGTAGATGTCAGCATTTTTTTGACATCTACCGTAAACTTTATTGTTGACTTTATTTACTGTAACGTATATTCAAGGAAATTGATATTCAATCTCGATACATATATGGTTTGAATTTACACTAGAGCCTGGTGATTTCGTTTCGGTTGGCTTTACTTTTTGTTTCCGTTGACTTCGGAACGTCTAGAGTTCTTATTACACGTGATCATCATACAGGATGCTTTAATTTACAGTTTTTTTGACATAAAACCCAGATCCTATTCTGGCGTGACCCTATTCTACCATGAGTCATACACTGTTAAAAATCCCGAGTGTTAAAGGCGATTGGTGCTGACTTTTCATCAGTGTTGACTCATTTAATGTTAATATTTATAATTTCCACAGTGTTAAATTCACACAAGCGATTGTATTATAATCACTAGACCCCACATAAAAATTTACAACATATATATATTTATTATATTAATATTACTTATTTGCAAGTAAAACGCGTTGAAAATTTTGAAGTTATATTGTAAATCGACACCAGCTATTGAAAACCGGCAGTTGAAACCAGCCGTCAGGGTAGACTGCTCATAGAAACAACTCGCGATGGTTAATTTTAACACCGTGTTTTTATCGAGATGATGGTTTTTAACACCATATTCATATTAAAGCGTAAACTCAATATTATTTTAGAAAGACTGATCATCTCAGATAGACATATCCAGTGTCGGCAAATTATCGTCGTGGAAGGTGTGGAGTTTTTGATGTGGCAGAAAGGGGGAGCGGGAGGGACAAAATCTTCAATCACATAAATATTTATCGACCACCATACAATTTGAAAAGTAGATCGACGCATATGATTTTTTAAAATATATTTATTTAATATTTTGCCCATATCGATTTTCTCGGCGACGTCATTATGAATGTGTAGTACAGTTGTGGTATTCAATCGCCACTGGAACCTGGTCGATTTTAAATAATTGTTGAGTCTACGCAGAACCGAGAAAGACCTCTCGGCCGTATAATTTTAGAATAATTACTGCATCTTTGAAATTATCTAATTTTATGATCCTCGCTTTTACTGTATCGATCAACATATCACGATGAAGTAATAATTTATCTGTACCCAAATCGTTTTAATAAAAATTCTCAATAATTGTTAAATCGCTTTTATTACCAATAATTAAATGTTCACAGTAGTTCAAAAACTCAATTGTTTTCGATTGGAAACGTTCATTTATCGACAAAATTATTCGATCAACGATGTCAAAGTATATGTTTCTATAATATTCCTTAGGATTGTTGAATATGTGTGTGTCGGCCGTTTCAAATTTCTTATAAGCTCTTCGTTGGCGAGGTAACTTCGGTTCTTGCAATTCAATTTTTTCTCCATCAGTGGTCGCAATATCCCATAACGAATCGAACCCTGGCTCTCTCAATTCGATAATCCAATTCAGCGTTAACTTTACTTTTTAGCGAGACTCATTTGGACTGACGACTTTCTATTGAAGCTCGGCAATTAAATTTTCAATCCTGTCTAATACTTTTACAGTCAATCGTAGCAAATAAAAGAACACGAAATTTGAAAATTTCGAAAATCTTATAACACAGTTTTGTAGAGGATAAAACTTTCAACAAAAATGTTCACGTGTGACCCCCTCTATCTCTTATACACAGGGCGTGGGAGGGGTCCAAAGTTTAGGGGACGAATTTTTTATTTCGACTTGACGCGGCAACAAATCACTCAATATTAAAAAATTCATAAAAAATAGAAAATTGAAAAACTAGGTGTGTTTCTGTTGAGATGTAACTATTTTATGTCGTCAAGTTGGTCATGCGTAAAGGCTAAACGACTTTATAACGTGTTGCTGGTGCATGCGCACAAAAGAAAGGATGCGCTCTGCAATATGTATGTCCGACTGACACGTGCAAGTCTCTTTTTACTGTAAGAAAAATGTGAAATATATTGCTGTAGCGAACTCAAATATCGGACAGACATTAAGTGAAGAAAGTATAGACAGACTTTTCTTTTAAGTGCTTAAGTTTTCTTTTAAGTGCTCATCCATAATTATATTCATATATTATCGTAGTAGAAGAGTTTATCATTTCTAAGGACCCATCCAAATCCACACATAACCTATAAATTACAACAGTTTCTTGTTCAAAGTTAATTTATCTATAAGCTCAGAGATTTAGATTTTTCAAAATCTCCTTTAAATCCATTTTTACAACGGTTTTAAATATTATAAACAAAATTACAGAAAATCTTTTCCGTCCGCAGATTCCCTGTAAATTGATTTTTTATATTTAAAACCGCTGTAAAAATTGATTGAAAAAAGATTTTTTTTTAATCTAAACCTCCGAGCTTATAGATACATTGAATCTGAATAAAAAGCATACGTTATTTTTTTTTTTTTATTCATTTCTGTCTTTTTTATGAATTTTTAAATATTGCGTGATATGTCGCCGTGCCGAATCACGACACATTTCAGTTTAAACAAATAGCATAACTAGGCGACGGAAGAATATTGAGAAAATAACCGTGACGTCATGTCATCTGTTTATTCAGTTGAAATGAGAAATCATAATTGATCGATACTCGCTGTACTCTTAATGATGTACACACTGATATGTCGAAAATATTTTAGCAGCGGTTGACGTATCTACGATCATTAGGAAACTCGCGCGTTATTCATCGAGTTATACTTTGAAATACTGGAAGTTATATTTTGATATATTGTAGACCTGCAGATTATGCAAGACTGTAATGTGATCGTAAGCGTCGTGAATACGTGAAATATTTTCGGAAACGTAGTGACGAAAATTAATTTTCTATATTTGTAATATGCATAGAAAATTGTTCCCAAAGTCCATTGAGGGTACGTTCATAAATATGTATTGGGTTGTTCGGAAAGTAATTTCGTTTTTTTTTATAAAAATGAAAGACGACTTTCTCATAGTGAATTAATATTTTATTCAATCCAATATTGTCCATTCTGATCCAATACCTTTTGCCATTTTTCTGGCAATAGCATGATTCCACGCGCATCAAATTTTTGTTCTTGGTGGCAAAAAATTGATCCAAGTGACTTTTGACCTCCTCATTTGAATTAAATGTTTTACCGTCTAAAAAATTTTGAAGAGACCGGAACAGATGATAATCTGAAGGTGCCAGGTCTGGAGAGTATGGTAGGTGTGGCAGTATATCCCATCCAAGCTCTAAAAATTTTTTCCGAGTGGTCAAACTTGTATGTGGTCTCGCATTATCTTGTTGGAACACTATACTTTTCCTATTGACCAATTCTGGCCTTTTTTCTTTAAGTGAATCATTCAATTTGGCCAACTGATGACAGTACACTTCAAAATTGATCGTTCTGTTGCTCGGTAGAAGCTCAAAATAGACGATTATTCCTTTGAAATCCCACCAAACAGATAACATAACCTTTTTTTGATGAATATTGGCTTTCGAAGTGCTTTGAGCCGGTTCATCTTTTCTACTCCAGGATCTTTTGCGCTTAACATTGTTGTAGATAACCCATTTCTCGTCCCCAGTGATGATACGCTTCAAAAATGGACCATTTTCTTGGCGTTTGAGAAGCAAATCACAAAGGTCAATGCGACGGAGTAGATAAGCTAGGCCGGTTCCAGCACACCACCTGGGCAGGTGTAAATTTACCTGTGCTCAGTCGGTAATTATCCTAGAAACCTACTTTACCCACAGACGGTAATGACCGCCTGTCGATAATTACCTTATGTCGAAATTGTTGTCTGCTAGATGGTGCTACAGTCGGATAGATCAAGATCAATATTTCCATAATGGTTACATGGTATCCAGTTAGATGGCGCGCAACGTTCTATGTATACTTACTGTAGTCGTGTACTGACCGAGCCTCCCCTACAGTGCGGTAACTCACTACTAGATCATGATCGATAAATGCGCCTGAATCTACCGCACCAACTACCGAAGCACACACACACTGTACTACCGATCACTGTAGATAAGTGACCTACTAACTCACAGCGAGACCTCGCGGGGTATTTGGGATCGGGATATCCTGATATCGGGATATCGGGATATTGGGAGATTCGATACCTTTGTTGATATTTTACCGACAGTCAGAAATTATCTTACGTCGGTACTGTTATAGATGGGGCCACAGTCGAATTCTATAGATCACGCTCGATATCCATGGTAAGGGAGACTTTATCATGATAAGACAGACTTTTGCTCTGTTGTCATCTCTTTCGGATAGAGTGCGCCACAGGAGGATTCGAAAGAATTCGAGATAAATACATTTGCTGTATAAAAACTTGTTTTTATTTTTTTAATATTACAGATAATGCATTTATTCTATAAAAACTCTTAACGGTAGATATATATCTTACATGTATTACATTTAACCTAAAAAATTCTTAACTATAGATCTTAAATATCTAACTATGAGATTGATGTTGATTAGATACAAATGTTTGATACACGTTTGATTGCATTACCACTTATTACATTATAATCAACTATTCGGTCATATAAGATTAAACAGTAGGCCGTGGTTCCCGCTGGAAAATTTGTCTTAGACTCAGATTCTAGACGAACATCTACTGGTGCTTGTTTTAATGCCTCATTCTGTTTTGAACAACCAATTATAATTAATGCAGCATACTTGATAAAGTTTTTTCGATGAAACCACAGTCGGATTCTATAGATCACGCTCGATATCCATGCTAAGGGCGACTCTATCATGGTAAGGCTGACATTATCATGATAAGACAGACTTTCGCTCTGCTGTCATCGCTTTCGGATAGAGTGCACCACAGGAGGATTCGAAAGAATTCGAGATAAATAGTGCATCAACTTATATTATTGATCTTAGCTGCATTTTTAACTTTAACTATTTTTACTCCCTCCAATTAGCAGATCTAATGCTAGACCAATATTTTTTTTCATTGGTTAAGTTAGTCCCCACTTTTTCTATCGATGGCCTATATAAACCAAGCTGTAACGAAGAGAATCATTCAAGTGTGAACCCCACGACAAGATGTATAAACAAAGGGTAAGTTTTCTATCGCTTCACTACATAGTGTAAACATATATATTTCATAGATTTCTATACCATTTTTTTTTTTTAATTTTCAGATTTCGATGAACTGCTGGGATGAGCAACTCAAATATTGGCGAGACCCTCGCCGTCCGATTCTGGAAATGCCTTTACCGCCATTCGAGGAGACAAGGAAAAAATTAAAAGTGAGTATTTACTAATGAATTTCCAATTTTTAAATATTGCTATTAAATTTTAATTATTCTCTACTTCTTATTTTGCAGATACCATTCGAAATAGAGTATCAGGATGGGAAATTAAGGACACATCCATGGAAGGTGCTGACCACCAAGCCCGAGATCCCCTTGCTGATGAGGATGCTATTCGCGCCACCGCCACCACCTCCGCCAATGCCATCTCCTGAGCCAGCACCGATGCAGCAGGCTGCAGCACATAAGCCGGAGATATTCAATGCAATAATCGCGTTGGACTTGCTGCGAGTGCTGATGGAGTCGCCACCACCCCCGCCTGCGTCTCCTACGCCAACCACGATGCCCTCGCTGGAGATCGCGTTCGAGAGCATGCAGCAACCACCGCCACCTCCCGAGCTGGACCCGTTAGAGATGCTGATATCACCGTCGTCGTCTCCTGTACCAACCTCGATAACCGAGCTGGAGGTGATTGCACAGCAGCAGCAATCATTATCACTGCAACCGAACCTGGGGATGCCGCTGCTGCAAGATGATCTATATCTCACCAGCGAGGATGAAGATGGTGCTATGCTGCAGCATTCAACTGCGATGCCGAAGCCAGCGGTGACGAAGCCAGCGGTGATTGAAAAAAGAAATGTTTACGTTCCTCTTCGCCGTCAAGTGTCGGCAGTAAGCATTCAAGTGGAAGAGGCAACGGTTCGCAAGCGCACAAGACCTGCGCTTTGTTGTCCAAGGATTCGTCGCCCACTACAATCGGTGAATCGTCAACCGACGTTGCCGTCGCCGATGCTGCCAGCTATAGTTATCGAAGCTTCATCGAGTCAGCGGCGAGACAGTGTTGAGACAATCCCCCCTACCACCGCTACCACAGCCACACTGCAAGAGGACTGCAGCAACCAAAGGGCCTGAGAACGTTCCCCCGCATCGCATGACGATGGTTATAGACCCGCGACCAATTGAACCATTGATGCGCAAACGTGCTCGGACTTACGCGCCGAAAGACCGATTTGGCACTATGAGAAAACAGTTTATGAATCGAATGAAAAGATTTAAATTTTTTATGTAAATATAATATTAGCGTCAAATTTTTATAGATAAAGTAAATTTAATATTAATATTTTGTAATCTAGTTTTTAATATTTCAACGCAATAAAAAAAAAGTGTTTAATTCTATACCTCAGCTTTTGTCATTATTAGATATTAATTAAAAAATAATATAGACCATTTAAAATTAGAAAATTTTTTTTTCTCAATTGCGAGCCAGAGAGCTTAGAGTCAGAGAGCCTAATGCTTCACACGTGTCATCTTTACAACCCTCTCAGCTAAGTCGACCGTCAACTGCCCTCTCTCCATTGCTGTCCAGAGAAGGGGTGTGCTGATGTTTTGGGCCCGTGGCGTTCCACACGGAGATTATTTTAAACATCTTTACTGAGTCGCGAAGGGGGATATATTGGGAGAACATCTGCACCAACAGAGATGCTCGATAATCCACAGGCGGTTATTGCGAGCACGTCTATACCGACCGAGATGTTTTGAAATCTAATCGATACCAGCAGAGAATTTATCATGGCTCGATATTAAATATCAGCTTCATTGAAACCACTGCTGATAATCGAACTTATAGAGTAGAGCAGTTATCCTGAGAACAGCGACTATAGTTAATTCGTCAATGATTTTTCGTCATAGTCTTTTAATTTCAGCTCGATTTCTAGTTCGGAAGAGAAGGAGGGGGCGGAGGGGGAGGAGGAGCAGTAATTAAAGAACAATTTTTTAACTTATAAAAATAACATAGAATTTTTTTATTGTCGAGTGTACAGGGCTCATGAGTAAGTATTTACAGTGAGAAATCACACTCGTCGTAGTAGCCTTTTAGAGTAGTTGTATCATTTATGATGCAGTTGACAGTTGAGTTTGCGATGATTCCACTAGATGACGCAACCGACGCCATCTGTTTGCGCAAGTCTAGAAGCCATGTTTTCATCATACACACGTTGTGAGCTGCGCAGTGGGGAGTCCAATTCATGATTGGATGATTCGTACATGTGATGTCAGTATTAGTTGGTAATGCTGCCAACGCGGGACATCCTAGGTCTTCAATATTGTAAACGTTTGGAAGAATCCTATCCAGCCAACGTTTCTTCTCTAAGCCCTTGGTATAAATCTTGCTCGCATCGCGTAGAAGACTGATAAGAGTCTCGCTGATTTCATCATATGGTATATCACCATTAACCCAGGGAATGCCATGATAATTTGCTTCTAGCCATCGATTTTCGCTCTTGTATTTGGCTGGCAGGAAACTCCATTTGTGTGGCGGTTCAAACAGATAGACTGATGGTAAGGAGTCATCTTCGAGAGGAATGACTGCCATCTCTTTGAATACGAATTCATTAAAAGGGCGCTTGAAGCCTTGGACGTCTACTATGTACTCCATGATGAATAAAGTGATGCCAACAGTCACGCTTCCAGCTCTTTTATACCCGTTTGTCGCCTCTACTGCGAGCTATTGTACAACCATGAACGATGGATACATTCGAGGATATCAACCAATCAGCAACGACTTTGTAGCCTTCCCACCACTTTTTTAGATTCAAACGCAGACATGAACAATGAATGTATTCATGAATATTGACCAATTAGCTACGAGTTCGATACATCTCAGTACTTTTCGTGAGGATAAATACAAGTTCTTCAGCAAGAGAGACTCATTCCGAAGCGACCGTTCAATTTACTCCAAAGTCACTCTCTCTTTAAAGCAAAGTATTTCGAAATACTTGGATCAGAATGGATCTCCAGGAGCGCAATGCAGTCATGAAGACGTGGGAGGATATCTTGGAGCTTCTTCAAACTCAAAAATCAGATGAGATCGCAGAGTGGATCAAACGGCTTGCTGCAGTCATCAAATCCATAGAAAAATTATTGGTGGGAGCCACAGTTGCCGAACGTCAGAAGTATCTGTTCATGATTGGTTTCCTGAAAGGTATTGAAATCAAACTAGAACGTTTGATAAAACAAGGTTCAGGCTTGCAGAGGACTGATGAAAAAGGAATCTTGGATCGAGTGAGATGGTCGAACCTACTATCGGCTTTCAATGAGCGCATCAAGACTGGAGTTATCACCAACTTAAAGCACATCGATATCAATCTATTCTTGGAAGATTGCTTAACACTTTTCCATGAAGAAATAAAAAGTATCATGAAGATTGAGAAGATGGCAGTCAAGGTATATGCAGTACTAGCAGCAAAATTTAAGGTAATGAAGAATGATGAAGAAATTGTTGAAATGAAGCACTTCAACACGAAGGCTGAAGCGATTTATCCAGCAACTTCAATCAAAGATTGGTTTACTGTCAACATCCAAGCATCGATTCAGAGAGAAATTGAAGAATTTGAGCTACAAGATTCCAGATGGACGCTGTATTCTATCGTCAATCTCACACTAAACATCAACATGTTGAATCCAATGCGAGGTAGCTCCTATATAGATCTCCCAATCGAGATTCAAAATAAGAATGCATGCGTCAACGTGAAAAATACTGACAACATGTGCTTCAAGTGGGCTGTACTATCAGCATTACATCCGGCAGTACATAATCCTAATCGAGTTTCTACATACGAGAGATATACGCATGAACTCAACTTCACTGGTATCGACTTTCCAGTGATGCCGCATCATTTCAGCAAATTTGAGAAGAATAATGGCATATCAATCAACGTCTACATTCTGAAGAAACGAATGAGAAAGTTCGTGACCACTCCTCTGCATGTAACGTCTACGAAAAAAACTCTGCATGTTAACCTTCTTCTCATGCAAGATCACTACGTGGATGAGGACGAAGAGCAAGAAAACGAAGATGCTAACAGCGTATACCAACTACCGAGATTCCATTACGTGTGGATCAAACACTTGTCTCGTTTAGTCTCGATACAGCTATCGAAACGTATTCACAAGCATCATATTTGCGATCGCTGCCTGCACTACTTTCGTAACGAAGGCAAGCTTACCGCACATGAAGAAGATTGCAGGAAGATAAACAAATGCAAGGTTATCATGCCGTCAGTAAAGAAAAAAATTCTTCGCTTTAAAAATCATAGCAATAAAGAGAGAGTACCGTTTATTGTCTACGCGGACTTTGAATGCTTACTCAAACCGATCCGAGATGAAAACGCGTACCAAAAGCATGAGGCGTTCAGCATTGGGTATTACCTAAACTGCAGTTATGATATCTCGAAATCGAGCTACTGCAGCTACAGAGGTGTGAAGCCTGCGGAATGGTTCGTGAGGGAGCTGCAACAATTGGCCACGGACCTCGAAGAGCTGTACATGAATCCTAAGCCTATATCGAAGCTGTCATTCGAGCAGAGAACGCAGTTTCATATGGCAACTACGTGTCATATTTGTAACAGGAATTTATCCAGCAACGATCGAGTCCATGATCACTGCCATTTGACTGGACAGTATGTATTTTAGTAACCCTTTTTCATTCAAATAATAATAAAGCTTGAAAATACAATACATATTTATGTGCACCTAGATACAGAGGACCAGCACACAACGAGTGCAACTTACTTTATCAAGACTCACGAGTGATACCCGTGGTCTTCCACAACCTCACGGGATATGATTCACATTTTGTTATACGTGAAATCGTAACATGCTTTAATGGTCGCGTGGATATACTGGCACAAACGAAGGAACGTTACATCGCCTTTCAAAAGCACATTGATGGAAGCGATGTGAGTTTTCGATTCATCGACTCGTTCCGCTTTATGGCTTCATCGTTGGAAAAACTAGCTTCATACCTTACGGAATTGAAGATTGTTAGACGCGAATTTCCACAACTTCCCAATGATAAAATTGAGCTGCTATCGAGGAAAGGTGTCTTCCCATATGAATACGTTGACGCTGTGCAGAAACTGGATGAGTATAATCTTCCAACTAAAGAAGATTTCCATAGTACGCTGAATGACAGCGATATCACAGACGACGATTACGAGCACGCAAAGAGAGTGTGGCAAGAGTTCAACATTCATGACTTGGGCGAATATTCAGATCTCTATCTGAAAACTGATGTTCTCCTCTTAGCCGATTGGTCTACGCAGCAAAATGTATAGTGTTCGAGTAAATGGCAATGATTATATGAAGAAGGTAAAAGGTGTGAAAACGGGCGTAGTGGAAGCAACCATAACCTTCAATGATTTCCATCAATGCCTTTTCGAGGGAACAACACAGTGTCGTGAGCAACGAGTCATAAGGTCACGCATGCACATTGTCTATACAGAGAAACAAGTAAAGCTCGCATTGAGTCCGCATGATGATAAACGATATTTATTTGTTGATACCATGGATACGCTGCCTTGGGGGCACTACAGGATACCGCAAGACATGTCGAAACCGACTTCAATCATGTCGTAACCAACCTACTCCCTACTCTTGCATACACACCCCACTCTTACATACATACTCTAGTCATCCAATCAACGACTTCAATTTCCTTCTCCGCGACTGCCTGCTGTGGAAACCCAATCAGCGACACGAATCTCCTTCTCCATGGTAGATCGGTGGTGGGTGATACCACTATATGAAGAGTGTGACTGCAGCTAGTTCCATCAGATCTTCATCGTCAACTGTTCACAGCATCTACACGTTGATCCATTGATACCTTGGGGATACTAAAGGATACTAAAGGATACTAAAGGATACTAAAGAATACTTCAGAACCTGAACCAGTCTTGTATTGGAAGCAGTTCACAATCAACTCTATCAGACGGAACTCGCATCAAACACATTGGAACCTGTTGCTCATCAGTCCCACATATTCGTTGTCGTCGTCGTCAGACGAAACGTACATCAAACGTATAGCAGGCTAAAGAAATCTACGCCAATAATATTGGAACCTGTTGCTCGCCACTATCACATACGCGCGTCCATCTTCTACAGTCAACTTCATTGGGCATTCATGATGGATATTGATGCACTCAACAAACTCGCTGGTCAAGACGATTACCTCCCAACGAAAAGAATCATTGATCTACGAATCAACGAAATACATAAAGTCACCGATTTACGTCAAGTGACGACTAAATTTCTTGGGAATCCAGTTTTTTTTTATTTCATGCGTATTTGTGTCAGTAGCACTAACAAGTTTTTTAAGCGGCTTCACGATTGGTTTGAATGTTTCATCCCAAGCTTTTTCCATAATCTGCTTACCAGCTTTTAAAAGCTTGTATTTATGTTTAATAGCATTTCTAACTTTTTCTACTTGACAAAGTGTCTTTCTCTCGCGACGAAATTCGTCAGCGATGTTATCGCTTCGACTGCTCATGATGATCTGATTAAGATTTACTCTTTACGCATGATATATTTGTAGCAAAGCAGTCAAAACCTTTCCTGTATCTACCACAGTCGAGCCCTTGACGATCTTTATCAATTACTAGGAACCCATGATTGGTATCATTCCAACATTTCGAGCATAAGTCTTTAAACTGCGAGTACGTCATGTCAGTATTTACGTGATCATCATAAACATGCTTGAGATTAATATCATCCTGCCGAAAGATTACAAGCATGTTAACGTTATCACGTACTAAATGCTTAGGTATTTGTGCATACGACTGACACAAGTAGAAGCAGTCAATATTCTTATGTCTACCCATACAGTAAAAGGCTCTAACATTATCTTGTTTCTCGCAGGCTATATCATCAAATATCATGATTGAATTAATATTAGCTTCTTCGGGTGATACTACTTGATCATGTTCACCAAAGGCAAAAAATCCAATACCCTTCATAGGCTGCAGAAGTTTTTCGAGAAACTTATACTTTGGTTGATTCAATGATTTCGAGTATATGTATACATTTTCAAATCTCAATCCATTTGGATGTGTAATCAGAGTAAGCAATGCATTGGTCTTTCCACAATTTGATGGACCACAAAAAACTGCTCGGATACTGTTGGGTAATAGTGGACCATGACGTGTGCATACTTTTTTCCTTTCAGCTAGCCTATCAAAATTCATTACCGGCAGCGAGAGCGGTTGCTCTCTGAAATCCATGTTGGCAGCGACTGATGGTTTAGAGTATAAATACTGTGCTTATATACTCCGAATCTCATTCGTTCACTGCTCTTTCTAGTGTAAGCATCATGCCTAAAGGTTGCGGTCTGCTGAATAAAGTCCTCAACAAACTACCTATCGAGCTTCATTTACCAGGCTATCAATACTGTGGACCAGGCACAAAACTAGCGGAACGTCTTGCTCGTGGTGATCCTGGGATAAATCCTCTAGACGCAGCCTGCAAGGAACACGATATCGCATACTCACAGAATCGTGAAAACATTGCGGATCGCAACAAGGCCGATAAAATTTTAGCTCACAAGGCTTGGCATCGCGTATTTTCAAACGACGCTCGTGTAAGTGAAAAGGTTGCAGCCTACGCTGTTACAAACGCCATGAAGATAAAGGCTAAGCTTGGCATGGGTATAAATAAGAGGAAGAGAAAGACCAAACCTCCAACCACGCTTTCCAAGATAATAAAAGCTGCCACAAAATCGACTGGTTCTAACACACAAGAAATTATTCGATCGGCGCTAAAGAGTGCTCGTGCTGCTGTCAAGACAGCTGGTGGGAAAAAAAATGTACGCGTGCCTCGTATTCTGCCAGTACCGAAAAAAGTTGGAGGATTTTTGCCTCTTCTTATTCCACTATTTGCTGGATTAAGTGCAACTGGCGCATTGGCTGGTGGTGCTGCTGGAATAGTAAAAGCCGTAAATGATGCGAAAGCTGCAACACAGCAATTAGCGGAAAGTCAAAGGCATAATAAGACGGTTGAGGCTATCGCGCTAGGTAAAGGTCTCTATCTCAAGCCACACAAAACTGGATTTGGTTTCCATTTCGGAGCAAATAAAAAAAAAAAAAAACTTCAAAGTAAGACTGCCAAACCGTGCTCTGACAGACACTGATCTACTTAAGTATGAACGTGAAATTCCTAATTTTCGTGGTGTATTTATGAGGAACGACTTACCATCAGATGCACCGCATTATCGTGAATCTGGAATAATTAATCTCGACGATAAAGATGGACCAGGTACTCATTGGGTGGCTTATCGGAAAAATGGTCGAAATGTTGATTACTTTGATAGTTTTGGTGATCTTCAGCCTCCCCACGATCTAATGGATTATCTCGGCCTCGATAATGTTATCAAGTATAATCATAAGAGATATCAAAATTTTGATACATATGAGTGTGGGCATCTATGCCTAAAATTCTTATATAAGGATCTGTAAGTGATGCTTATTGTATCAGTCTAGTGTGAACCATCATGGGAGATTCATTGACTCTCAGTTTATCTGGAACAACATCTATATTAGAGGCACAATACTTTCCGCCAATTGAGCTCTCACCTAGCAAGAACTATCACCTTGGGCTAGTGGAATTACTATCTTTTAATTCTATACCCAACGTCGATACTGGGAAAAACAAGATCTATGTGGGTAAAGAAGTGATTGTGTTACCTACAGGAAGTTACGAGATTGAAGACATTGATGTGTACTTGCAAGAACAGCTTGCATCTAAACATATTACCATTAGTTTGAAGCCTAATAACAATACTCTACGAAGCGTGATAAAGTGTAGTGAAAACATTGATTTTTGTCCACAAGACTCGATTGCTAGACTACTTGGTTTTACACATCGAGAGTTACCCGCTCATATCTCTCATAGCTCGGAATTACCGGTTGCTATTCTGAAAATCAATGCATTGCGAGTTGAGTGCAATATTACTTCGGGAGCATACATCAATGAGCATAAAGTTCATACGATCCATGAATTCTTCCCGGCAGTGCCACCGGGGTATAAGATCATTGAAGTTCCATCACACGTCATTTACCTTCCAATAGCCGTGAGGATCATTGATCATCTGCAATTACGCATAGTCGATCAAGACGGAGAACTAGTTAATTTTCGCGGTGAAGTTATCACCATTAGACTACACATTAAAGAAGCCAAATAGCTAATCATGGGAATCATCTTCAATAATAATAATAATAATAATAATAATGCCAATAACGTGACGCAGGCATATAAAAGAGGACTAAAATGTCATCGAGTAACCAGTCACGCTCGAGCCCCCAAGACGATCACACGTCGCAACGCTCAATTCCTAAAAAGTCTAGGGCTTCGAGTTATTGTTGGTGGCAGAAAATAACGTGCGTAATATTTTGCTGCAATGGAAGGAGCGTTACACGTGCAATCAGCCGTCGCATTCGACGAATCCGTAGCGCATTATGAGATACATGCACATCAACCTTATACATCAACCTTCAATAACAGTGATGAAATCCGCATATCCATTCAACATCAAGATCTATGCCTCTTGCCCTCACGAAGTACTCTACATGTGTGTGGTAAATTGTCGAAAGCGACCGGTGCTGCTGTGGTAGCAACGAAGCTGGTGAACGATGCTATTTTACATCTGTTTGAGGAAATTCGCTACGAGATCAATGCCATTGAGATTGATAGATGTAAGAATGTTGGTATAACTAGCCTCATGAAAGGCTACACATCCTTCAATCCTGGTGGAAGCGCAATGATTGAAAATGCTGGCTGGCTTGACGTTGAGGAAACCAAACAGCTCACTAATGATACTGGCCACTTTGATGTTTGTATCCCACTCTCCATGATACTTGGATTTGCTGAAGACTATCAGAAAATCATTATCAATATAGAACATGAGCTCATTCTCACGAGATCACGAACGGATACTGACGCAGTTGTGCAGACTCCTCTTGCAGCTGGCGGTTACGAGGATTTCAAGATTGAGCTTACACGAATTGAGTGGTTGATGCCATATGTGATGTTGTCAGACAAGTATAAAATACGTTTATATAGTCAGATTAAACGAGACATCACTATGAGTTTTCGCACTTGGGAAATGTATGAGTATCCCCTGCTTCCAAGCACAACGAAACATAATTGGACAGTCAAAACATCGAATCAATTGGAAAAGCCTCGTTTTGTAATTGTAGCTTTCCAAACCAATCGGAGAATGATTAAAAATGCAAATGCTAGTTACTTCGATCACTGCAACATTGGCAATGTGAAGCTATTTCTTAACTCACAACATTATCCATACGGTAACCTCAATCTTGATGTAAATCACAATCAATACTCTGTTTTGTACAACATGTATGCCAATTTTCAAGCCATATACTACAACAGAGATCGAGAACCCCTGCTAACAAGGAAAAACTTTATCGAGTATGCTCCATTAATTGTAATTGATTGCTCAAAACAGAACGAGGCATTAAAACAAGCGCCAGTAGATGTCCGTCTAGAATTTGAGTCTAAGACAAATTTTCCAGCGGGAACTACGGCCTACTGTTTAATCTTACATGATCGAATGGTTGATTATAATGTAATAAGTGGTGATGTAATCAAACGTGTATAAAACATTTGTATCCCAATCAGCATCAATCTCATAGTTAGATATTTAAGATCTATAGTTAAGAATTTTTAGACTAAATGTATTATCTGTAAGATATATATATATATTAATCTACCGTTAAGAGTTTTTATTAGATTAAATGCATTATCTGTAACATTAAAAAATAAAAACAAGTTTTTATACAGCAAATGTATTTATCTCGAATTCTTTCGAATCCTCCTGAGGCGCACTCTATTCGAAAGCGATGGCAACAAAGCAAATGTCTGTCTTATCATGATAAAGTCTCCCTTACCATGGATATCGAGCGTGATCTATAGAATCCGACTGTGGCTCCATCTATAACAGTACCGACGTCAGATAATTATTGACGTAAGATAATTTCTGACTGTCGGTAAAATATCAACAAAGGTATCGAATCTCCCAATATCCCGATATCCCGATATCAGGATATCCCGATCCCAAATACCCCGCGAGGTCTCGCTGTGAGTTAGTAGGTCACTTATCTACAGTGATCGGTAGTACAGTGTGTGTGTGCTTCGGTAGTTGGTGCGGTAGATTCAGGCGCATTTATCGATCATGATCTAGTAGTGAGTTACCGCACTGTAGGGGAGGCTCGGTCAGTACACGACTACAGTAAGTATACATAGAACGTTGCGCGCCATCTAACTGGATACCATGTAACCATTATGGAAATATTGATCTTGATCTATCCGACTGTAGCACCATCTAGCAGACAACAATTTCGACATAAGGTAATTATCGACAGGCGGTCATTACCGTCTGTGGGTAAAGTAGGTTTCTAGGATAATTACCGACTGAGCACAGGTAAATTTACACCTGCCCAGGTGGTGTGCTGGAACCGGCCTAGCTTATCTACTCGACGGCACAAATTTTTTCCCATAAGAAAATGAGGAACCCATATATCAAGCTTTAAGGTTAAACCTAGCCGTTTCAAATGATCATGAACAGTCGAATTCGATAAATTTAATCTCTCAGCGATCTCACGAGTTGTTATTCGCCAGTTTGCATCAATTAATGCCTTTATTGTGTCTTCATCAGCTTCAACCGGCCTTCCAGAACGTGGTGCATCTTCGAGATAAAAATTGCTGGATCGAAATTTTGCAAATCATTTTTGGCACTGACGCTCACTTAACACATCTTCCCCATACACATCGGATAATTTTTTCTTGCTAGAACATAATTTTTACCAGCTGTCAAAATACATATGATTATGCGGCTTAAGTGTGAAGCTGGTTGTGAAAAAAAACAATTAAGTCCTCTGTTGGGAAAAAACGAAATTACTTTCCGAACGACTCAATATATGTGAGATACATCGGAGATGGGGACAATAAAAGCCACAAAAATTTGATCGATGATAAACTTTACACTGGCGACCCAGAAGTAGAGAAGCAAGAATGCGTATGCGCATGTGAAGAAAACGGAAGGGTTTCTCTATGCACCAGGCATAGCTGATTAATGTAAGTATCATTTTTTTATAAAAAATCTGTTGTCAAAACTTTAATTGCGTTTTTCTCGAAATCACGTTTTCGAAATTTTGGAGAAGTACTGACTAAAAACTATTCAACCGATTTAACTATAAATCTTACCCGTTATTTAAGACACATATAGCTAAATACCTAACCTTTAAAACCTTCATTTTTTAAATAATAAATTAATTTTTTTAAACAATTTTGTTGAGGAATCGGCTTTACTGACGGTCCTTCCTATGTTCCTATTCTTCCTACCTACGAGGAAGTCCTCTCTCACGCCTGCGCAACTTGCAACTCCCCGATATATATCATATATGTATAAGAACGTTCATGCTTTCTAACTTTCTATCGAAGCCTAATAAAATCTACTTTTCCTTCACACATCCGTATTGGAATTTATTCACGCTGACCGAACCACAACAATAACGATTACCCCTCTGGTGAGGATGCACCCTCTGGGCCTGTCAACAGAGGTACAACAGTGAAGCTGTCCCTGTCTGATATTAGCTCCGTTAATGCTGCCGCTGTGCGTGCCCACGGCTCCTGTATCAGTGCGATATCAATTTGTTCTGCAATAATGCGTTTGCCGGGCACAGCTGTTGCAGCAGACGCTTTACGCAGGTTTAGCTGTATGAACCGAAGAGTACTCAACTTCTTGGTCTGTCCGCTCCTCCGTATGCATCTATACATGGTGTACCTTGCCAGGGTTCGAATCCAGAAGCCTAAAGCCGGTTCTGCCCATCACCAGATATGGTTCCATCCCCTGATTCTGTAGCACCGACCTGGCTCGATCCCCCACTCCCAATACGACGCGCATTCCCTTGTCAGGTGCTTCCTCGTGTCGCTAGCGGATTGACCTCGCCGTTGCCAGTCTCTGGTTCTGCTTCTTCAGCCTCCCCAGGGCTGTGGCTGTGTCTATCGGTACCCCAGGTAACCAGGCCGTGAACCTGACGTATTTTGGGAGTGCATTCGCCTCGAGCACCTCGAGGTTTGCGCACTCTCATTTACGCAAGCTTTTCACCAGGTCCCTGAGCTATAATGACGTCACCTGGTCTGCACAGATCACCTTCAGGGCCCTTCTATACTGCTTGATTATAGATAGGTACAATGTCTATCCAACCCAATATCTATAATTTACAACTGAATACACACCTTGCTTACGCACTACACGCAACTGATTACACACCTTCAGCGACTCATCTTGGATAGAACTATATCTTATCATAAGTTCTATCTTACCGCTATCGCAAGAAGCGTTAAAGTTTCGTATCCTTCGGAAGATACTAAAAGATGACGCACGAAAAAAAATTCCACGTTCACAGCAGAATCAAGCAACACGTAAGCCTGTATTGTCAACTCGAATCACGAAAAAATACAAAGTTATCAATAACGATATACGGAACTCGAAAATAATGTCAGATGTCAGTGAATTAATACGCCGAACCGTTTCTTATTTCAAGAAATTAAACTGTGTTTACGATAGAACAGATGAAATAATGAAATATGTTTTAATTGCAAGTTTGAATCTACTTCGTATCGCTAGTTTTTCCTCCAAGTATATTTAATTTTCCTTCAACAAAACTCTACACGTTACGATTTGCGCCGCTTAAAAAACGGTGCATTATTATTAACCGCTTTGAAACGAAGAAAAAAAAATACATATCAAGGCCAAATCGATCGCAAATTTGTCGCGTTGATAAGTCTGTGACTACTCGGACACGCTTACCGCTTTTGTAAAAAGCGCATTGCGTTTACGTCTCGTCTCTAACAGAAGATAATAAAAGATGAGAAACGAAAAAAATTCCCCATACATAGCAGAATCGAGCGACTCGTAAGCCTGTATTCTCAACTGTGAACCGTATATCGCGATCGATATTAAATATTAATTTCCTTAAATATCCGTTAGAGTAAATAAAATAATTTTAACATCCACTGTAAAACATTGATTTTTACTTTTAGAACGCGACGACGATATAACATTGTATTAAACAATATTATTATCAACTCGAGACTGTAGAACGAATTCGGTATACGCACGAAGCCAAGTGACACCTCTTGTGGCTAGTATTCTACTAATAGGAAATTAAATAGCATCAGTTGCGTGAGTAGTGAGTGAGGGTGGATCGAATTTCGTATCGCTGAATAGATTTTTGAAAAATTAAACATGTGTTTTTTCTTTTTTCGATCCGATGTGTGATTTCTCGAGATATTCGCAAAAATCAGGGAATCCGAATCTGCAATAAAAAATTGGGGTTCCCTCTTACGATTTCAAAGTTGCCCCCACCTCCACCCCAGGGTGTAGGGGTGAGGGGTCGACTTTGGTATCATTGGACGAACCTTTTCCAGGCGAACAAATTTTATTGAGAACTTTTTTTGATCCGATGCGTAGTTTTCGAAATATTTCAATGTCTTCAGATAAATCGGCCATCCTGTATTTTAGCTCATATTTATATATTTGTTACATTATTGTAATAAATATACGAACGAAAAATAACGATAGCAATAACACAGCTCTATTTAAGATAAGCCGCATAAGGCTACTAAGGTGTGTTAGTAGTTGTGTTTAGTGCACGTAAGCAAGGTGTGCAGTCAGTTGGAAATTGTAGACGTGTTACCGCGAGCGTTTTCACGAACGTACCTCTCTTTTCAACGATCCCCCATCAAGATCCGGACGAAGCTCGCCTGGCGGGCTATATAATGAAACAGCAAGGTTCGCTTCGGCATAGTAAAGCATTCCTCTTCGTTTGCATATATTTCTACAGCATATAATCGTAAAAAACGCTTATTGTTTACAATGGCAATGTTTGTATTCGTCGCTGTGTTACTCCTGGCTGTCGTAGCTGCTGGACCGACGGGTAGAATAGAAAAAAGTACGTAACTAAACATTTTTTATATTTTACGCAAAAGTAAAACATTCACGAATCAAAAACAGTATACGTTGTCTAGTTATAAACATATATTGCCTTCTGTTAATTTCGATATAAACTTGTAGTATTTTATGAAAAACTAAAGGATAAAAATTGCTTTAGTTTCTAGGAATTTACTAGTCGTGAAATGCGATAGAATTCAGTTGTTTTTTTTTTAACGGAAAATTGTTACATTTCCAGATCGTTACTAAGGTTAAGTAATAAGCAAAGTACAACCTTGGACACTGCTGTAGCCATTTTTCTTAAAATGTCGTTACTTTTGAACCCTTTTGTTGATTCTGGCCAAATACAATACCAATCAACCTCTATTGTAACTGCGGACTCGTGTATGAAATTTAAAATTGATAGCTAGAACTTTCCACGATTTATCTTATTTATGTTGTTTGTCGTTTTTTAATAAACTTGAGATTTTTTTATCCTTATCAATTATAAGTAGAATTCGCACCAAAAATCGTCTCTTTCATGTCAAATTTAAGCCAGATTTAAAGGCCAAGTCCTTGATACAAAACACACACCGGACAATTTTGAAAACCAATTTTCGGGTCGCTTCGGATGATCTAAATATCCTGACATTAATCACGAACTAAAATTTTTTCGGTAAAACAAAGCTTCCAGTATCGTCGGCTAACACAAATAATACATTTTTATACTTTTTTTTCATTTAAATGCTTTAAACAGTACATACATTTCGGTATATTCACCTAGAAACCTGGAATATTTAACTGAAAAGTACCCATTTTTATTGATCATAATTTCAGTAGATTTTAGAGCTCTTTAAACGAATCTGTTTTTTTCTAATATTTTATAATTGTAGCGTAAATTATGGTTTAGTTCAGTTAGATTCTCATAGTAACAAATGGTTGTAGTACAAGCAAGTAGACCTTTTAATTTCATAAGATTTTTGTTACAGTTATAAAACTGTTGATTTCCGTAAAACACCATATTTACTTAATAATTTGAGAAAACGTTTATTTCTGGTACTATTTCGCAGATGTGTTCATGAAAAAATTAACATTTCTACAAATCAATAAAAATGTCTTGAAATTCGTATTTTTCCTAGTATATTGTAGTAATTTGTGTTATTTTTCACCAGCATGCAAATTTACAACAGAAAAGGGGCCGATTGACAAATATGTCAATGTACTTACCTTGACAGATGCAGAGTGCAAAGCGCTGTGGAATAAATTGGGCAATTACCCAAACGCTGGATGCGAGGATGGAGAATGCCGCGCAGAGTAAGTTTCCTGCCGATATTTAATATTTGTTAATATTCTATTCCGATATTTTATAATGCTTTACTAATCCGTCTTCCAGGAAATCTCCTGGATTAAGTCGCGCTGACCGACGAAAGATCAGTGAGAATCCTCGTGGAGGGTTTCATGAGAGTCGTGAAAAATCGTAGATGCGAGGATGAGAAATGCAAAAACGTGTAAGTTTCTTGCAGATATTTACTATTTGTAAATATTCTAGTCCGATATTTTATAATGCTCTACAAATTCGTTTTCCAGTCAAATTATGAATCGAAATCCAGAGGACGGAGCCGTTCTAAAGCAGAATCGTTTCGGAGGTGTTTCTCTCGAGGTCTCTATACAGAAGAGTACATGAATAATCACGTAATTCATTATAATTCTAAATAAGCCACTTATAAACAATTAAAGCTTCTTCATACAAATTATTTATTAACGATTACTAATACATCAATATATTCTCAGCATTTTATCGATTGATATCGAATATCAAATGACGAAATACAATCCACTGATTCTTCCCTGATTGTTATACACATGTAACATCTCCTTATATGCTACAATGTTCGTTCAAATATATTGATTTAATGAGATGTTAGCAGCGCAAACTAGCACTATCCCCCCACCCCCCTTATCAATAAATTTGTGTTTTCGGCTCGTTACTCCAAGGTACGCAGAGTACAGTTGATATAAAAAAAAAATCGGTGAACTGTGTCATCCACACGGTCATAGATATTTTTGCGTGACAACGTCTCTGGGTAGTAAGAGAAAAGAAAATGATAGAACGTATACGTTTGCTGAAACCAATTTATTTGTTCTTAGCATGCAACGAGAGTGTCGTGATGTTAGTATCGTTAGGGTTCTCTTAGGGTTTAACTTGCGCCGAAAGATGCTAGTAACATTCAGTAAATTCTTAAAACACTGCTGCTGCTCAGTGCCTAGCTCTGGAAATTAGCTCTAAAGGTGCCGGTTCATGGTTTTTTTTTTTATAATAGTCCTTCTTCAATGCTGAAGAAGAAAGGGCGGTGTAATCCAGGATGGTATGGGGAGGCTCTGGTGAGAGCATCCGCATGGTTTTTGGGAGTCCAAGCCTTTCTGTTTATCCACTCGTTGATTTTTTATTCTAACTTAAGCTCCATTGTACTCTCTGCTTGGACTATACTTGGAGTGAGCTTCTCTACATACTTTAACGGAGTATTATGATGGCGTTATATGTCTTTTGTTCGCAAGCATCTTAATGCTATTCAGAGTCCATTTCCCTTTTTTAAAATATTTTTCTCGAGTGACCATACCTATCTCCAATAGAAATGTGTTTTTATTCCTATGACTGTCATTATAATTCGAATTACAAAAAAAAGCGTCTCATGTATTCGATTATCGATATAAACTCGATATAACCGCGACTGAACCCGTCGAGAAAATTCCCTTTTTGCAGATGCATACAAGTTTATCGAATAGTGCGTGGATTTTGGACGCGGTCTTACATGCATCGTGGTTTTCAAAAGCGTAAGTATTCTAGGCTTCATGGTCTCACTCATGGAGACTGGACCCATTTATGAAGACTCTAGCTTCGTGCTCTCATTTTTATTAAGGCGTCAACGCGCCTCCTAGCAGAGAGCCGTAGGACCAGACTCACATTTTTGATTGGTCGAGTGTGTATGGTAGAACTATGCGCGAGTTTCGTGTGCACCGCGATGTTACCTATTTTTATATACCGGGTAGACCTCTTGAGCTCCATCTCGAACCTCACTATTTACGTTCGTCGACAATGATATAAGGACGGTGAATGCTTCTTTCAGGTGTCACACGCGCTTTGCCGTACATTTATCGGGCCGAGCGCCATGATAATTTGTCCGTCATATGGAATAATTCGAGATCCTCAAACAAGCTCGACAAAAGTAAGCCAGATAGCGCGTTTGCAACCAGCTGCTGACTTTCTGCCTTTTTTTTTAAATCGTTTTTTAGCCAGAACAGACAAGTAATGCAGTAAGATATAAATGTCAGTGATCGTTGCTTTTTCTTAAGATTATGTGCGCGGCAAGGGGAGGAGGTGAACTTGAGCACATCTGTGTAAGTATGGAGGTTTCGCCTCGCCATAAAGTTTAAATTTGTTAATTTCTGTTTCTCTCCGTTTCTCGAGAGCGAGACATAACTCCACTTTTTCAAATACCAACGTAAATGTACGCTAATTCTAGGAGTCTTTGCAATAAACAATTTATCAAAAGTTACGAATTCTTGCATCTTTATCACATTCGGTAAAACCATAAGAGTCTTAATGATAAACCATAAGAGTCTTAAAAATAATGTTCAAAAAGTGTATCATTAAGCATTTTGTATAAAAAGATTGATATTTGACGAAAATTGCCTTCAAATGAACACCTACATTAGACATAAATAAGGAGATTGCCAATGAGCCGATTTTCTTTTTTTCTTCAAAGGGGACATTGCTATTCACGCACTTGGCCGATTGTGCACCCCTCTCCAATAAGCCTCACCCTCTATGATAACTCGCTGTCTCTCACGAAGGCTAGCAGTCGAGTCAAAGGAAAGGCGGCAACTTCTCTAGGCTCCAAACAGTGTGCTCCTAAGTGACTCACAATCAGTATTTTCCCAGTTAGGGCTGGACAGTGACATATCACGTAAATGGACGTCGCCTCATCCCCATCATAAATCCTGCACACACTCCTCTATACCCAGTGTGTGCATATGTTTCTCAAGATTCTAGTGTTCCGTCAATATAATCACCGCAAACCGTTACGTCTTCTCTGCTCAACCGTATGAGTTGGTCCGTGATTTTTCTCTGCGGACAGGTCAATGAGTGCTTTCGGCTGTCTCATTCCCGGTATTGTCGTAAATAGATTTCGGTGTTACACCTCTACTTATCCAGAAGTGGAGTTCCTGCCCCCCTCCTGGTCAGCTCGTCTTAGCTTTCGTTGTCAGCGAAGCCTTCGTATTCTGGGACCGATATTATCGTCACCCAGTTGAGATATGCTAGTTCCTGATGTATCTCTCTGCAGTCCCTCACTAGGTGTGAGTTGGTCTTACACTGCTATAATGCCGTCAGTGTGGCCTGACTATCCGATGAGATGCCAACTTTCTTGCCACCGTATGCCGCAGAGCGGTTCTTTAGCGCGCACACGCTAGTATAACTGTAATCTCCGCCTGGAAAACTATACAAAAATTCTCCAACGGGATGAATGTCTCCTTTTTTAAGCCACTAAGGTACTCTTCCACGCCCTATCCTTCATCAGTTTTGCAGCCATCCGTTAGCAAATCAGTTCCTGCCCTGCCAGCGGTCACGTTCCGTCGATTTAGTTTACTCGTTCCGGGTATACGACCTTCTAAGTGTTGTTGAACCGGTATTTAACTGAGCCCCGGTCTTGTTTCCTAAATACTGCATGGCTTGCCTCTTCAAACGTCCCGACAATATTTGCGTGGATCTTTGGTGTCGGCTCTCACTGCTATTGAGCCGTCCTCTTCAGCCTGTAGGCTGTCATTGCTGCTGGGCTCTGTATCACCGTGTAAAGTACCGGCCAGTTAATCAGCGTCGCCAATGCTATACTGGGAGCGGTCTTCATGGCACTCGCAGTGCCCCTGCTCACCAGTCTCAGGATGTGTGTGAGCAAAACCTTTCATGTTTTTAGTCAGATCCTGCTCCAGGATACCACGGCCCCGTATTATAGTACCACCGGTTTGACTACTGCTGTGTATATGCAGTGCGTTATCTTGGGATTCAGGCCCAGAGTCGCGCAACAAACCCTTGGCGTGGTTAATCCGGCCTGGCTTAGGAATAAAGACCTCCCTCGTTATTCGCCACAGCGGTGGTGTGTACTCCAGGGCCATGCAGGCCCTAAGGAGCTTTGTGATCGATAGCAGAACCACCACCAGTCCTTGTTACAGCAGCGCTGGAATAATGTTCGCCGCCCACTGCCTGCCGCATAATTGTATAGCACGAAGCGCGTGATCACCCATCGAACCGTGGCCGGGCTGACAATCCCGGTAGCTTTCGTCCAGTCTATATTCCCATGTCTACACACAGGATATGGCCAGTCCGTTCAATCGTCGGTCAACGCATAACCGGAAAAAATGCTTCCCGAGCATGACCTCTCGCTCCTCCTTCCATGTGTAGGTGAACCCGCCCGTTGCCGCCCTTAGTGAGCAACACGTGGGCATCGTGTCCTTCCTGAGCACGCATTATATTCTTGCGGCTTCGGGAACACTCTCAATTTCTCGACGGTACTTCTGCCACGATTGTCTCTTGGAAATTCTGATGGCATCCTTACATGCCCTCTGGTCTCTTTTGTGGTTCTCCCAGTCCCAGGGACTGCCCGATTGGAAAGTCGCGAACATTCCATGACTTCGCAATTTCTGCAGCCGTTGGTTCCACCAGAGCGTTTCGTCTTTGTAGACCTAATTGCGAATCGCGTTATTCTGCCCCGCAATTCCACTACATAAGACGGCCACTACATAAAACGGCTATCTAGTGTCTTATTACTACAAAACGAGTCACAAGCAACGCCACTTAGCTTCGTGCTCATTGCGAATAAGCTCTCCAGGCAGTCGAAAGTTAATAAAAAATAACATTATAAAAAATTTCACATTGTTGGTATGTTCTAAAAGTTCAAGTAAATGATTTACAGTAGATGTAAGCATTTTTTTTACATCTACCGTAAAGTTTATTGTTGACTTTATTTACTGTAACGTATATTCAAGGAAATTGATATTCAATCTCGATACATATATGGTTTGAATTTACACTAGAGCCTGGTGATATCGTTTCGGATGGCTTTATTTTTCGTTTCCGTTGAGTTCGGAACGTCTAGAGATCTTATTACACGTGTTCATCATACAGGATGCTTTAATTTACAGTTTTTTTGGCATAAAAACCAGATTCTATTCTGGCGTGACCCTCTTCTACCATGAGCCATACACTGTTAAAAATCTCGAGTGTTAAAGGCGATTGGTGTTAACTTTTCATCAGTGTAGACTCATTTAATGTTAATTTTTATAATTTCCACAGTGTTAAATTCACACAAGCGATTGTGTTATAATCACTAGACCCTACATAAAAATTTACAACATATATACCAGGTGTATGCATCAGTTTTTTCCGGTTTAACTAAGAGATGGTGCCAGCGAAAAGTACGCAGCGTATTAATTTGACACATACGTCATTTTGTTCGTCTGACATTAACCTACAAACACACACAAGTTGAGTCCGCCAAAAACTAGCGTCTTTGTTTTATCGTTCAGTGATCATGTCGAGTTTTGTGCCTGAAAAAGAACATTTGCGGCACGCATTGCTTTTCTTATTTAATCAAAAGAAAATGGCTGCTGAAAGTCAACGTTTGCGGGTAGAAACATATGGTGAACACGCTCCATCGATTAGAACATGTGAGACATGGTTTCGACAATTTAAAAGTGGTGATTTCAATGTGAAAGACAGTGAGCGCACTGGTAGACCACAAAAATGCGAAGACAAGCAATTGCAGGAGTTATTGGATGATGACCCAACTCAAACACAACGGCAATTAGCAGAAGCATTACATGTGTCACAAGAAATAATCAGCAGACGTTTACGAGTAATGGGGAAGATCAATAAACTCGGTGAATGGGTCCCACACGATTTGAATGAACGTCAAATAGAAAATCGCAAAGTCACTTGTGAAGTGCTGCTTCAACGCCACGAAAGGAAATCATTTTTGCATCGAATTGTGACGGGTGACGAAAAATGGATTTATTTTGAAAACCCGAAGCGGAAAAAATCGTGGCTTTCACCTGGCGAAGCCGGTCCTTCAACACCAAGGCCAAATCGCTTCGGCAAGAAGACCATGCTCTGTGTCTGGTGGGACCAGAGCGGTGTTGTGTATTATGAACTCTTGAAGCCCGGCGAAACCGTTAATACACAACGCTATCGCCAACAAATTATTAATTTAAACCACGCATTAATCGAAAGACGACTGGAATGGGCCAGAAGACATGGCAAAGTGATTTTGTTACACGACAATGCGCCGTCTCACACAGCAAAAGCAGTGAAAGACACCTTGAAATCGCTTGGATGGGACATCCTTCCGCACCCGCCGTATTCGCCAGACCTGGCGCCATCTGACTATCACCTCTTCGCATCAATGGGGCACGCGCTCCCAGCAGCGCTTCAGCAATTTCGAGGAAGTTGGAAAATGGCTCGACGTTACCTGAAACATGGGCGAAATGTGTAGAAGCCGATGGCCAATATTTTGAATAAAACAAAAATAAATTTCCCTTGAAAATTACGTGTTTTTTTACCAAAAAACCGGAAAAACTTATGCATACACCTGGTATATTCGGAATGAGTAGATAAATATCAATAAATTATCAGCAAACAAATCAGAATTACGCCACGAATATAATTTAAAAATGTCATTGTATTTCATATACTTATTTACAAGTAAAACGCGTTGAGAATGTTGAAGTTATAATGTAAATCGACACCAGCTATTGAAAACCGGCAGTTGAAACCAGCCGTCAGGGTAGACTGCTGATAGAAACAAGTCGCGATGGTTAATTTTAACACCGTGTTTTTATCAAGATGATGGTTTTTAACACTGTTACGTAGTGGGTTTTAAAAAAGGGATGCAACAAAGGAATAATATCTTATTTTCTCCATTTTGAGCCGGAATGTGCTGGCTCGGGATTGAAGCACAGCTGGCGAGGGGCGGGTTTAAATAAATAACCATTTGAGCACAGAAAACAGTCAAATTATATATATAATATATTCGACGAACTGCGCGAGATAAATGCAATATAATGTTTATTGGAACGCGCACAAATTAATTACGCGAACAATACAACAAGGAAAACAATAAAAATGTTTAAATGCGCGAGATAATGTGAAAGTACGGGGAAAACTTGATTAAACAGTCAATGAATGGCGCGCGGCACAACACTATATATATATAATAAAATAATTAGGATATAATTGACACGCGCAAGAAACAGATACACTAGGTATTAAAACAGTAGAATGGTATTTCAAAACAATTGTAAATGTCATTGTAATATATATACAGGGTGGCCGATTTATCTGAAGACATTAAAATATTTCGAAAACTACGCATCGGATCAAAAAAAGTTCTCAATAAAATTTGTTCGCCTGGAAGAGGGTCATCCAATGATACCAAATAGAGATTCCCATTTACGATTTCAAAGTTGCCCCCACCCCAGGAGGCAGGGGTGAGGGGTCGACTTTGGTATCATTGGATGACCCCCTTCCAGGCGAACAAATTTTATTCAGAACTTTTTTTGATCCGATGCGTAGTTTTCGAAATACTTTAATGTCTCCAGATAAATCGGCCACCCTGTATATATATGTATATATGTATATGTATATATATGTATATATACAGGGTGGCCGATTTATCTTGAATATATATATGAAATCGATTTATTTTGAATATATATATATATATTCAACAGTTAGGTTATTATATGTATTAAAACAGTAGAATCTTACAGGAATCATGCAAAAATGATTAGCGGGGCGCAGCGCGTCTCGCCAATGCTCCGCGTCTCGCCGGCCAGCGTGTGAACGCTGACCTAAGCGATGATGTATACCCAGCAGCGATAAGTGCTACTGGTTCGCGCAAGAAATATATGTATGAAATATAGAATAACATTTTTTTTTATTTTACGTGTAGAAATGACGGGGAGCCAGGACGTAACAAACACCATATTCATATTAAAGCGTAAACTCCATATTATTCTAGATAGACTGATCATCGCAGATAGACATATCCAGTGCCGGCAAATTATCGTCGTGGAGGGTGTGGAGTTTTTGACGTGGAAGAAGGGGGCGGGGGCGGGAGGGACGAAATCTTCAATCACATAAACATTTATCGACCATCATACAATTTGAAAAGTAGATCGGGACATATGATTTTTTTAATATATCAGGGGTACAAATTGAAAATGCGGGTTTGATAACAGATGGCGTTACTAACGCTATACGCATCAGGCAGTACTGTGACTATGTTCATGTCAAAGCTACGTCTTATAGCTTTAATTTTCAGTATGTGTCAATTTGTCGCAGTGTCAAATTCATAGTTTTTTTGAGCTCTCAATATGTCGAGTTTCGTGCCAACAAAACAGCATTTGCGGGAAGTTTTAATTTACTTCTTTAATTTGAAGAAAAGTGCTGCTGAAGCACATCGATTGGTCTCCGAGGCTTATCCGAGTCATGTTCCATCGGTTTCAACGTGCGAGAGATGGTTTGTGCGGTTTAGAAGTGGTGATTTTGACGTTGAGGGCAAAGAGCGGCCGGGCCAAGTGAAAAAGTTTGAGAATGCTGAATTGGAGGCAATACTCAATGAAGACTCGTGTCAAACTCAACAAGAGCTCGCAGATTCATTGGGAGTGACACAACAAGCCATTTCCCATCGTATAAAAGCCCTCGGAATGATCCAAAAGCAAGGACATTGGGTGCCGTATGAGCTGAAGCCGAGAGACGTCGAGCGCCGTTTTTTTGCATGCGAACTGCTGCTCGAACGGCAAAAACGGAAGGGTTTTTTGCATCGCATTGTCACTGGTGATGAAAAGTGGATCCATTACGATAACCCGAAGCGCAAAAAATCATATGGTTACCCCGGCCATGCATCATCATCGACGGCCAAACCAAATATTCACGGCGCCAAGCTCATGCTCTGTATTTGGTGGGACCAGCTGGGTGTGGTGTATTATGAGCTATTGAAATCGAACGAAACCATCACAGGAGCACTATACCGAACTCAATTGATGCGTTTGAGCCGCGCACTCAAAGAAAAACGGCCACAATACGAGCAAAGACATGACAAAGTAATTTTGCAACATGACAACGCTCGGCCACATGTTGCAGCGCCGGTCAAAACATACCTACAAACGCTGAAATGGGAAGTCTTACCCCACCCGCCGTATAGCCCAGATATTGCTCCTTCCGATTACCACCTTTTCCGATCGATGACACATGGCCTAGCTGACCAGCGCTTCCATTCTTACGAAGAAGCCCAAAAATGGGTCGATGACTGGATAGCAGCCAAGCCGGCCGAATTTTTTCGCGACGGTATCCGTAAATTGCCAGAAAGATGGGAAAAAGTTGTGGCTAGCGATGGACAATACTTTGAATAATTCATTTGTTACCATTTTTTCAGAATAAACGTTCAAAAATAGAAAAAAATCCCGCATTTTCAATTTGTACTCCTGATATTTATTCAATATTTTGCCCATATCGATTTTCTCGGCTACGTCATTATGAATGTGTAATACAGTTGTGGTATTCAATCGCGACTGGGACCTGGTCGATTTTAAATAATTGTTGAGTCTACGCAGAACCGAGAAAGACCTTTCGGCCGTATAATTTCAGTATAATTACTGCATTTTTGAAATTATCTAATTTTATGATTCTCGCGTTTACTTTATCGATCAACATATCACGATGAAGTAATAATTTATCTGTACCCAAATCGTATTAATAAAAATTCTCAATAATTGTTAAATCACTTTCATTACCAATAATTAAATGTTCACAGTAGTTCAAAAACTCAATTGTTTTCGATTGGAAACGTTCATTTATCGACAAAATTATTCGATCAACGATGTCAAAGTATATGTTTCTATAATATTCCTTAGGATTGTTGAATATGTGTGTGTCGGCCGTTTCAAATTTCTTATAAGCTCTTCGTTGGCGAGGTAACTTCGGTTCTTGCAATTCAATTTTTTTTGCATCAGTGGTCGTGATATCCCATAACGAATCAAACCTTGACTCCCTCAATTCCATAATCCAAGCCAGCGTTAACTTTACTTTTTAGCGACTCATTTGGACTGACGACTTTCCATTGAAGCTCAGCAATTAAATTTGAAATCCTTTATAATACTTTTACAGTCAATCGTAGCAAATAAAAGAACACGAAATTTGAAAATTTCGAAAATCTTATAACACAGTTTTGTAGAGGATAAAACTTTCAACAAAAATGTTCACGTGTGACCCCCTCTATCTCTTATACACAGGGCGTGGGAGGGGTCCAAAGTTTAGGGGACGAATTTTTTATTTCGACTTGACGCGGCAACAAATCACTCAATATTAAAAAATTCATAAAAAATAGAAAATTGAAAAACTAGGTGTGTTTCTGTTGAGATGTAACTATTTTATGTCGTCAAGTTGGTCATGCGTAAAGGCTAAACGACTTTATAACGTGTTGCTGGTGCATGCGCACAAAAGAAAGGATGCGCTCTGCAATATGTATGTCCGACTGACACGTGCAAGTCTCTTTTTACTGTAAGAAAAATGTGAAATATATTGCTGTAGCGAACTCAAATATCGGACAGACATTAAGTGAAGAAAGTATAGACAGACTGTTTTCTTTTAAGTGCTCATCCATAATTATATTCATATATTATCGTAGAAGAAGAGTTTATCATTTCTAAGGACCCATCCAAATCCACACATAACCTATAAATTACAACAGTTTCTTGTTCAAAGTTAATTTATCTATAAGCTCAGAGATTTAGATTTTTCAAAATCTCCTTTGAATCCATTTTTACAACGGTTTTAAATATTATATCAGGAGTACAAATTGAAAATGCGGGATTTTTTTCTATTTTTGAACGTTTATTCTGAAAAAATGGTAACAAATGAATTATTCAAAGTATTGTCCATCGCTAGCCACAACTTTTTCCCATCTTTCTGGCAATTTACGGATACCGTCGCGAAAAAATTCGGCCGGCTTGGCTGCTATCCAGTCATCGACCCATTTTTGGGCTTCTTCGTAAGAATGGAAGCGCTGGTCAGCTAGGCCATGTGTCATCGATCGGAAAAGGTGGTAATCGGAAGGAGCAATATCTGGGCTATACGGCGGGTGGGGTAAGACTTCCCATTTCAGCGTTTGTAGGTATGTTTTGACCGGCGCTGCAACATGTGGCCGAGCGTTGTCATGTTGCAAAATTACTTTGTCGTGTCTTTGCTCGTATTGTGGCCGTTTTTCTTTGAGTGCGCGGCTCAAACGCATCAATTGAGTTCGGTATAGTGCTCCTGTGATGGTTTCGTTCGATTTCAATAGCTCATAATACACCACACCCAGCTGGTCCCACCAAATACAGAGCATGAGCTTGGCGCCGTGAATATTTGGTTTGGCCGTCGATGATGATGCATGGCCGGGGTAACCATATGATTTTTTGCGCTTCGGGTTATCGTAATGGATCCACTTTTCATCACCAGTGACAATGCGATGCAAAAAACCCTTCCGTTTTTGCCGTTCGAGCAGCAGTTCGCATGCAAAAAAACGGCGCTCGACGTCTCTCGGCTTCAGCTCATACGGCACCCAATGTCCTTGCTTTTGGATCATTCCGAGGGCTTTTATACGATGGGAAATGGCTTGTTGTGTCACTCCCAATGAATCTGCGAGCTCTTGTTGAGTTTGACACGAGTCTTCATTGAGTATTGCCTCCAATTCAGCATTCTCAAACTTTTTCACTTGGCCCGGCCGCTCTTTGTCCTCAACGTCAAAATCACCACTTCTAAACCGCACAAACCATCTCTCGCACGTTGAAACCGATGGAACATGACTCGGATAAGCCTCGGAGACCAATCGATGTGCTTCAGCAGCACTTTTCTTCAAATTAAAGAAGTAAATTAAAACTTCCCGCAAATGCTGTTTTGTTGGCACGAAACTCGACATATTGAGAGCTCAAAAAAACTATGAATTTGACACTGCGACAAATTGACACATACTGAAAATTAAAGCTATAAGACGTAGCTTTGACATGAACATAGTCACAGTACTGCCTGATGCGTATAGCGTTAGTAACGCCATCTGTTATCAAACCCGCATTTTCAATTTGTACCCCTGATAAACAAAATTACAGAAAATCTTTTCCGTCCGCAGATTCCCTGTAATTTGATTTTTTATATTTGAAACCGCTGTAAAAATTGATTGAAAAAAGATTTTTTTTAATCTAAACCTCCGAGCTTATAGATACATTGAATCTGAATAAAAAGCATACGTTATTTTTTTTTTTTATTCATTTCTGTCTTTTTTATGAATTTTTAAATATTGCGTGATATGTCGCCGTGCCGAATCACGACACATTTCAGTTTAAACAAATAGCATAACTAGGCGACGGAAGAATATTGAGAAAATAACCGTGACGTCATGTCATCTGTTTATTCAGTTGAAATGAGAAATCATAATTGATCGTTACTCGCTGTACTCTTAATGATGTACACACTGATATGTCGAAAATATTTTAACAGCGATTGACGTATCTACGATCATTAGGAAACTCGCGCGTTATTCATCGAGTTAGACTTTGAAATACTGGAAGTTATACTTTGATATATTGCAGACCTGCAGATTATGCAAGACTGTAATGTGATCGTAAACGTCGTGAATACGTGAAATATTTTCGGAAACGTAGTGACGAAAATTAATTTTCTATATTTGTAATATGCATAGAAAATTGTTCCCAAAGTCCATCGAGGGTACGTTCATAAATATGTATTGGGTTGTTCGGAAAGTAATTTCGTTTTTTTTTTATAAAAATGAAAGACGACTTTCTCATAGTGAATTAATATTTTATTCAATCCAATATTGTCCATTCTGATCCAATACCTTTTGCCATTTTTCTGGCAATAGCATGATTCCACGCGCATCAAATTTTTGTTCTTGGTGGCAAAAAATTGATCCAAGTGACTTTTGACCTCTTCATTTGAATTAAATGTTTTACCGTCTAAAAAATTTTGAAGAGACCGGAACAGATGATAATCTGAAGGTGCCAGGTCTGGAGAGTATGGTAGGTGTGGCAGTATATCCCATCCAAGCTCTAAAAATTTTTTCCGAGTGGTCAAACTTGTATGTGGTCTCGCATTATCTTGTTGGAACACTATACTTTTCCTATTGACCAATTCTGGCCTTTTTTCTTTAAGTGAATCATTCAATTTGGCCAACTGATGACAGTACACTTCAAAATTGATCGTTCTGTTGCTCGGTAGAAGCTCAAAATAGACGATTATTCCTTTGAAATCCCACCAAACAGATAACATAACCTTTTTTTGATAAATATTGGCTTTCGAAGTGCTTTGAGCCGGTTCATCTTTTCTACTCCAGGATCTTTTGCGCTTGAAATTGTTGTAGATAACCCATTTCTCGTCCCCAGTGATGATACGCTTCAAAAATGGATCATTTTCTTGGCGTTTGAGAAGCAAATCACAAAGGTCAATGCGACGGCACAAATTTTTTCCCATAAGAAGATGAGGAACCCATATATCAAGCTTTAAGGTTAAACCTAGCCGTTTCAAATGATCATGAACAGTCGAATTCGATAAATTTAATCTCTCAGCGATCTCACGAGTTGTTATTCGCCGGTTTGCATCAATTAATGCCTTTATTGTGTCTTCATCAGCTTCAACCGGCCTTCCAGAACGTGGTGCATCTTCGAGATAAAAATTGCTGGATCGAAATTTTGCAAATCATTTTTGGCACTGACGCTCACTTAACACATCTTCCCCATACACATCGGATAATTTTTTCTTGCTAGAACATAATTTTTACCAGCTGTCAAAATACATATGATTATGCGGCTTAAGTGTGAAGCTGGTTGTGAAAAAAAACAATTAAGTCCTCTGTTGGGAAAAAACGAAATTACTTTCCGAACGACTCAATATATGTGAGATACATCGGAGATGGGGACAATAAAAGCCACAAAAATTTGATCGATGATAAACTTTACACTGGCGACCCAGAAGTAGAGAAGCAAGAATGCGTATGCGCATGTGAAGAAAACGGAAGGGTTTCTCTATGCACCAGGCATAGCTGATTAATGTAAGTATCATTTTTTTATAAAAACTCTGTTGTCAAAACTTTAATTGCGTTTTTCTCGAAATCACGTTTTCGAAATTTTGGAGAAGTACTGACTAAAAACTATTCAACCGATTTAACTATCAGGGGTACAAATTGAAAATGCGGGTTTGATAACAGATGGCGTTACTAACGCTATACGCATCAGGCAGTACTGTGACTATGTTCATGTCAAAGCTACGTCTTATAGCTTTAATTTTCAGTATGTGTCAATTTGTCGCAGTGTCAAATTCATAGTTTTTTTGAGCTCTCAATATGTCGAGTTTCGTGCCAACAAAACAGCATTTGCGGGAAGTTTTAATTTACTTCTTCAATTTGAAGAAAAGTGCTGCTGAAGCACATCGATTGGTCTCCGAGGCTTATCCGAGTCATGTTCCATCGGTTTCAACGTGCGAGAGATGGTTTGTGCGGTTTAGAAGTGGTGATTTTGACGTTGAGGACAAAGAGCGGCCGGGCCAAGTGAAAAAGTTTGAGAATGCTGAATTGGAGGCAATACTCAATGAAGACTCGTGTCAAACTCAACAAGAGCTCGCAGATTCATTGGGAGTGACACAACAAGCCATTTCCCATCGTATAAAAGCCCTCGGAATGATCCAAAAGCAAGGACATTGGGTGCCGTATGAGCTGAAGCCGAGAGACGTCGAGCGCCGTTTTTTTGCATGCGAACTGCTGCTCGAACGGCAAAAACGGAAGGGTTTTTTGCATCGCATTGTCACTGGTGATGAAAAGTGGATCTATTACGATAACCCGAAGCGCAAAAAATCATATGGTTACCCCGGCCATGCATCATCATCGACGGCCAAACCAAATATTCACGGCGCCAAGCTCATGCTCTGTATTTGGTGGGACCAGCTGGGTGTGGTGTATTATGAGCTATTGAAATCGAACGAAACCATCACAGGAGCACTATACCGAACTCAATTGATGCGTCTGAGCCGCGCACTCAAAGAAAAACGGCCACAATACGAGCAAAGACACGACAAAGTAATTTTGCAACATGACAACGCTCGGCCACATGTTGCAGCGCCGGTCAAAACATACCTACAAACGCTGAAATGGGAAGTCTTACCCCACCCGCCGTATAGCCCAGATATTGCTCCTTCCGATTACCACCTTTTCCGATCGATGACACATGGCCTAGCTGACCAGCGCTTCCATTCTTACGAAGAAGCCCAAAAATGGGTCGATGACTGGATAGCAGCCAAGCCGGCCGAATTTTTTCGCGACGGTATCCGTAAATTGCCAGAAAGATGGGAAAAAGTTGTGGCTAGCGATGGACAATACTTTGAATAATTCATTTGTTACCATTTTTTCAGAATAAACGTTCAAAAATAGAAAAAAATCCCGCATTTTCAATTTGTACTCCTGATATAAATCTTACCCGTTATTTAAGACACATATAGCTAAATACCTAACCTTTAAAACCTTCATTTTTTAAATAATAAATTAATTTTTTTAAACAATTTCTCAAAAGAAAAATTCGATTTTGAAAACCTTTTTTTCACAAGTCCGCCATTTTAATCTAAACATGCATATTATAGGTTAGTTCATTAGAATTAAGCCTACAGAATAATAATCTTTTTGAATTTTTTATTTTAGATGACGATCGACGGAAGGCTGTGTGCTTCCCCGAAGCAACCCACCTTTTTTTCGAGGACTCCACTTTAACATAAAAAATCATAAACAAATTAATTGGTTTAATTTTTTTTTAACCATATTTTAAAATAGGGTAACCAGAATTTAAATTTCGATCAACGTCGATGGAATTGGCCTTAACACACCGCGCACTCCCGAGAATAATGACATAGGCTTTACCTTTATTGAGTTTAAGGGCCGGTGCCACATCAACGCGAATTTGATTACGGTACTGGGCTCTCAACATTTGAAAATAAAAATTGACGAATCCAATATGACGGACCAAAAAGTGAAAAATCATTCGATTTCGATGAATTACGGTACGAATTACGTTTTTTGAGATTCCCGATTACAAATCTGAACTCAAAATTTAGAAATACATAATGGTCGATCGAAATGTCGAACAATAATGCAAATTGTAACTCGATTTGAATTAAACTTGGCACTCACTCGTTTTTGAGGTGACTCATTATAAAATTCAGAGTCGGCAAGAAAAAATGTATTATTCAAAAGGTTAAAGGCACTATTGCAAATCTGAAATAAACTTTTTTCATTAATGACAAATTCATAAGGTTGGCTCGACAAATAAAAAATAAATATCATCTTCTATCTTGTATGACGAACTAAAATGCTAAAAGTAATTTTATTCGAATGATATCCGGTACTTGGGGACTTTTGAAGTCGTTGATTACGAATCTAAAATTAAAGTTCCGGATTACGCTAAAGGCGAGATATACCAGGTGGGCTGAAAAGTTCGTAGGCTGACACATAGATGGCGCTACTAGTACTAAATCCATATGATTTTTAGTTAGCTCTAACCTTCAAAAGACACGTGTATAAATTTAACAGCTGTCGCACTATTAGTTTGTGAGATATAGCATTTTGAGTGAAGCAACTTTTGTTAGTTTGAAAAAATGGATAAAAAGGAATTTCGTGTGTTAATAAAGCATTGCTTTTTAGCGAAGAAAAATACTGTTGAAGCCAAGGCTTGGCTTGATAAACATTATTTGGACTCTGCACCAGGAAAATCAACCGTTGAGAAGTGGTTTGCTAAATTTAAACGAGGCGAAACGAGCACCGAGGACGATGCACGCAGTGGACGCCCCAAAGAGGCTGTTACCGATGAAAACATCAAAGAAGTCCACAAAATAATTTTGGATAACCGTAAAGTGAAGTTATTCGAGCTCACAATCAACCAAAAACAACAACGAATTGATGATTCTGAGGAGTGTTTGGAGCTGTTCTATCGTAATGAACCCGAATTTTTGCGTCGATATGTGACAATGGATGAAACATGGCTCCATCATTTCACACCGGAGTCCAATCGACAGTCAGCCGAGTGGACTGCATGTGATGAACCGACTCCAAAGCGTGGAAAGACGCAACAGTCGGCTGGCAAGGTTATGGCATCAGTATTTCGGGATGCGCATGGTATAATATTCAGCGACTATTACGTAACGTTATTGGAGCGTTTAAAGGACGAAATCGCGGAAAAACGGCCCCATTTGAAGAAGAAGAAAGTGCTGTTTCATCAAGACAATGCACCGTGTCACAAATCAATGAAAACGATGGCAAAATTGCATGAATTGGGCTTCGAATTGCTTCCGCATCCACCGTATTCTCCAGATCTGGCCCCCAGCGACTTTTTTCTGTTCTCAGACCTCAAGAGAATGCTCGCTGGAAAGAAATTCAGCGCCGATGAATAGGTAATCGCTGAAACTGAAGCCTATTTTGAGGTTAAAGACAAATCGTACTATAAAAATGGTATCGAAAAATTGTATGACCGCTATAATCGTTGTATCGCCCTCGAAGGCAACTATATTGAATAATAAAATCAAATTTTATCAAAAAAAAGATTTTTTCTATGTTAGCCTACGAACTTTTCAGCCCACCTGTTAAGTCATTATGTTTCGAGTATAATTAAGTTTGTTGTTTTGAATTTCGTATTCTTTAACAAGTCCAATAACCGGTTGTCTTGTGGAAAAGCAACGATTTTGCATCCGGGAGTGTTATTGATCGTTTTTTAAATTTTACGACAGACCAACCAACCGTAATTACAAAGGTTTCTCGCAGTTGTACATGAGTTGCAAATCGTTCCGACTTTGCACTTTTTTATTTACTATTCCTTGCGCAGTTGCGCCCTGCCGGGGAACCGAACTATACGCTTTTTTTGTTTGCAGTTCCTCCCGCGGTTTCGTATCAGTTGACAGCCACCAACTTTTTCAATGGCAGTTGCAGACGTGGTTCATTGGGTAGTTGCGAAATGTTGAAAAACAACGCGATGTACTCCTGGTTGTAGTGATGGTTGCTTTTCCTGTTAGGCTTTTTATTTCTTCCAGTTAAGAATCAGCAGCACGCTAAAGTGACGAGTTTCGAAAAAATGCAAATTTTTTTGTATCTTTGTTCGTCATATTCGTTTAGCCATGTTGAATTTGGTATTTTTAACCTTAAAATTCTTGATCCTGGGCTTTATAAATTTTCAGTTAGGATTTAAAATCAACAACCTCAGAAATCCCCGAGTACCGCGGGTTTTATCCAAATGAAGTAACTTTTTGCATTTTTATTCGCCATATTGGTTCTGATATAAAAAATTTCTGATTTCCAAGTTTACATCCGTAATCAGTGACTACGAAAATCTCGGAAGATCGAGTATTCTGTAACATCCTCGATGAGGCTATTATGTAGTTTAAATGTAAGAAATCCATGTTGTCGGTTTGGCCTAATGGTTAGTGTCAGCTAAAATTAGGTAGTTAGAGACATCATGAAGGTCGTTCGAACCCAGCCCAAACGTCACTTCATTTGCTTTTTTTTTTTTTACAATACGATACGACGAGAATCAAAGAGGGGAGCGACAAAGAGAACTACGATACACATTTTACTACACCTCACGCTACCTGTACCTACGCCATCTGTATTTGATCTTCTTTTCACAGTTTCGGCGCATCGGATAGCCATGAAATACTTCAAACTCAATCACCCGTCATACTATTTTAACCGAATAAATTGAGTTCAAATTTCAATACCAATAGATGATAGAGAATGCGCCCTTGTTCGCTATTATTGAGTTCAACAAAGTAGACATACCATTGACCCAATACCATTAGAAATACCATTGACACCGAAAAAAGTAAACATTCATTAGCTGTATATGTCACGGTAATTATTAGCGACCTTATAATCGACATAGATTCTTCGTTACACTATTTGGCTACTTAACCCCTTGACATACAAATAAAACGAAACGTCATGAAATTAATGACGACCCTAACTCGTAATTTTATGTCAAGGGATTAATTATCTGATATTATACTTTGCGTAAGCTATACTGCGTAATGATCGGAATCTTAAGGTAATAATACCTACGCGTTACAGCAACGATGATGGATCCGATGGTTCGCGGTGTGCCGGGGGGTTATACCAGGTCTATAAATATGAAACCGGAATTTTTGTATAGAAAATATACATTTATTGTATTATAAATTAATAATTATTATTAAGGATTAATAATTTTAAAGGTTTTATATTTAATATAATGGATGTTGGAAATAAACAAAGTACACAAAATACCTTTTTTACACAATAAATGGATTTGTGACAAATCTATCAGGTAAACCATGAATAAGAAATAATTAAGAAGGCATTATTTGGATTTTTTAATTCGAATACGAAGTAAAAAGTAACAAATACAAAATGGCGTATCCGATATTGGTAACCGGAAATTTGAAAAATGATTTAATTCGTTCGCAATTTGGCACTCGAGAAGCGGTTGTTGCGCTCATTTTAAAAACCAAGTGAAAAGTATAGAATTTAAAACGACGGATCCAATATGGTGAATGAAAATGCAAAGATCTACTTGATTTAAATAAAACTCGATACTCGGAGGTTTTTGAGATCGATTGAATAGAAATATGAATTGAGAATTGAAAAATTAATAATAACGAGTTCAATATGGGGGACTAAAAATGGAAAAAGTGACTTGATTTGAATCCCTCGCGAACTTGCTTAACTTTTTACCCAATTTCAGATGGTTGCGATTTGTGCAAAAAACCAACCTCAAACCAAACGATTTCCAACCTTTCTGCTATTTCACCGTGGGAACTCGATTGGTTCTAATAAAACCAAGCGTCGATCGAACTCTGGATTTTGCTATCCGACGGTTGGAATTTGGTTCGTTTAAAGTTAGATTTTAGCATAAATCAACCCTTCGTCCGATCTTACACAAACCCAACGAAGAAGAAAACCAACCGAAGTAAGCGTTGGATGAGTTCGTGCGTGATGATTATTGAGTTTTTAATTCGAATTCATAATTAGCTTTTCTCAAAAAACCTCCAGCGTATACCGAGATTCCTCCAAATCAATTGACTTCTTCCATTTTGATCGGCCATGTTGTATTTCTGGATTTTGAGATGAGATGTGCATTCCAACAACCGCAAAAACCCTTGAATACTGAATTTTATCATCCTATTCGAGTCACTTTCAGCATTTTGATCCGTCATATTGGATTCTATATATTGAATTATTACATTCTTGCAATATTTCTGAAATAATCTGTACTCTGTGTGCGTTTTTTTTCCCAAGATCGTGAAGTAAATAGAAACGTGGTAGCACCTAATTAAGTAGCGCATCTCTGCCTTTACGTCACGCTCCGTTGCATCTATTTCCATTGCTGTAGCACGGAGATTTTACCTTAAGGTTACGATCGTTACGCAGTAGTCTACGTAAAGTATATAACATCAGTTAATTAAGTAGCCAAATAATCTGACGAAAAATGTACGATTATTGAGGTCACTAATAACTATCGCAGCATACAGCTAATGAATCTTAAAACAAGTACATTGTTAAAGAATGAAGGAAGGTCGAACAGAGTTGAGCGTTTATTAGGTCAGTGTCATTTGTACTATTAGAACTCGATAACAGCAAACATCGCATTCTCTGGTATTATCGATATTTGAATTTTTTAATTCGGCAGCAATTCCATTATTACCGGTGACAGAGTTTGAAGTATTTCATGGTTATCCGATAGGCAACTAATATGAAAAAAGATAAAATGCAGATGGTTGACAGGTGGCAAGGCGTAGTAATGTGTATCATCATTTTATTTTACTCTCGCCTCTTCTATTCTGGTATCCACACCAACTGTATAAAAGAACCAGCTCTACCACGAAAGTGTATCTGTGCACTCAGAGCGTTGGTGAAGTGACGAGTACTTCAGTAATTACAATTCTGTCGTAACATACAAATTCGGTTCTTACCGTAACAGCCGTATCTTCTTCTGAAACAGGTAAATATAATATTCATTATTATTATTATTGTTTCCATTAAATAATTTATGTTTCGCGATATTATATTGAAATCTATCGCAATGCGATTGTGTGGATTATTGTCGTTTTATGCCGTTTTGCAATTAGTCGTATCAGACGCTCGGGCCGCGATAGTCGTTGACACGCAAATTCATGTAAAGCAGATTCAATTTAGTTTCAAATATGATACAAACAGACTGACGTTACAATGCTCGTAATCTTTTAACTCTCTACCAACAACGCAGCAGCACAAATGAGTCTATCAGGCGCGCGATTTAGTGACTGTGTGTTTTTTATACAATAAAATTAACCGATTTTCTGATAGCTCCTCCCGAACCCCCTTTTTGCGTTATCAAGTAAAACATAGCCGAGAATGAAAGAATATACGAGTAAGTGGCTATCCGTCAATTGAAAATTTCCGTAAAAATTTATTCAAATTTTTAACGAATTTGCGAATTAAACAAATAAACCGGTTTCTCAATCCGTATAAACATCTATTTACGCTACGAAAAATAGCTTTAAAGGCCATACCGAATGCCTTTTGTATTTTACACTTTTCCGGCATTAAATGATCATATTATCATTGGGTTTGTACTAACACTAACGAATAAAATTCTTTACGTACTTGTACGGACGTATCAACGCTTGGAAACATCTTTGAAACTCGTTTCGAACGTCGCTTAAAAATGTTGCATTTGGTATTTTCTGATGTTCATGTTAGAGTACGTACATCGTTTATTTATTTTACACCACACTTTCTATATTAAATCTAATATATCAGTTAATGCATAAATGCTTTCCATAGAAGTACATTCTTTTTCATAAAGAAATTATTTACAGTGCACTAATGAACTAATATTCAGCGATGTTAAATATTTATTTTGATGAAGATTGGTAAAAAAATTCAAGTTTTGTAGCAATTAAAATTTTAGCAAACAAAACTTTAGTAAAACATTACGCACATTAACGTATATTTGGTGAAAATTGGAGGAGGGGTTAAAATTAAAATATGAATTGCATTTCTATATTAACGAATTTGCCAAAACATGCAAAATAAAAATATCTGTGACTCGTACATGTCTTGAGCGTATGATATAAAACTTGTTGCATCAATTAAGTGCTCATTATCAGGTACATTTTTTGTTGAAATATATTGAAGAAATAAGATTTTACAATATTTGTAATTTCTTCATTTTTCGATCAATTAGTTTTCGTTCAATCACTGAAATTTTTTTTTAAACAAGGATACAATTCATAGAAACTTGCACATCCCTTTCTACATGCGAATGCTAAATTTGATAAAAATTCATCCTCGCAAACGTGACCTCGTGAAAAAATTTTTAAAACGAAGAAGCAATGTACATAGTTTGACTTTGGATGCTTGTTTAATTTATTTTAACACTTGTCGACGAAGCACTGTTACGCCTGTTAATCTAAACACGCAATCATTCGCAATCGAGACATCGCGTTGTTACATTCCGTCTTCCCTTGGTGTTCAGCAGCAGCGTCAACATTTTACGAGCATGTTTGTACGTCGAGTATTGTTCGCGTTCGCCCTGGCGATTCTCGTGGTTGGTGATAATGCTGAAGACGACAGCGTGTATGATCCAGTGCTGACCTACAGATCAGCAATCGAAAAGTTTATCCAGGGAGTCACGGGTATATTCTCCAAACCACCTGCACCTGGTACATCAAAAAGTTCAGCCGGTGGCTTTGGGCAAATTCTCAATCAAGTTACGGGTAACTTTCGCGCTATTTTTCCTGGTAAGTTTGTCATAAATATTTAATCCTTTGAGAATGCTATTTATATTTTCTTTTAAGGAAGAATCTTCGAGCATTTTCCGGTATAATTTTAAACAGAAAGTGTAGTTGAGAACGAGGCAAACGAAAAATATTAATTACATATTTTTTGATGTTAATTTATTAATCAAAAATATTTTTATTCTGGAGCCTACCTACCCTGGTTAAAAGAACTCTGTATAGAATCTAAGGTAGGAAATTTAATTCTATAAAGGTATATAACGATACTTGCCTTGCATATAAGTAGACGATTCGAATGACAGGAATATATAGGTGAAATCCGTGCAGTGATTAGCGCTCTTACTCGGTACCTCAACTATCTCCGGGTTTGATCTCCGGTGATCATAATATATTTTCTCCCTTCGATACTCCGGCAGACCATCGTCATTACCATTTCGCACACTTGCCCAAATTCTCCGTCTCGGTCATCACATGGTGTCAAAAGTGTTTGGGTCTACAAAAACACATCCTCATACGAACAAATTGTACAGCTGGCGCATAGGAAGCCCAACAAGGCATACACACAAAGAACACAACGAGGCACACATAAAAAAAAGCCAAACGAGGTACACATACATCGGTCCATTACAATCGCGCAACTTGTTATCCATCTCATCTGCACAGTCACCAAAGACCTCGAGTTCATTAAATGAAGGTGTGTAACGATTCCTGCCTTGGATATAAGTAGACGATTCGAATGAGAGGAATAGGTGACATCAGCGCTGTGATTAGCGCTCTTACTCAATACCTGAACTACTTCCGGGTTCGATCCCCGGTGATGTCCATATATTTTCTCACTTATTGTTAGATACTTCGGCAAGCAATCGTCACTGTACCATTCTACACACTTCTCCAAATCCTCCGTCCGGTAATCACAAGGAATTGTAAATTTTCCATTGAATCCTACGTAGAGAAAAGGTTTCGATTAGAAAGCCCAAATCAAATAATTTCCAATTTAGGTTTCCATATGTATATTCTGCCAAAACTCATCTACGTTGGGTTGTGGGATCAAAGTATGCCCTCGATATTTTGTTGGAAATTAGCAGTAAAGATTCAGAACCCAAATGAGAATTGCCGAATGTTTTATAAAAGAAAAAAGTATTACTTTGAATCAACAAATCGTTGACTGATTACAAGTTTTTATTCTGAAACCTTCAATCCGTCTATTAATATTAAGATTCCTTGTTTGAATCTTTACCTGACCAACCGCACAGTTTCTCGATTCTATTTCAACTGTCGAGTGCCTTGTCTCTGGTCCTTATATTAAAGTTAGAATCACGTCAGGATCGTTGAACTCATCTTATTATTATTTACTTATACAAATTCGGTACAGATAACAGATTTTGGAGGATGCTTTGAACACGTCTCGATTACGCAAGTGTACTCTACCGTAAAAATGCTTGAAAATTACATGATCATCAGGATTTTTTTTTCAATAACGGCACATTAACAACCATAATTTCTGTAAATATTTACAGTTTTTGTTCTGGCGCTACAATATTCTTCGGCGTAAGAAATGATCGATTAGCTCATTGAAAAAATTGCAATTTACCAATGGACATAAAAATAAAAAAATTATCATATTTCTCTGTAGATTGTCTTCGCTCATTACTTTGTTATATATTACCATAGACGATGCGTTATATACTTGTAGCTAATACGGCTTGTTCGTCACGCGATTCAGCATTGATAAAGTTTTTATGAAGGTCCGAAGATCATTTTAGATAATATAAGAAGTAAATAAAAATATAATCACTAGTTGGATAAATCATAGTACTACGCACGAGATGTGCGGCATTGGGATTCTTCTGTACATTAATTATTCTTCTTTTTCTGGCGTACAATAACGAGTATTATTATTATTTGATTGTAGGAACTCGTTGGTGCGGCGATGGAAACAAGACTAACAGCGTGAGCGATCTTGGTCACTTCGCCGGCACCGACGTCTGTTGCCGGGAACACGACCTTTGTGAAACGATCATGCATGCTGGAAAAGCCAGGGGAAAGCTCTATAACAACGGAATGTTCACGAGGTATAGTTATCATCTATTCTTCAAATCCGGCGAAAAAGATTTTATTTGTAAAATTGTCAAATTCTCGATAGATCTGAATGCGACTGTGACCAAAAGTTCTACCATTGCCTGAAGGCCGCGAGATCCCTCGTGGCGAAGAAAATCGGAATTACATACTTCAACATTTTGGCGCCTCAGTGCTTCCGGTTAGATTATCCGGTCAAATCATGTACTTCGTACGGATGGTAAGCGAAAGTTTTCTACACAAAAAAAGAAATCGCCTGATTGTATACATTTCAATTTTAACTTTATCATGTCCTCCCAATAGGGGCATATTCAAGAGGAAATGCAAAGAGTACGAACTCGACAACACGAAGGACAAGACACTAGGGTGGTACGACAATCTTAAATTCTGATTAACGCAAGCTATAAGTCAACCCTTGGTACTTGTTACATATCCTTCGACTAATTTATTAGGTGTACAAATAAGTTTCTGCCGTTTGACAAAAGATGGCGCCACCAGTAAGTTATTGTTAAAATTGTCAGATGTAAACGTCATTATCGCAAGGTTGGACATCAGGCAACAACATAAAATAAAAATATTAGTGATTTTTTATCAGTATAATATATTCTTTTGTGTGCGAAAATGTCGAGTTTTGAGCCGAATAAGCGTCATTTGCGAGAACTTTTGATTTACTTCTTCAATTTGACGAAATCTGCAGCTGAGGCGTATCGACTGCTTGTAGAAGCATATGGTGAGGCTGCCTTAAGTGAGAGAAGTTGTCGTGAGTGGCTTCAAAAGTTTAAGAACGGTGAATTTGACATCGAAGATAAAGAACGTAGCGGAAGGCCGAAAGTGTACGAAGACGCGGAATTGGAAGCATTATTGGATCAAGATTCGTGCCAAACGCAAGAAGAACTTGCACTTACATTAAGAGTGACTCAACAAGCAATTTCACATCGGTTGAAATCATTGGGAATGATTCAAAAACAAGGAAATTGGGTTCCATATGAACTGACGCCGAGAAACGTTGAACGCCGATTTTTCACATGTGAAATGCTATTCGCCATGCATAAACGAAAGGGTTTTCTGCACCGTATAGTCACTGGTGATGAAAAATGGATCCACTATGATAATCCAAAAAGGAAGAAATCATCGGGACCACCTGGCCATGCTTCAACATCTACAGCTAAGCCAAATATTCATGGAAAAAAACTCTTGTTGTGTATTTGGTGGGATCAGCTTGGTGTCGTGTATTATGAGTTGTTCAAAGCGAACGAAACCATTACTGGAGCTGTCTACCGAACACAATTGATGAGATTGAGTCGAGCACGCAAGGAAAAGCGAGCCCACTACTATTCCAGACACGACAAAGTTATTCTCCTGCATGATAATGCTCGTCCACATGTTGAGGCGCCGGTCAAAACCTATTTGGAAATACTCAATTGGGAAGTTTTACCCCACCCGCCGTATTCACCAGACATTGCTCCTTCTGATTTCCACTTGTTTCGGTCAATGGCGCATGATCTATGTGAGCAACACTTCACATCATATGAAGATACCAAAAATTGGGTCGATTCGTGGATAGCCTCAAAAGATGAAGCATTCTTCCGCCGCGGTATCCGTATGCTACCAGAAAGATGGGAAAAAGTACTGGCAAGCGATGGACAATACTTCGGATAAAACATTAGGTATCGTCCTTTCACAATAAATTCCCAATTTTTTATTAAAAACGGCGGAAACTTATTTGTAGACCTAATATTATACTTTGTTGTGCTCGCTGCTTATTCTCTTTACGGCAGTATATGAAACCCCCGAAAATAAAATGTGTAAAAATGTTAGTCAAGTACATTTACACCAGTAATTTCCCATAGTTATAGAATGTTGTGAAATAAATAATACGTGTAAATTGATGTATATATTGATACTGCATATACTATCAACTGTAATCATATATCATAAATTGGATTGTAAAAAAAATGTTGACTGTAGTACTCGGCAATATTACATTACGATTGTATAGTATTCATGTCATCGTATTAATTCGCAAAATACAACAGTAAGAATTGCTTTTTAAATCAAATTTACAATCATCTATGATATCTATACTATCAGGGGTACAAATTGAAAATGCGGGTTTGATAACAGATGGCGTTACTAACGCTATACGCATCAGGCAGTACTGTGACTATGTTCATGTCAAAGCTACGTCTTATAGCTTTAATTTTCAGTATGTGTCAATTTGTCGCAGTGTCAAATTCATAGTTTTTTTGAGCTCTCAATATGTCGAGTTTCGTGCCAACAAAACAGCATTTGCGGGAAGTTTTAATTTACTTCTTTAATTTGAAGAAAAGTGCTGCTGAAGCACATCGATTGGTCTCCGAGGCTTATCCGAGTCATGTTCCATCGGTTTCAACGTGCGAGAGATGGTTTGTGCGGTTTAGAAGTGGTGATTTTGACGTTGAGGACAAAGAGCGGCCGGGCCAAGTGAAAAAGTTTGAGAATGCTGAATTGGAGGCAATACTCAATGAAGACTCGTGTCAAACTCAACAAGAGCTCGCAGATTCATTGGGAGTGACACAACAAGCCATTTCCCATCGTATAAAAGCCCTCGGAATGATCCAAAAGCAAGGACATTGGGTGCCGTATGAGCTGAAGCCGAGAGACGTCGAGCGCCGTTTTTTTGCATGCGAACTGCTGCTCGAACGGCAAAAACGGAAGGGTTTTTTGCATCGCATTGTCACTGGTGATGAAAAGTGGATCCATTACGATAACCCGAAGCGCAAAAAATCATATGGTTACCCCGGCCATGCATCATCATCGACGGCCAAACCAAATATTCACGGCGCCAAGCTCATGCTCTGTATTTGGTGGGACCAGCTGGGTGTGGTGTATTATGAGCTATTGAAATCGAACGAAACCATCACAGGAGCACTATACCGAACTCAATTGATGCGTTTGAGCCGCGCACTCAAAGAAAAACGGCCACAATACGAGCAAAGACACGACAAAGTAATTTTGCAACATGACAACGCTCGGCCACATGTTGCAGCGCCGGTCAAAACATACCTACAAACGCTGAAATGGGAAGTCTTACCCCACCCGCCGTATAGCCCAGATATTGCTCCTTCCGATTACCACCTTTTCCGATCGATGACACATGGCCTAGCTGACCAGCGCTTCCATTCTTACGAAGAAGCCCAAAAATGGGTCGATGACTGGATAGCAGCCAAGCCGGCCGAATTTTTTCGCGACGGTATCCGTAAATTGCCAGAAAGATGGGAAAAAGTTGTGGCTAGCGATGGACAATACTTTGAATAATTCATTTGTTACCATTTTTTCAGAATAAACGTTCAAAAATAGAAAAAAATCCCGCATTTTCAATTTGTACTCCTGATATAATTCTTAAAGTTTGGATTTCCGTCCCTTAAACTCCTCCTAGACGGAGCGTGCTAGGAAGGCGATCTTGAACATTTTGGAGAGGTCTCCTGATTTCTAGATCAACGCAACTATTTTCAGCTCTTCAAGTTGAGTCCTTAAGGAGTTACGGACATTTAAATTTTCTAAGAGTATTATTGAATTTTGACGTTTAATTTTAATTTTTTAAAAAGTAAAATTATACGGTGTCAACATATACAAAAGCTGCCACCAACTGTAATTATTTTTTAAAAAAACACGCACAGAACAATATAAATGCACCGAATGGTTTCAGTTGATCTTATTACTTTTTATAAGCATTAAGAGATAGCTTTTAATAAGCCAAAGATCGCATGTCTTAAATCTTTCACACATTGTATTTTTAGAATATTGTAAATATAAGAAATAAATATTGTGAATCGAAGCAGTATGAAAAAGTGTTATTTTTTCGTTATCCTGTGATATCCGTTCCGATATCAAACGTTCATGATCTAATGATATATTAACATATTGCATAGACAAATTAATTTATCGCACCGAACAGTAAATCAAACATTTCAATCGTCGATATAATGTTTCAACGCGTTAAGCTTAATGTGATGAACGGACGGAGAATTTGGAAAAGTAGAATGCTAGTGGCCTGCCAAAGTATCAAAAAGAAAAAATACATAGTGATCACCGGGGATCGAACTCCGATTGTTCATGGACTGAGTAAGAGTGCTAACCACTGCACCGATGTCACCTATATATTCCTCTCATTCGAATCATTTACTTATATGCAAGGCACGCATCGTTATACTTGGCTTAAATGAAACATACATTTTAGCGGAACACATTTTTGCTTATTCATCCCACCTTCCTAGACCAGAGAGTAACGCGAACCACCGTGGAGTCTACGTTCACATTCATTTTTTGTGGTATCTGATCCCACCTCATGGGAAAACAAAGGCGCGGAGCCCGCGAAACCGCTTTAAAGGAAATTTTAATAATTCATTAAATCATTAGCCCGGATCCCAGACCAATTAGCCGTAGCAAATCTCAAAAACAGGGCAATTCTTAGAGTTTTGATAGCCGCGGACGTAACATTACATCTCGTTAACCATGACAAATCACTCTGTCTAGCCCACGAGAGAAAAAGAGATAGACGGATAGAGAGTCTACAAGAAAAAAAGAGAATAACAACCGTCGCTCGCAACATTCTTAAGAATAACTTTTTATTATATATTATAATGATCAATAATAATGTTTATATTGAATGTCTGTTAGTGTCGGGTACACAAGAGGCGAGTCAATCACGGAACGCCTGTCGATAGAATTAATCTAGCTATTGTTAAAGTATTAACCCTTTTAGTGCCAGCGGACCGATAGATCGGTCCTTATGCGAAAATTGCCACGAGCCGATGCGTTGTGGCGGGCCGACCGCCCGACGGGCTTACGTGCTGAGGAACTATTTTATAATTAAAAATTTTACTGCACAACATTATATTCCATATTCTTTAAGTTTCAGAAGAATAAATAGTAAAATTTCCTCCAGGAAATCGGTATTTTGTTCCTTATAAAGCTATTCACATAAGCGCGCATATCAAATCGGCCCGTGGCATTCCTCGCATGTCCTCCGTAAAATGCCTGGCACTAAAAGGGTTAACCGAGTTATAAGTACGAAACATACAAACGAGAACGTTTTTTCAAGTAGAATATGATTTACTTGGTGAAAACGGAAGTTCCGTATCTAGTGTGCGTATATACATATATATAAGTTTATTTGGAGCATTTCTAGACAAGTCCACAGTTCATTTAACACGTCTCCTTTCTCTCTCGCGCTCTCTTTCTCTCCCAACGTTTAACAATCGTTTTCTTACACATCTACTAAATATCTGCTCATATATTGGTAGAGTATACAACTTTTGAAAAATATACATCGTGTATCACTTATCATAATGGAAAACAAGTTAATAATATAATAATAGCAATGTCAATAATATCAATAACAATAACAAAAATGAGCTGCTCTACAGCATAATTCATCGAAAATGCAACAATTACTATTTGCGGTTGATCCGCGATAATCAAAATCGAAAATGCCAATAAAGAAATATCGAAATAATTTATAAAGTAATAACAAAGAGAATTGTAAATAAAACGATTTCTATTTTATACAAATTAGGTTCACTTAATGTCGACGGTAGTTGTATAAAAGACTCCAAAGTAGAACGTTGCGCATTGCTTCTTCATTATTTATTATTTCACACAAAACGACTTATGTGAGAAAATACGTTGATTAATTTTCGCTTGTCTATAGAGAGCCGTGGAAAATATCAAAAATAACGTGCAACGTTCTCCTCCGCAACACTCTTCAACATTTTAAAGGAAATTTGTTCCATAATTTGTACAATTTTGAGTTCCAAGTCTTAAGACGTTCGTGAGGACACCGAAGAAGAGGGAAGAATGAACCGTGGCATTCGACGACAAAAATTGTCTTGATACTCGTGTATAATAAATTTTATAAAAATTCTAAGTTTCTTGAAATTTAATAACCTTGACTGATTCTCATGAAACTCTATGCCGAATATTATTCGGCGTTCATCTATTTTTGTAGAAAGTTTTAGTTTGGTAGCTCAAAATTTGATCAAGCTACAGTGCAAACGATCATTTATCGAAAAATCAAAATCTAAAAAACATTGAAACAGATATTTTACTTGTTTCAAAAATGATGACAAACGTAGGACTGTAACTGCTTTACTTGCCTGATAAATTTCAGCTCGATTGATAAAGCCGTTCTTAAGGAGAAGCGAAACGTCCAAGAATATGAAAGAGATAGAACTAGCATAGCGCTCACGGCGGAGTATAAGAGAAACAGAACAACTGTGTAAGTTTGGAGATTTCGCCTCACCTTAAATTATACAGCTTTGAATTTTACGAGCCACACACACACACACGCACACGCACACACACAATTTTTTTCTAGATATGATTTTTGGATGTGTTAGAACATTCTGAACGCGTTGACATGAAAATCTCGAGAACAATACCAATGTTTCATGAAAACAAAGGCATAAATATAAAATAAAAACTTTTCCGGTACGATAACAATGAAAAAAAATATGAAAAACAAGTTTTCCAAAACACATACCTTATATTAACTTAACGGTGAAGTAAAAAATGGAAAATATATGTTCCATTTAAATTGTTCTTCAATCATTGTATTAATTTCTGTTTAAGGTATATTGGCTGTCGCGTAACTTGGGTGACAGTGTTAATAACGTAACAATAACTGAGCCCAAGATAAATTAATATAAGGTATGTCAGAAAACCGAACGAATTTATCTTAGATAAAAGGGCTGCCTGGTAGTGGTTCGACAATGCGTTTTATACTCCAATTGATCTCATTGATCAACGCGGTGGTCGCGGTGGCGGTGACTGCGACGTCGATGGCTTCAGAAGTAGTTTGTATCGTTCACTCACACAGTCTGATAACGACAAAGAGAAAGAGACATCTTTGATAAAAGTTGTTATAGTCAAAATGATATTAGATGAAAAGAAAAAATTCACGAATTATCGTTAAAATAACGTACCTTTGATTATTTCGACCAAGTACATGCTTTCATCCTTAATATTCGCAACGAGTTCGTTCGACACTAATACGTGAACACCTTGAGGCCCTTGAATAAGAACGGATTGCAGACGATCGTGCGGTAAATTTAATGTAGTGAGAAGTTTTGAAGCGAAAAGAGTGCTGTTGAGATTCTCCAAGTAGATGACTCTCCAGGGTACGGCAGCATTGCCCTCAATTGCAAAGTAAAGTGTGAGCTTTGGAGTTGGAGCTTTCGAATGAAGAGCATTAAAGAGTCGAATTCCATCGGCGAGACCGCATATTTGAATCAAATCATCGCGAGATAAACGTAATATATCACAAGCGGAGAAGCTCGCGAAAGTTGCTTGGAAAGATTGGAAGCGACGAGCTCGTAGCCAAGCATTTGTTTGTGCTACATTTGCGTCAGCTGCTAATTCAAAAGTCGCGCCTTCACCCTCATTTCTATCACCGACATCTGCTATCACAGCTACTTTCGATGGAGTCGATACCACTGGTGAAGGCAAACGCGGTACACGAGACGTTGTTGCAATCCACGATGTCGTACTCGATGTTGTACAAACACTATTGCTTTCTGTATTCGTACATCTGTCGTCTCGTTCCTTTCCTCTTTCAAGAGTATTCATAAATGGCACAACCGGCGAACCCTCCAATGATAGAGGATTCGCTGCCTGTACAACGGTAGATGATGTTCCATTGTCTCCATTATCGGCATCGACTCTACCATCGTTACTGCTACCACCAACGACGACTACGGCAGTGCGATCTTCACGGGGCGAGCTAAAATCAAAAAGATCACTCACGATAGTATCAATTAATTATATCAATCGTACAAAATTATATTGCTACAATTAACAAGATTGTTAAAATCTTCGAACGATACTAGTTCGAATCACAGATGAAAATGATCGTTTCGAAAGACACGAGACGGCATTCGAAATGTATCACAACGGGTTATAGTCTTGCCGATTGAGGAAGGCATTCACATTCTTCTTATTCTTCGTATTTTACTTCTTGCGAATTCGAGGATGACATTGAGTTGCATAATATAACGCATGTGAAGCCCAAGATAATAGAACCGTGGCGCGGTATATTGCTTAAGCACAAAAAGGCATTTACATTGCGCTGACTTGAGGCCGTTCACCGAGTCTAGACCGATCAGCCTTTTTGCCCGAAAATAACGGTGAATACGGCGCATTCATCGACTGTTTAAATGTTTACGTTTCTGTACATTTTCACAGATGATCGACTATCATCTCGACTATCCTCTGGTAAATTACTATTTGACGAACCCTTGCTCGTATCTGGTTATTCGTTTATTAACGAGCATTCGTTCATTTTCTCAACGTATTTATTACTTCTTTTCGATTCCATCCCTTTCGGGTTTTCAATTACTTTCTGTAACCAAAATACCAAATTTTACAGAATAAAAATTCCTTTCATCTCGGATGATATTCGTTCAAGAAAAATTTATCGATCAGCACGATTATGATGCAAGTCGATCGACAAGAGTCTTTGAAAGATTTTACAATCTACGAGAGAGCGCCCAATAGTAACAAAAGATACAACGGGAGACGTAATTTCAGTTTCTTCTTTTGTTTCTATACCGATGCACTTGAGGTTTATAGACGCTTGTTGCGAGTTGATATAAACGCTTTTACAATGATTATATTCTCTCTGATACTTCTCTATTACTGTCTTGCCGTAAGCTCAAAAATTACCGCGCTTTATTTATTATAAAATAACCGATCTTTCCACTCCAGCCTGTGTGTCTTAAATATAACAAGTCCAACATCCTTGCCTCGTCTTCGGAAAACCACTCGCATAGCATTACTAAGTTGATATTATTATCATAGACTTGAATGATACACGAAACTCATTTGGTTTTAAATTTACAATATACGGATATACATAAAAATGTTAAAACAGAAGAAATCTGGTGTTATTACTGTGCTGCATCGGTACACCAGTAATAACACATTTTATAATTGTAAAGATAAATTGTTTGCTTGAATATTATATAAAATGCAGTAGAAAATAAAAGAATCAACTCACATCGCATCGGTCGATCTAAAGAGCTTTCCTTCGTTTTGATTAATCGGACTTGGCGGTGACAACGAATCGAGGGGTATCTGTAAAAGCTCTGTATAATTACTAAACTATAATTTAGTACAAGTGCGCGTGCGTACAACTTGTCTGCCGAATATAATAAAGAAACTTACGTCCGATAGAACGGTACAATCGTAGCTCGGCTGATATTTGTCTTGTTCGTGCGGAGGTCGCCTGAGTATTTTGTCTCGATCTTGCTTGTGCTTTCGATCAGCCCCTTTTAATTTAAAAACCTTGACTTGACAAGACGCGGCATGAAGTCGTGGTCCGCCCGGAAGACGAGTTTCCACGAGAATTCGAAATGGAACGCCTTTTTCACCTCCATGCTTTTTCGGTGTGAACTCCGTGCTTATGCAGTTTACCTATGAAAGAAACAAACAGAAGTTATGTACAAATATGAACAATTATATTTAAAAAATTAATCTATTAGATCTATGTTACAGTATTTACCTTTATGTAAACGCCAACTTCTTTGGTGGGATCCCACATGAATTCAATGCTATTTTTCGAAGCGGAAAGTTGGGATACATCGAGCATACCGTAACTCAGAGGTACGTCGACTTCGAGTAAGCGCTCGCCTGGACGTGCGCGTTGCCACGCTAACATCTGTTCACGTTCGGTATACTGTAAGCGCCTCTCATGAAAACATATTCGAATGCTCGACTAGAACATAAAATCGTAACGAAAAATAGATAATTCCTTCGATAGCGATTATGAGATTTTTAAGTTAGACACGCGTGTGCAACACAAATTTTACTCGAGTCTCAAAAAATCTACCTTGAGAATCTTGCCTCGATAAGCAGAAAGATCGCCAAGTTTCTTTAACTTGATCTCATAAGATTGGCCCTGATTGAGATACGTAAGAGTTTCCTCGTTGAGTTTAGTCGCGATGCTGGTTGCCGCTGCCAGCACGTATTGAAAGCTACGAAAAACAAGTAATCACAATATACTTGTATCATTAATTTATTGTTGTTTGTTTAATAATGAGTTCATTATTAAATTCTTACCGACTGTCCTCGTTAAATTCATTGCCCTGTTGAGACGAGGAAACGTGAGGATTGCCCGATGACGAGTTGACCGGATATTCATCGCCGTTCGAATACAGCAACTGATGAAGATTTCCGCCACATGCCTGCTCGTTGCTTCTACTTCCATGATTGTTATTTCTATGATTCGACTGATTTACAGTCGTTACAACAGCAGCAGCAGCAGCAGCAGCAGCAGCAGTGACTATACTCGTCCTCGACGGACTATTGTCATTCGGAGCTGTGCTTCCACTGTTGATACTCGATATGAGATTAGTAATAACGCTGCTACCTCCACTCACGACATTACTACAGCCGCGTTGCTCATTGTTATGGCTCGCATTGTTGTTGTTGTTACTATCTGCCTCGTTAACCGGTGTACAAACATCTCCGTTGGTCGGATTTTGCAAAGTATTCCTTTGCGAGACGTGATTTAAGCTGGAAAACAAAAGGTCACGTTTTATATTTTCTTAGTACTTGTCGAATGCAATGCTTTATTAAGTAATATTAAATCTGTGCTTTTATATGTTGCTTCTACCAGTGAAATGAAAGCTCTTACTTTGAATTGGTGGCTTGATTCTCGGGAGACGGAGCTTCTTGCTTAAAAACCGTCAACGACGGTAGGGCAAGGAGAGCTTCGCTACAACAATGAAATTTAATTTCAGCCTTTCTTCTCGGTTATTTCCGCGCTGTTAATTCGCTCGAGCTTCTCACATCCATAACAGGTGCTCCGCAGTATAATTTTCATACATTGCGTACGTATTAAAGAAAAAAAATTTGAATTTCTTTGTCGCAGTTGATACGTCGAATAAAAGCCGTGAACGTTGCTCTGCAGAATTGATAGAGTCGATGAGTTACGTGCTCGGCTTTCATCCGACAGATTAACCGTGAGAAAGAAATTCATATTACAGTTTTTGTTACCGACCGAGTAGTACCACAACCATCTTAAGGTGATGCGCTACCTTTCGGTCAGTAACAAAACATGCGACGCAAATTTCTCCGCGGTGTTTGAAAGAGGAGAACTGCGTCTCACAATTCTACAGCTCACCGCTCTCGCCTTTTATCCTTTGAGATCAATGGTGGTGAAGAAATTCGCGTTGGGAAAATTCTGCTATCTCTCTCGCGCGTACGGCGATCTGAGAGAGATATGCGTCGTGTAGCGCATTGTCTTAAATACGAGCCCACTTGCGTAAGACGCAAAGAAGATGGTTGTACATAGAAAAACAGGTTCTATGAACTTCTTGGAGCTAGAAAAGTTGGGGTGATCGGATAAGCTATCATTCCAGCAACTGAGATGTCGATAACGGTGATGTATCGTACTGTTTGCTATACGTGTGGCTCACGTACCGAGCTACACTAGTGAAATCAATCGATTGGTCTACCTCGAAGGCATCATGCAGCCGTTTCAATCGTAGAAAATTTTGCTTCAAGGAGCCCACAGGACCTTCTGTTCTTCTATGTACTTGGTCAAGATATCAAAAAATATATTGTCGTAGTCTTCTCACCTCATGTTGTAAGAAGCAACAGCGTTGGCAAGATCGGATGCCGCGAGGGCCGACAATGGGCCGTCAAAATCTGCAGCCAGATGTTCCGCAAGTTCTTCAACCTGCGTTGACCAACCTGCATGTTCGGAGGAGCCATTGCTGCCTACGGAACCTGAAATATATAGGGAAATTTCACAACATTATTCAAGTTATTCAATGCAAAATCAAATAACAGCGTGGTATTAACAGTTATGAAGCAAACGGTTTGACCTTGGGTCTCCCGATAACGCTAATCGCGACTGTCATCGGTACTCAAGCAGAACGAGGCAGAGAAAGAGATACGGTTGTGCGATTACTGTACCGAAGGTTGCTACTTTGCTTTGTAAAGAGTAACGATGTCTTATAATACAGAAATAAGCAGGCAGTACAGTTATGTTGGATCTTTATTACCAGCAGAGGACTCGTGCATCACTGTTTCTAGGCCAACGATTGGATCACGAGCCCTTTAACTCGATTTTAATAATAATTTTACTCGAATTGCAATTATGCGCAAAAGCGCAGTGCTGTTAGTGAGGGATCCAGCCTTAGCAATGATGATGCGCGTGAAGGAAAAATAAAACTTACGCTAGTGCGACGGGATCCCTTGCTGCATGGGCAAGAGGAAGCAAGCAATTTTCATTAGTCGAAACGGGACCGTGGTGAGCAACACAGGACGCGAATGTTCCAATCACCTCATCGCTATATCGACACGGTGAATAATCGAGCCACTTGATAATATTTTGCCAAGAGACGCGTATGGTAGTATGGGCTAAGCAAAATACCTTCCCGTTGAGTCGTCCTTGCTCCCACAGTAACCGACTCCCCATTTTGTTGATCGCAAGTTGTCAGAAATATCATGCCAGAATAACAATAGTAGCCCGCGTGAATCGACAAATGGCGGCGACATGTTAGTATGCAGCGATGCGGTACAGAAGTGGATGGTTACAAAGCATGAGAGTCAGAGAAAAATTATACGCACCGTCCCTCCTCGCGTGTTTTCTCTCCAACAATTCAGTCATCTGTTGATGAGACTCGCCGGCAGCCCGACGTTTCAGACCATTTGTCGATGACTGATGAAAGGTAGACGCCGATTGTTTCGTACTTGAAGATTCGTCTCTATTGTTGGACCGTAACTGTCCAAGGTTTCCATCCGGTGACTGCCTGGGTGAGTCACGTTTCTCTTGCCACAATACGCCATGGCAAGTCGACTCGTGAAATCCCATGCTCGCCTGATACAACCACAATTTCATTGATGACTCGTCATCAAGCTCCTCGGAGGAAATTAGCATTTGTTATAATCATTTCCCTCGTGGGGGAATATTTATTTTCATTAACCCCTTGACTGTCGATATATCAATATCGACGAATATATTTATCTATATATGCATCAGTGACACTCGAGGGGCTAAAAAATATTAAATTATAATTATGCCGCTATTAATTCGTAGAGTGTCATTAGTTATATGCTTACTTGTTGAGTCGAAACTATGATACCACCGCTTACACGTTCGTCCTGTCGATTTGGTGATAGACGATGATAAAGCGGTGCCGGAGCTGTTGGTTGAGGCGACAAACTCGGTGAATGCCCGAGCCACATGGATGCACCGTTGTTCAATGGCCCCGAGCCTGGATCCATCGTCATTTGTATTTGCAGCTCCATACGAATAAATCTCACTCAAGATTTTAAAAACTTTTTCTCCTCTTGTTTCGCGCGCAAAAATTCTTAGTTAAATAAAGGACGAACAATTGGTACTTTTGAAAGAATAAATCTCGCCAATTTTTTAAACTTTACGGTTCAACGGAATCCTTCGAAATACGTCAAACTCATATATTTTCGCGACTCAGGACTTCCGGATGCAACTCCAAGCTCTCCAAAGTCCATATTTACGAATATCCAATTGAGCTGATTTTGCGTGTCATGCCGCGTGAATTCTTATTCGTTCTTTTCTTTATTATTTTTCACTCCTCTTTTTATTCTTGGTGGAAATAAATTGCTCGCCAAGATAGGTTAAGGAACGTGGACGGGTAATTTAATGATTATGACAAAGGTATCTCGTAACCAATTGGTTGTCGGGATGTGAGGACACGTTAATCAAGCGAAATAAAATGTTTTTTTTTTTAAATAAAAGAAGAAAAGAGAGGAATTATTGACATCCGAACGAAGCTAGGAGAAGGCAAGACGGAAGTAGGTATTTTCTAACGGAAGGAACGAAACCACTGTATAAGGAGAAACTCGTACTCTATGAAAAGTTGTAACAAGTACAAAAGGAACACCACGAATTCCCAATGTTAACTTCTTCTTAGAACATTACGAAGAAGCTGTTGTACAATTTCTTGATACCAGTTGTTTCGCGTTGTCTATGTGTCTCCAATAATGCGCAGCCCCGTGATTTAACAGACAGGAAACGCGAAAATACAATGTACGCGTCCTGCAACACCATTGCAATGCCGCGGCTGAAAAGCATCTTGGTGCACTCGCGACTCTACCTTGCCCCGTATTCTCGTTTTTTTTTTCAAGTTTCAAATCAGTTTGATTCTGTCGTAAGTCGTTGCAACGCTCTATTTCTCGTTATTCCTCCGTAATTCGATATTGTTTGTAAATTCTCAATAATGTACAGGAATTTACGTAAGTTTTTTCGACCTCCACTTTATTCGTATTTAAAATCGACGTCCATGCGCGATAATAACGAGAGTCAATAATATCGTCGAGACTCTTTTAATTCCTTTATCTTTATAATATCTTCTATAAAAGCAACTTAAGATTTTTAAATTTAAGTTGGAACTCGTTGCCAAAAATTTTTTTATGTATGTATCTCTCTCTAGATTTGTTTGTTGTCAGAGTACATTGACATGTCCTACACGACTAAGGCTCACACACACTGTTTAGTGTCTTGATCGAGGATGGCCCACGGCCGCGTCACGTATTCACCACATTTTAAAGATTTTTCGCTCCATAGCGCTTGATAAAATCAACGTTTGTATCTCCTTTTTTTTACAATCAAGATTGTAAAGCGGCAATAGCAGCAACAGCAGCGGTAAAATGCCCTCGAGATACGAATATCACAAATTTCACAACGACACTCGGACTAACAGCCTTGACGAGACCGTGTTCTACTGCCAATTGCTTCTCTCGAAGAGCAAAAGCCTGTAGAATTGTGCCATTCGCGTCAGAGATTTCAAGAAAGAGTAGAAAATATCTGCCAATTGCCTGTGTTCGCTTATTTGCGGACAAAACGATCCCCGAGGCAAAAATCTCTGATAGGCGAGAATCGAGCCAGAATGAAAGCAACAATAGCTTTTCGGCCGAAAAGCTTTGTCGATGACCGAACAGTTAAGAAAGCGTCACGCTCGCGTTGTTTCGTCAAATACACCGGGTAGCTTTGTGTCAAGAGCGTTGAACAAGGCTTGTCGAACGAATGACGACCGAACGAAGTACGAGGAAGCTTGTAGTGGATGCTTCGTTGAGCGAACGAGCACCAACAAGATGACGCGAAAGTCTGCAGGAATGGTACTTCTGACTATTGAGAAGTCAGGGGATTAAGAGGTTGACCAATGAGAGTCAATTCTAGCCAAGCTTCAATTGAAACGAATCTCGACGGTACCCGTGACTCGCACAGAGTCGTTACTAGTTAAACACGTACACGAGTTTATCTGTGCACTTATATTTCCCCTATTCTTGTGCTATCGTTATATATCTCACTATATTGCAGTATCTCAAAGGATTTTCTTCTCGGAGCTGCTGATAATTGGTGAAAACCGTTAGCTAGGACCGCCGCTGTCAACGCCGTCCCTTGTATCAACCACCCCCGAGTTAATCTGCAACATGACAACAACCAAACGAGCATCATTAACACATATATTTTATATTGATAAATAATAACAGGAGCGTATTAATCGAAATACGAGTTGAGCATTTTTTGTACATCTGGTATATGTGTAAGAGTAATAAAAGTCGATAGGATCATTGAATTTTTGTTTATTTTCTTGTATAAGAGTATTGATGGCTGGATGGTATTTAATGCGTGTACGTTGATCAAGAAAGAGTCAAGAGTTCTTAACTCGTACTAGTCGAACTAGTCGAAGGATCAGTCTGCATCCGAAGAGATATTTCGTTAAAAGTTTGTCGGCACTCTTTCTCCCGAATACCTTTCCAAACACGGTAGCGATGATTTAAACCCGGTGTCGTGTGCAATAGGGCTCTACTTCCTAAAACACCGCGATATTCATTCGGTATACCATAAAATACATTCGAGACTCTGGAATGAACAAGGGCCATAGCGCACAAAGGACATGGTTCCCTTAACAAAAAAATCCAATAATTGGTGCACAAGTAGCCTTCCGCAGCTGCTCTCTCGGAAGATCGCGACGGGTCAACCGAAGCGGCGGCGGCGGCTGTAGTAATGGATTGCGGTGCATACCGACTGATAATGTCAACGAGATTAGTTGGATAAGCGCCAAGTATAGGATCCCGCTGATTCAATGAATATTTGCGTTTCCGAGTTTGACATGACGCTACAGTGACGATGCTTTTATCTTCTGTTTCTTCTGAATTGTTTTCCGGGACGCTTAATTCGTATGCACCGGCTGTTTCATCGCTGAGTCTCGCAACGAGATCTATGACGAGCATAGCCGCGTGCCACATGGGATGACGATCAATCCTCGATGCCGCAACAGCAATTATTTTACTCTCGATGGGGTCGAAAATAGTTGCGCTACCGTTACACTCTTGATTACCGTGAGCTTCGCGCGCTGCCGCCTCGATGCATGCTCCCATACACCGCTCGATTATATCAAGATCCTTGGTATCGAAACAAGATCCATTCAGAATCTCTTCAATTAAAGGATCAGGATGAAAATTTATGGGCCAGATTTTCGTGGCTATGCTCGCTTGTGCTTTAGTCCTTTGTGGACCTGCCGGCACGCGGACAATCTCAAATTTCTTATCAAAAACAGACAAATCAAAACCATTAGTCGTGAATAAATTCTCCAGTTCTTGTCGCACCGCATAGTATCGGTCGGGGACGCGTAGACTTTCATCCGGAGCTGCGAATGCAATGATCAACCGCTTCCCAGAGCATCGTTTTAAATGCGACATTCCTGGCAGGATGTTGCTCACGATTCTCATAGCCGACGAAATATCTCGTTTCTCTCTTAATGTTCCGACCCACGCATTTCGCAACGATACATGATCCGCCATAAGTTCCGAAGCAACAACGGCTATCGGTAGCTTCTTTTTCGGTTCTGTACTCCTCATTGTTGACGATGATGCCGCTACTGCTTCGGTCGCTGATACCGCTGATGTTTCCGAAGACGTAGTCCTTTCGTCATTTTCCGCAATCTCCATCTGATCCTTGCTCGGGCAGCTCATCTCTGTAAGACCAGAAAACAACCTCTCTTCTTACTCTATCATCTTTTCATTTCTTTTCGTTCTCAGACTTGCGACACAGCAACACCCCACCAGCACCGCAATAATTTTATGTCGATTTCGGATCGCTACACCGGATTACACTCGGTGTGATTATCGCACTGGAACAAAACAAACAGAGATATACGAAGTGGAGTCTGTCGCTCTTGTTCTGATGCAATAGATCCATCGAGTGTAGCGAATCAAAATTAACATTAAGGTAGTCTTTCCGCGACATCGGATGAAGATAGACAAGCGATCCGCGGCGTGTCATGTAGGCTCAGTCAGTCAGAGAAACCACCAACGCAATTCAATAACTCAACTCAGATAATCCAAATGCTCTTCGAAACATTCGTTGACCATAATTTTTCATGTGATACACAGAATCGCTAAAAATCCAGGGGACATTCGTGCCCTTTGTTTCGAACTCTATCGAATTGACAAAGACGAAAAAAGGGAATGTGTTGAATGTTCAACAATCATTTCATCAAAATGTTCCGTGACCGAGCTTCGAATTTTACGCTACAGCTGCGACATATTTAAAAAATTGAGGTACTCATATCTAATCGCGATGCTCATGGAAGGACTACCTTAATACAGTATAAATAGGTGATGCGATATCAAGGTATATCTATGTAAATCTTATTAATATAAATAAAACAAAAATTAGAGCAAGTTCCAGAGTGACAATATCTTGTCGAATTGCGAGAAAAGCTTATATGCGAAAATCGACGAACGAAACGCATTGTCACGCGTTACGAAGTACAGTGGTATGCGTTAAAGTTTTATGATTGGACAATGGCGACGTTGTACCACGACGACAATGACAGAAGGGAGCCGAGTCCAAGACAAATCATTATTGCTGTCAAGTTGGGCCACGGTCGAATCGTTTGTCGGAGTTAGTTCCAATTGTTCGGTTGTGTTCTCTACAGACAGCAGCTCTGGGCCATGCGTGGAAACTTTTCTCCCGTTGCTACTTCGTTACCAAACTCTTAATAACCGAGCTATTAGTCACACAATAATACACAATATCATATACATGTGCCAATCACTTAGAACCTTACATAATAGAAAACTATTCCCAACTAGTAAGCACCCGTAGGACAATACTAATTTACAAAATGACGTTTCAATAAACTTTTTATTCGCTTATGCTATATCGCATAACGTCTTCGCATAAGTTCGACACCGGCGAATCAAACAATATGAAATGAATTAACTTTAGTTCTTAGGATGCACTCAACTTAAATTTAATCGTTTTTAGCTCTTTAAATATTCGATGTGTAGCAAATATTTGACAAGAATAAATCGCATAACGATTAAGGTGGATCCGACCCTCTTCGCAATCGGCATTCAAAGATAGAAATTTTTATTCTTCGTGATATAATAAAGCTGCATCAAGTTTGTCGATATTTGAAGTTTTTATTAATACTAAATCACATCAGTTTTAAGATATTAAATTGCTAAGATCTTTCACATATGTTGAAAATGAAAGCTATCTTAAGTACAAGTAAAAAACATTTTTAAAAATACAAAGATTAACCAACGAACTCGACGACGTTAGTCTTTACAATGTTTCCTTTCGAGTTTTTAGAACAGTGGTTCGTGGTGATGCCTTCCGATACAGCTAGCTTGTATTAATTATATGTGATATCGTTATGTATTATTATTTTTTTGATAACTGTTATTAATGTGCTTTATACAGGGTGGCCGATTTATCTAAAGACATTGAAATATTTCGAAAACTACGCATCGGATCAAAAAAAGTTCTGAATAAAATTTGTTCGCCTGGAAGAGGGTCATCCAATGATACCAAAGTCGACCCCTCACCTCCACCCACTTTGAAATCGTAAATGGGAACCCCCATTTTTATTGCAGATTCGGATTCCCCATTAAAAATAAGTAACTTTTATCTGAAACATTTTTTTTCGATTCGTGACAGATGGCGCTGTAATCGCAAGAAACCTGATTCTTGCGAATATCTCGAGAAATTACACATCGGATCGAAAAAAGAAAAAACACATGTTTAATTTTTCAAAAAGCTATTCAGCGATACGAAATTCGACTTTGGTATCATTGGATGACCCTCTTCTAGGCGAACAAATTTTATTCAGAGCTTTTTTTGATCCAATGCGTAGATTTCGAAATATTTCAATGTCTTCAGATAAATCGGCCACCCTGTATATTATACGTTACAATATCACGGTCTTCGGAAGACCGTGATATATATCCACAATTACATATATTCTGGAATGTACATTCTATGAAAGAAGGATTTCTTCCCTGGGTAAATTAATTCATTTATCAAACTCTTCTGAATAAGATAAAATAAAAAATGAAAGTATCAAGTTATTGCAATATAAGAAATATTGACATAAAGTTGATCTGAATCTCGTGCATTGATAAAAGAGTTTCGTTGGTTCAACTAAACTCGGTGAACAGGGAATGTCAAATAAATGTTTAATTAGAATCAACAAGGATTTTATTCTTTCTTCAACATTCATTCAGATTGGCAGACCAACACATATTTGAGGTGGAGAAAAAATGTTGATGTATTAATTAGACATTTATTTGTATTGACTAAACATTTATTATAGCTCGTGTCCATCGGATTTTGGTGAGCCAACCAATCTCTTTTTTTTAGTGTTGCAGTCGTATACTGTACAGTATATGCTTAAGGTAAGGCGAAATATGTACCGCATGATACACGAGTGCGAGAGAGATTGCTTATAATTTTTCAGACCATGCCATTCAGAGACTATTGATATTTCGGGAAAAACAAATTTTTAAACAATGCACAGCACAACAGAATATTGTCTAAAACTCGTTTTGTCCCTGAAATGTCTATGGTATGTAAAATCCATGAGTTACAGTTTTTGTTACCGACTGAGTAGGTTTTGCCTCGCCTTAAGGGGAGGCGAAACCTCCACACCACGCATCTAATTCCCGGAACACTCCTACTCGTTCTACACTGAACAGAATGAAATGAAATTTGGTCAATAGACTGCAAGAACGTAAACCTTTTAGGTGACAAACGTAGAATTTTGAAAATGGAAACCAAAAATTACAGATTAATTATCCGCAGTTACCTGTAATTGAAAAATTACTTTTTAAAATGATTTAAGACACAAAATGAAAAAACGCCGTTTGTCACCACAAAGCCAGCACAAAGCACACACAGTACACCCATTCTGATTACGATTTAGAAACGAAAAAGTACCATGCACGGCAACTATTGTTGATAATCTCGAAAAATAAATCCGCGAGACATGACCGATGGCTCAGCTCTATGAAGATATGGCGAAATATGCATGAGTGCAAACGAGATAGAACTAGTACAGTTTCGCCTCACCTGAATTCCGCGAGAGGCGCTGGTAGAATATTATATAGCTGTCTCTCTCGCACACCAGTAGAGTGAAATACCATTGTTTACAGTTTTAGTTACCCACTGAGTAGGTTTCGCCTCCCCTTAACGTTAGCTGCTCGTTGCAATCGAAGCGTGCAAATGGTAGGGTAGCATCTACGCCAAATTCATCTCCGACGAAAATCTGTGTCCGCCAAACAATTGCTAGTGCATGTATAATACGTCATGAGAACGGTAGGTGGCGCTGAGATCTCGTTCTATACCGTTTTATTCGTAACAGCAAAAAAATAATGAAAAAAAACTATAATAAACAAGACTTTAACTTTTTAAAGTTTTCATATGAAAATAAATCTAAATAGAATGAAATAACTTCCGACGTCATTTTAGTTAACTTTATATTTAAATTATAATAATTCATTTACCGCTGTCACTACAATCGGGAGACGTCTTCTGCGTTAGAAAACGTCCATATCGTATATAATTTTTCTTTTAAATTAGAGTCCAGACGCCAACGGGTTTCTTGATATGTAAAAGACGGTTACAATGTTCAGGAGACGCCTCGCGAAAACTAAAATAACACATATGGTACTAGTATTTATAACAGTATCGGGACGTTTAGAAATTAGCCCCAGGAACATGAACACCACGAGAGCATCGGCGCAAAAACTATCAAAATCCAGGAATGCTATTTTTCGTCACCCACTATGTGAACTTATGTAGCGACGTCACCAGGACGTCTGAAACTCATCGTCAAGGACATGGGCATTTAGCGGCTGCCTCGCAATACCCGTTCGGTACCTTTTAGGAAAAAAACAGTATAAAACAAGCTCTTAGCGCTACCTACCGTTCTCATGAGGCATTATACATGAACTGTCAATTGTTTGGCGGAAATGTAATTCTACCGTGTAAACTCAATAATTATCTGACGCCATTATCTATTCTAATGCTCAGTTAATCGATACATAATCTCTAATATCATGGACCAACTAAAATCAAGTTGACAACGTTACGTTGATTAACCTAAACTTTCAAGATCTAAATCAGTTATCAGTTAAAATCAAGTTGACAACATGACGTTGATTAATCTAAACTTTTAAGATCTAAATCAGTTATCAGAAAATCCGATTGATTGACATATCGTCATGTATTTGATTACAGCGGTGACAAGCGATCCACACATTAATCGATAAAGCTATATAAAGATGCTACTTAAGAAACCATCCTGAATTTATCAATATTTCAATTAAAGCGCTCGCACAACGGTGCAAATTTGTATTACTCGGCGCATTGTAAAAGTACATATAACGACATTAGATGGCAGGACGATCGCTTTGATATTTGTGTTCAAAGTCCAATCACGTTTCTACCTCGAGATTTCGGTAGCACTTAGTATGTGGTATACAGTTGCATACATATATATTTATGAATATGTATTGAAGCGAAACGAGTTATCGGTCAAGAGTCACTAGGCTGGAGTAGCCACTACATACGGCGGTGTAAGCGCATCACTATCGGAAAACATTTAGTGTCTATGTATCAACAACGAGATTACTAACGATAATATACTAACAGACGTGTAATTTCTTACCTAATATACGTGATAAATGACGAATCACTAACGCCCAGCTGATGAATATCCTCCGATGATGACGAATTCGATCGATCAAGAGTCAAACTCGTCTCTTGTAGCACTCTGCTGCATACACTCTGCTTCACCTCCAACAGCGACAAGAGAGAGAGAGAGAGAGAGAGAGAACGCAAAAGAAATACAAAGATAAAAGCTACAGCAACGCCAAAAATTAATTTCATTAACCGTGTCACTCACACATACGCGCACATAAATATTCCACCGTAATATATCTTTCTTTAGGAATGAACAACATGTGAATGAAGAGATTCACGGTACAACTAACAACCTATGTCGATATGCCTAGTACTTTTACGACTGAGGTTATCGTAAGTAGTGTGCGCACTAAAGTCTCTAGAGAGATAACCAAATTGTAAGAGGGGAGTGAACAAGAGCTGGGAAAACAGGAATCAACAACCTGATGCTCCTAGCAGCCTTTGCTTCGAAGCTCTGATGCGATATTCAGCGTCACAAATCTCTATCTACCTTAGGTACATCTTAACGATCAGAGGTGAATGTAAGCTGCTAAGTACCAATCGAGATAAAAATAATAATAATCGTAATGGCAATAGGCTCGACACTTGTATTTTTAGACTTTAATTGTATACATTAAAATTATTTTATAATATTGAAGATACATTGTTAAATATACAATTGTATTTACAATGTATCGTTATAAATACGAAGCGCCACGTCGGCGAACAGCTAAACAAAAATTCCTCACTACTACCGCAATATCAATATACATTGTGTATCTGCAATAAAAACAATTTTTTTAATGACAATTCTCCGTTCCGATCAGCGATTTATTCGTCTTGGACTATCGTCTCTCGCTCAAGTCGCTGATGAGTTACGCTAGGTTTTTACACGTGCGAAAGCGACTGGCGAGACATACGAAGGAAAGGGAAAATTATCTTTTGTCCTTATCTATCGCAAATGACGCACGTATGATAACATATAATTACAGAGGGTAATCTCCCTGCAATCATTATGTTATCCAATTCCCGGAATATTTGGATTTAAAAAAACCTCCTAAATTTTGCATTTGGTGGTTAGGAAGAAAACGCGATGAATGTAAGATGGCGCTTTGTGTTGTAGTTATAACAACCAATTAAACCGTTGTTATGCGGTATATGTGTATCAACGTTACTATTGCCAACAAAGTGTTTTATATATATTTTTTTTATTCTTGACCGTGTTATCAACCTTTTATCACCTACCTACGTTGTTATAATCACGTTGTTGTGACGCGGTGTTTTCCTTGGCGCCTTGACCTTGAAGGTTTCTCAATAGTCAGTCAAACCCTTTCAATGTTGAAGAAACATATCGGACAAAAGACGATATTTTCAATTAATCAACTCTGTTGTATCGCAGATTGGGAATTAATTTTTATCGCGTCACCTTTTGTTTTTCTTCTATTCCCTCATTGACGAAAGTCATTCTCTCCCTCTCTCTCTCTCTCTCTCTCCCTTCCTCTAGTGTCTCCCTCCCCTTCCGGCTTCTCTTCGTTATCATCGCCCTATCCCCTTTCGCTCAAGCTTTTTCCCTCTGTGGAAGTTGTAAGACACGACGACTATCGGTAGGAGCAGTTTCGTCAAAATAGTGTGACAGTGAGATGGCGAAGAAAACATACGATCTGCTCTTTAAGTTATTACTCATCGGTGATTCCGGTGTTGGAAAAACTTGTATATTGTTCAGATTCTCCGACGACGCTTTCTCAACTACGTTTATTTCTACGATAGGTAAGTGTGTGTTTTTCTTTTTTTTTTTTCACTCGCCCTCAAACTTTCGGGGTAATAACGAAAATAGAATCTTGCTAACTCCAATAATGATAGGTGATTTCATTATTTACAAGAGAATTATCGTTGTAAATAACGACGAACGTTGACGAATAATCATATTTTCAATTATATTTTTTTCTTTCTACACTGTTTCTACATTGCTTCCCGTTGTAGGAATCGATTTCAAAATCAAGACGGTTGAATTGAGGGGTAAAAAAATTAAGCTGCAGATATGGTAAGAGATATTAATATACAAATTGAAAAGATGTTTGAAATAGAGGAGCGACAGCGTTGGATTACTTTGTTAATCGACAAATTTTTTAGGGACACGGCCGGTCAAGAGCGTTTCCACACGATAACGACGTCGTATTACAGAGGTGCAATGGGAATAATGCTCGTTTATGATATTACTAATGAAAAGACATTTGAGAATATTGTCAAGTGGTTGAGAAACATCGACGAGGTGAGTGAGATTGACAAATTTGCAAGAAAGCATCCTAATGACATTTGGTTAATTTGTCAATTCTAGCATGCCAATGAAGACGTCGAGAAGATGATATTGGGAAATAAAAGCGATATGGAGGAGAGACGCGTGGTTAGCACGGAGAAGGGTGAAGCGGTGCGTATTTAAAAATATGCAACGTACATTTTAATAATATTCTTTTATGAAAATAATTAATTTATTGTAGATTGCGAGGGAGCATGGAATTAGGTTTATGGAAACATCGGCGAAAGCAAATATCAATATCGACCGGGCGTTTAGCGAATTGGCAGAAGCAATTTTAGACAAAACGCATGGAAAAGAGCCACAAGATGCACCTGATCGGGTAACGGTCGATCGCAGAGTAGAAAGAAGTTCGAATCGGTGCTGCTAACTCTTCGTTATTTATTTTGACAGCGCATTATAAACCATACTTAAGCTCTTGTGCCAGTTTAATTAGATTCTCGTGATTAGGCTTAGAGCATTACGTGTCATCTTTTGTTGCTAATTTTTGCTAACACGCATCTCTGCGAGTCACTGCCCACCTTTCCCGTTCCTTCAAATATACACAACTGAATATACCAGCTAACAATGGTATTTGTGAAGAAAAAAATTTCAGTTTTTAAGCATGTATCGTTACTATTCGTATGAAAACTATGACGAAGAGATACGGATGGCTTGTATATGTCTCATCTAGTCCCATGTGCTCGAAAGTGGCCATTAAAATCTGTCGCTGATAAATTCCTCGAACTGCACAAAACTTTTGAGTCTGGTACTATTTTAATGGGCTTCTATCAAAGAACCCTTTCCCCTCCCTCACCCAATCGTGCAAGCTAACGAAACAAACACAAATATACACGTAGTACATAGATTCGTTTATAACTCGAAGAGCGATCTTTTGAAGAAGCTTGTTGTGTGGTGGCTTGTTTTTATAAATGTATTACGACAGTAAAAAAAATGGAATATTTCCGAAAATACGAGAATTTTTCGTGGAAAGAATAAATGGGAATTTACGAGCGTCGTAACTTTATCGAAAACGAACTCGAATGTTCCAATGCGAGATCTTCTGTCCTACCAGCTGTAATGAAAATAATTTACTATATAAATGTACACGGATTTCGTCATAAACACCAACATTCGTATTTCTTGATCCACTCGTCGTCTCGTGATGATCCCTATAGCACGAAAGAACTATAACGTCGATGATATACACGATAAGATAATATTTATATTTTATTACGACAAAGATAAACGCAGAAAAAAATATATAACATCAGTTGGAACAGACAGTAGACGATGTAGTAAGTAGAAGACAATCTACCTAAATGATCAGACGTATTACAATTGTCGGATCATTCGGCAATCATGACAGCATATCGAAATAGCGATGCCAATGGCTATTCCATCCGGCTACTTCCTATAAATATGCCATTTTCTTTTTTTTTATTTTTTATTACTTTAATACAATTATAACTTTTATGTTAATCTTGTCAACAGTTAATACGACGATTAAAGTAAGAAACATTTGGTAGACCAGTACAAAAAAAAAGGAACAAATCGCTAATACTACAATGAGAAGAGAAATATGTTGGGGCTTGTGTTGAAGCTTTTGATTTTAGAATAAACCAATAAAAATGGATTAATTTAATTTAATTTACAAAATAAAAAATTAATTAATAAACCTTTCCTACATAATGTATCAGTGTAATTTGCCCTCTTGATCAATTAATTAATTGGAACAATGTTTTGTAAGCAACTCTATCAAGTTTAACAAACAAAACAATAATACTCGGGGTTCAGCCCAATGTGCCGAAAACTCCAGCTCAAGATTGTTCGCTTTATTTTCTCCTCGTATTTGAGTCACAAATTAACAGCTCAATGCTTATTCTGTTTTTTTTTTATCGCGACAAAGCTATCAAAGCATATATCTCTATATCCAGCAGCTCAAAAACTAAAAATTTGTGAGGAATAGAAGCTCTCGGCTGCATTGCCACGTTCAAATTTGAAGTTAATCGCGAGAGGCGCCTATGATTGTTAAAATGTAAATAAATATATTTACAATGTCGAGATACAGATTGAGAGCAGCGAAAATGTACTCCTCCGGTGAAATGGAATATTTGTGCTTTCCGCCGACCATCATTTGCGTGTCGTATATCAAATACATTGAGAAAATAAAAGCACCCAAAGAAGCGTAAACGAGGGTCATAATTTTTCCTTTAATAAATATCGCGAGGATTCCGAAAAGAAGTAGAATCAATACTCCAACGAAGAGAACAGTGTGCATTCCGGTGAAATCCCATTTGGTTTGGAATGCAAAGATAGTGAGACCGAGACAAACCGTTGCCGTGATACCTACAGCCAAGAGAACCTGTAAAACATTAATGGATTATCAATACTAGCCTGACTTCTAATTGACTTGTTCTCTTTAAAAAAAATCTATAATCCCTCAGAATAATGCATTTTTTCCCTCCTTTCTTCACAGACGGTGTAAGAACATTTTAAATGATTTCAAATGTCTGTTAAGAATGGAAGAAACGTAAGTAAGTGCCGACAGAGTAGGAGAAAAAATTTCAAGTGTCAAAAGCGAATATCGACCTCTTCGGATTTGTATCTGGATGACGCGGTCGCAAGTAGGAATCCTTCCGCCATTGTGAACACGAAGAGGAATATGAAGTTCATCGGTGCCTTGCGTCGAACACTCGTACAGCAGGCCATGCAGATTAAGAGGACGATCGTCACTCCTAAGCATATCCACACCATCTCTCCGTGTCTTGCAACCCATTTCTGGGTGGGCAAATGATAGAGGAAAAGAGCAATCATCGATAGAGTGATGAGTAGCTGACACATGAGAATCGTGTAGACCTTCCTGTGATAAAAATAACATTGATAAACAATGTATCAGTCAAAGTTAAACAAAATGCTTGAATTACCTATACTTCGAATACCCGTAAAATACTTTTTTCAATTTCTCTTAAAAACAAGACGTTGTTACGAAGAAGTTATTTAATTTATTTGAAGCATTCGATTTTCTAGAATACTTTTATCATATATTTTTGCTTCCTCGTAAAGGAAACTGTTTTCATGGGAAAAAATGTTCTCGAGATTTTTATGCCAGAGTACTTGAGTCCCAAAACGTCGAGAAATCATATTTAGAAAAAAAAAACGGCGCGCCCTCGCGCGCAATTTCGTATTTAACATTGAAAATTAATCTTAAAAATTGTCAAGAATATTATGACATTTATACGATTTTTCTTCTGGGAGTTGTTGCTGCTGTTTGTAGTTTTTATGATTTGACTTTCAAGTAAATTACCCAAGCGCTATCTTTTTCAGCGAAGAACATATTTTTAATTTTATAATTTGTTTACATTTACGTGCAATTGAAAATATATTCACATCGAGAAAGATAGCGTAGAATAATTCAAGTAAAAAATAAGGATAACCCAAAAACAGAATTTTATTTAAAGTCTTAAGTAACGTAAGAAGTCTTGGTCTTGTGAGTGAACGTTAAGTGAATTGTACAGTGATTGTCAAAGGATATTAGACGTTGTCGAAAGACACGCGGGTAATAGTGGATCTTCTGGGCTAAACATGGGCCTATGAGTTTATCTCGTGTTGCTATGGCGAGCGATAAGGCAACCGTCGCGCCCATGGATGATGCACGAAGGTTGATCTTTTGTCGTAGGATCACTAATGCAGCTTGAGATAAACAGGTGTGCTCAATGTCTGAGAATATACAGCAATGTTAATTTTTTATCTTTGATGACATATAACTTTTGACTGACCAGAATTTATTGTTAATGTTCAATCTACTAATACTAATAATCATAGTATTTTTAAACAAAATGATAAGAAATATTTAAAACAATAGGATTTTCAAAGTACACGCTTGACTCAACAAAGTTTTATTCCGTTCACCTGATAAACCCATTTCTGATGGTCTTGTCAGAAAACTCAAAACCCTTGATTTCTCCGTCGTCCTGCATCGGGTCCTCGACATTTCCGGAACCTCCTTGATACGGCGATCCATACATACCGAGTTGCTGCGGTTCACCGTAAGGAACACCTCCGGGAGGTGGCGGCCCTTGTCCGTAGGGTGGGTACCCAGGAGGTGGCACTCCTTGTCCGTACGGTGGAACTCCTTGTCCGTACGGGGGAACTCCTTGTCCGTAAGGAACGTTGCCACCGGGTAGGATGAAACCAGGACCTGTTATAGAAAAGAAACAAAGACTCCGTTATATTTCTCCATATTCCCGTTAATGAAATCTCACTTTTAATTTCTTCTTCTTATTTAAATTAGCTCAAATTATGTATGACGACTATCTCTGCGATGATGCTAATTTTTATGTTTGAAACATATATAAACGTCATACGTCATATGTGCAACAAGAATAAACTATTAAACGATGTGTAATGTCGATGAGAAGCCGCGCAGTGCACACAATGACGTTTGTCATGGGTAAACAGAAAAACCATGTTATGCTTAGCCTCGTAGTTGTACATGTTTTCCAATTGTTTTTTTATCATGCATCATTTGAAACGTGATTAAGCGTGGATTAGAACCTGGTGGGCCTTGGTTGTATCCTGCACCGGGTTCGTTCTGCCAGGTTGACATCTTTTTTTCTTTGAATTTGCTGAAATTTAAGAACCTAACATTACTAAAAATGACTTTATTCGATTGTGCTGGCTATCAATGTCATTTTTAATAAATCACAACAAACGAGCTTGGTTATTCTTTCAAGACCGATTCGTGTATCTCGATATCGTACAGCGGGACCACAGCGATGGCGACAATTTTATATACCTTTATCGATGCTCGACAACATCATCATAATTCATTACATACGGTGAGTAAGCAAATGCGAGAAACAATGGATCACTCCTAAAATATATCGCAGCGTTGTAATAAATTTATAAAATAGCAGCCAAAGGCTAGGAGAAACTAATCGCTGAGTGACATTTTAATACCAGAGAACTTAGCCTTGATATTACGATACGAGAATGACAAACGCGTATAAAAATTGATATAAGTAGATAAGTTTTTATCTTTTATCTCCAATGTTTCCTGTATAATATTAAATGTAAATTAATACTTTGAGACGTGATCCCAAGCAGATAACTTGACGCAAAGCACGGCACCAGCGATGCGTCACCGCCCGGTTCGTTCGTACTTTCTGGAAGTAACTCACAATCGATAAAAAAAAACGGAAGTTTTTATTTCAACGTAAAAATAACTTACCGTCTTCACCTCCTTCGATAGTCAAATCCAATAGCAGCCAGTACAGTAATAATATATAATTGAGGTGCACAACTGGTGATTAGCTCTTTCGAATGAGCACAACCTTTTTATATCGAATTGACAAACACCAAGAGCAATGTTACGTCCTCGACGGTTCCAACTCGAATAGCTGAATAACCAAGTCTGTCTATGCTGTATTACGAAGAATTGGAATTTCTACGCAATATGTGAGGGCACGGAGACAAGAGTATAGGTAAAGGATACCGAACGCAATACTGCAGTGTAGTCACGAAACTGTGTTAACACCTCTGCTACAGTTTCGTCAGTTACATATGATAGTGGCGCTGTGGTTAATTTGTCAATGTTATTTGGCGGGAACTTTGAACTTGAAAATCTTTCCTGCCTGTGTCTAACGCTAATTTATATTGGTTTACGCATATTTTGGAATATCGTAAAATAAAAATTAGTAGACGTAGTCTTGTTTGAGATATATTGAACGATAAATCGTATCTAAAGTGTGACCTGAGAGATATTTCAGATTTTACCTGAGATCTTGCGTGTTTTAAGGGGATGCTGGAGTAGATTATCGACTTTGGTCGGTAAATATACGCTATATCGTTATTTCGTAGTCTACGAATATGCCTCACGTTGTACAGGACTGTAGCATGAACGTAAACGTTTCGACGTCCCATCGAATTTCGGTTGAAAACGTGCAAAAAATGATAATAGTATATTACTGATCTTTCAAAAAATCCAATATGGCCGCTCGAAATGTCAACAACATCAATTCTGTGGGATATAAACCTTTCTGGAACTTACGTACGTCAAACCGGACTGGACGTCGATTCTTTGAGGTTTTCCAAACATTTCAATATCGTCAAAAAATTCATCACACAAAAGAAATTAACGTAGAATGTATACTGCGTTCACACGTATTCTGGCTACTTACGGGAACGAAAATAGAGACAGACTACGCGAACTTTACGTTAATTTCTTTTGTGTGATCGACTTTTTGACGATATTAAAATGTTTGGAAAACCTCAGAGAATCGACGTCCGATCTGGTTTGACGTATGTGAATTCCAGAAAAGTTTATATCCTACAAAACAGATGTTGTTGGCATTTCGAGCGGCCATATTGGATTTTTCGAAGGGTCAGTAATATACGATTATTATTTTTTGCACGTTTTCAACCGAAATTCGACCGGACGTTGAAACGTTTACGTTCATATTACAGTCCTGCACAATGTGAGGCATATCCGTAGACGGAATCACATATTTTCATGGACCAAAGTCGGTAAAAAACACCCTTAACCCTTTCGCCTACAACCACGTAGGAGGCTCGTGGTTAGGTTTTTGAGCCAAAACTGTTTATCACGTAGCTGGCCCGTGGTAAATCGGTCGGTATATTATATATAAAATTGTTATAAATAATAAAATTAATTGACTTTTCCCAAATTATATCTTTCTAATAGGTACGGCACCTCACGTTTAAGTCGTGTGCAATTAGTACAACTTAAGACAGATTTGCTGAGTCGTGGAAGTCGTAGAGCTCGCGGCAGTTCTGCTTACGTTTTGGGACCGTTCTGTTTCATCTTAAATCTTAGGCCAAGGGGTTAAGGGGATGCTGGAGTAGATTATTAATTCTTTGGCGTTTTCCAAACATTTCAATATCGTTAAAAAGTCGTTCACACAAAAGAAATTAACGTAGCGTGCATATACCGCGTTCGCGTAGTCTGTCTCTATTCTCGTGTTGCCGTAAGGCAGCCAGAGAGTACGTGAACACGGTATACACTCTACGTTAATTTCGTTTGTGTGACTTTTTGATGATATTGAAATGTTCGGAGAACCTATATTGGATTTCTGAAGGGTCAGTAATTTACCATTATTCTCATTTTTTGCACGTTTTCAATCGGAATTCGACCAGACCGCGAAGGATTCATGTTCGTACTACAATCCTGTAGAAATTGAAGCATATCCACAGCGTATTGACAATGTTGGGTATATACTACGTAATGGCCTATTCTTATCGACCAAAGTCGGTAAAAAAATCTACTCCAGCATAAAAGGGAGTCTATTGTCCAAATTTCAGTCAATTCTGTTCAATGTAGAACGAGAAGGTGTGTTCCGAAAATTAGATGCGGTACTGTGGAGGTTTCGCCTCGCCTTAATGTTGACATTTTATTTGTCCTATTCCTATTTATCCACTGAGAAACATTATTCTTACAACACGCTGCGTGCACAACGAACGTTGCCTGAAAGATGGCGCCACATGATTTCTCAAACAAAGCATAATAATAATATCTAACTATAAAAATATATATAAGGACACAATAAAGAGTATCAGGAGTGGCATTTTAACACGAACTGCGAATATACGAATGATCGCTGAATCGAGGGTTGCCCGGCACAGTTAGCCAGCTAGCGGCCAGATCGTAGCGCCCCTTGTCGATCAAAGTAGAAGAAAAATAAGTATAGCTCCTATCATCAGTTAATCGTAATTGGTTTTCCCTATTTTATTTACAACAATTATTCTATCTGTGCTCGAGCTCAAGCCCACAGATGGTAGTTTGTTGTTGTTGTTGTTGTTGTGATATGTGATTGTGACGCGTGAAGCTTAAAGCGGCAATAAGAGAGGAAGAGAGTGGCGTACAAGGAGCGCAATCGACAATGATGGCGGTGTTGGCTCTGTACGTGAATACGTCATTGTAAATGTCAGTAGACAGGAGAAGTATTAGTAGTATTTTTGTTAAAAAGAGCTTTTTTGCTCGATCGTCGATTGAGGTTTGCAATACTCGCAGCAGCTTAACGCACCTATACCGGTTAACTAGTCACCGAGTTGCAGCTTCGGACAGCGGGGATAGCAGCTGACAACCTCATACTGACACATCAAGTGTATAATTCAAGTGAATAAGAAAAAAAAAATTTGAGACTAACGTCGCGAAGCTCGAAAAGAACGTGAGAACAATGGGAGACGGAAAAGAGGGAGAGCGTCAACCGCTTTTGAAGAACGATAATGTCACTTACAGCTCACATACGAGCGATGTAATCGGTTAGTTAATTTTTATCGCTTAACGTTTGACGTATAACACTCGTTGGTCCTACTCACCGATCGTTTTTTTTTTTTTTTTTTTTTTTTTTACAATTGACAGATGGCACGCAGTCCAATGTTAATACAGTTTCTCCGATCGGTCCCGATGAATTGCCACCGCCTTTTCAATCGGCGAATCAGAGTGGTTTCCCTATGGTGACCTGCAGAGTTTGTCAAGCGATGATCGATATATCGGGCAAGAAGGATCAACATGTTGTTAAATGCGGTCAATGTAACGAAGCAACGGTAAGCTCTGTACTGTTAAGATTCTTGAGAATCTTTTTTAACTTCGATCCTTTCTCTTGAATTAATTTTATTTCAATTATATTAATTAATATTCTTTTTAGCCAATAAGAAATGCTCCACCTGGGAAAAAATATGTTCGATGTCCCTGCAATTGTCTACTCATATGCAAAAGCTCTTCGCAACGCATCGCTTGTCCACGACCAAATTGCAAGAGAATAATTAATCTTGCACCCAGTCCGGTTACTCCGCCGGTACTTTCCATGCCAGGAATGTGCAGAGTTTGCTGCGCTCATTGTCACGATACATTCCTCGTAAGGATATCGATATTATTAAGTAATCTTCACTCTGATACGTTCTTTGATCTTCTGTATTTTAAACTTTTTTTTTTCCTATCTGTTGCAGTTTAACACCCTTAATAATGCTCTAGCCAGGTGTCCGCATTGTCGTAAAGTATCTTCCGTTGGTCCGGATTTTGCAAAAGGACGCGGTATTGCCTTTATTATATCCGGAATTATAGCACTGATTCTCGGGATCGCTGTCACGGTGAGTCGTCCTTACCACTTTCCCTTCGAGAATCGAGTGATCCATTTGTCAAATATTTTTCTTACGCTCTATCGTTCGTCAGGTCGGGACATATAGACTCGTGGGAACAAACGGCGGAATATACGTTGCCTATGTCGGTAAGTTTGAATTATATCCAAATGTATATTCGCAAGATCTCTCGAGTCTTTCGCCGTTCCCTTCCATTTTGTAATGTCCGATGAGACACGATTGCGTCCGTAACAATCTTTTTTCTCTAGCGGATTTGTTAACGCGTTCGTTCACTCGGTAGTTCACCCGCACTTGTATCGTTATCATTTTTTAATTTTACCATTGACACTACTGATCATTTGCAGCCCCGTCATCGTTTCGTTGTTTCCTTCTTGTCATTACGTTATCCATACAAGAAAAATCAACCGGATCGCTTTGATTTACCATACTATAAGACTATCGGATAACAATCGCAACATGTGTGCTTGATAAGATTAAAAATGCCTATTTTATTCTTTACACACAGGTGCATTCCTGGTGGCTCTTCTTTGTCTCGGGCGAAGTATTTACTATTGTACAATGAAAATCAGTCTCATAGAAGGTCCTATGTAAAATTATCATGCATTCGTCGCAGTTATAGGAAAAGAGAGAAAAAACGAAAAGAAAGAAAGAGCGACGCAATGAAGAAGCAACCGTAATATTCATTTTAACGCCAATCTCTTAATAATCGTGGAAGATATGTAGATTAAGAAACGTTTATCATAATTTCAATATTTCAAAGGCAAAAGAAAAATAACTGAGAAACAAACAAAAAGGAATACTATACGTAGCTTTTTGATTAGCCAGAGTGATTGGCATCGGACAGCAAGCTCGACGCGGCATGCACCGAATAACATTTGTGTTACGCGCTCAACGGCAATTTCGATTTTAGTTTTTACAATTGGAAGAGAGGGATATCGAATATTCAAGTACGTTGCGATTATATAAACGTGCATCGTGAAGCCGGTGCCTCATAATGGACCCTGCAAACTCTACAGAACGTTACAATATTGTACTTTTTGGTATTGGCTCAATTCATTCCACACTCCTTGCTTCCCTACCGTACTGCAGTTATATATAGTTCATGGATCGAGCAAGCGTGAAGAAATCATTGATGTCTGTACTAGCCCCCTTTTTTCGTTGTTCTTTCTCTTAAATTCATCTCCACGACATTAAACGTGTACTCTTATATGCTATATATAAATCTATGTATCTAAACAAATATATTAAGACTATATATATATAAGTATATATTATATGAAATAAAACATTTTACTCAATACTCAGAACCAATGGATTTTTATTAATTATAACAAACTTACCACTGATTGAAATATTTTTTTCCTACTACTTTGTGTCGGATGAAGAGTCCTTTTTTTTTCTCTCTGGACTGTATTATCAACGGTCGGTAACAGACAGCAGATTCCTGTGTATAAAAGCGCTGCTGCGTTGAATAACAGATATTTAGATACATAGATTATTAGAATAAGTCGGGAGTATCAAAGAGAAGAGAGAGGAATAGGATAAGCGATAAGAAGTCCGAAAGTACGAGATAAATAGTACTGGCAAGGTGCACTGATATAAACGTTGCCGGTGAGACTGAGAGTAGCACAGAGCGGCGGGGGCTTGACGAGTAAGAAGAATCAAGAGGTAGGTAATAGGAGGAACATCGTAACGACAGAGAGACGAGGTAAAAAATAATTATTGGATAGAAATACGTGGCGGTGGTGTTGTAAGATATTGCGATGGCGAATCGTCGAGAGACCAAAAAATTCTCGTCGTCCTCGTCATCGTCTTCCTCGACATCGTCGATCGACGACCACGGAAAAGATTCAAAGATTCCCGATGTCTCGAGTGTGCTTGATCAATCTCGAGAGAATAACTCACGGATTAACGATGAATCGGGATCCTCAACAGGTCTGTTTTGCAAGAGAATTGATTTGTACAGAGAATTATATTAGAATTTTAATAAAATGTTGGTTGTGACTGTTACGACAGGTGTCGATTTGCCTCGAAGAGAAGAAAATCCATTCAGTTTTAAGCATTTTTTGAGTAAGGATGCAAGAACCAATTATAATATGGGTGGTGCAAGGCCAAAGATTTATTCTCCGATGAGGAAATCACCGGAGAAGAGCCATAACACAGGCACGGAAACCGACAGCGTTTATTCACGAAATCCTACTGAACTTCCGGATTTTGTTCAAGATCATCTGGTTATAGAGCAGTGTTACCTGAACCATGACGCAGCATCTGTCACTGCATCTAACGTCGCTGCTGCAGTCGCCGTTGCGGATGATCCTCCTCTCTTGGTGGATATTGACAATCTTCCGGACTTTACACTTACCGGCATGGAACGACGTCAACCTCCTACAAGAGGCAATTGTCGCAAAGGTGAAAAATCAGAAGGATCGGGTGATCTGCCGTTTGATCTCACCGGGGGTCTAGAGCGGAGAAAGAGGGAAAAGCATTCTACGCTTGGGAAAGGCAGCGTTGGCTGTTGGGAAGCCGCTTCTTTCGGCACAAGGCCAAATCATCTTCCTATTCTACAAGTCGACTCCTTCGGGAGGATGTCGGATGTCGAAGGATTCCCGTTCAATTTACCACCAGCGGCGACGCTCGAACCTCGAATGCCGAACGACGAGAAGAGAACAGGCCCGACTGATTCCCCAGTTAACGAAACCAGCGTTAATAAAGCATTGCCGGATTTTCTGAACGACGGTCCTATTCGCAACAGAGTCGGTGCTCCGTCTACCCTCGAGTCTACCTCGTCATCGGAGAACTTTGCGTCCGAACACTCGGACGCAAGTGTAAGTATCGAGTCGAGTGATTTATTTATTTCAAACGAACCTTCTCCACTTCTTTTTTATTTTGTTTATTTATTCGCTTGAAAGACAGTTATTACTCGAGAACGAGAGACTACGGGATGAGCTCAAGATTGCCAGAAGACAGATTGCCGAGGGAACGAGGATGTGCGTATCACCTTACTGTCGATCGAATGTTTGCTCAAATTTGTCATCTCAACGATTAACGATTGACGTACCACCACAGGATAGAGTCGCTTAAAGCGGAATCGATATCGAGACGACAATTCGAGCACGAGGAAACGGCTCATCTGGAGAAAGCTATGGAGCAGGTAGAAGCGAATCTCAAACAAAGTACGGTAGGTATGGAAGTAACAGCTTCGTCATCCTGTGTACTAGAGACGTGAATTTTTTAACTTCGCACGCCTTATCTCTACTCTCTACTGCAGCAAAGAGCCACCAACGCAGAGAATGCTGTTGCGTTATTGAAACAGCAAGTTAAGACCCTGACGGTGAGTGCGGAAAACGTAAAATGGTAAAAACGTAAAAATTTTCAAAGTTTCGATTCCCCTTACACAGGCTGAGAATACAATATTACGCGCTGAAAACCGACATCTTGGCAGTCTAACGGGAGCAGGGTGTACCGCGGATAATCGAACACCGGTTACCGAAAGAAGGATTAAAAAATTGAGCGACGAGTTACGGGCAGCTGCCACATCGGCGGAGGGTTCTCTCAGGTTCAACATTCAGTAGAAATATTTAACAAAAAAAAAAAAAACATGTCTATCGTTGATGGACTTAACCGATTTTTCATTTACACAGGCAATTAATGACCGGGGTAATCAATCTCAAGGTGTTGGCCTCTGCGCTTGAGAACGTCGACAGGATAGAGGATCGAACAAAAGATTTTCTACCAGACTTTGAAGAAAATGCTGCTGGACCGGCATTGTAACTCATCTTTCCACATTGCCTCGTTTATCACGTCCTGTCACAATCGCAAATCAACTCGAGTTCCTTATCTCTACCTTTATTCCCACTTCCCAACTAAAGTTCCTCAAAATCGCTTCTTACCAACGACTAAAATATACTATCGCTACTTAACTACTAAACTGTTAATAATGATATTATTGTTATTATTATTATTATTATCATCATCATCATCATTATCGTGTCCATTAAACGCTTTGTCTTGCTTTTTCATGTTTCGAGAGATTCACTATTTATAACTTATTTGTTGTACTTTTATATACAAATGATAATAGCTTCCTAAAAGATATATTTAAACAAGTGGAAAGAAGAATAACAATACCTTCCGTATATTAAGTGTACATGATACTACCCGTCCTGTATAGTGCTATGACTAATAATCATGGATTCATAGAATGAAATGTACTCGGTGAACATAGCAGTTGGAAAATTCTTGATGATATCAAGCAAAGAGAACAATAACGTACAAGATCGTAATAGATGAAACAGTAAAACGGTCTTTTTAATCAAATAAATAAATAGAAAAAGTTAAAGATAAACGTGAAACGATCTATAACCGCGATCCTATTGAAATTCTTCGAACATACTAAGCAAATCTGTTTGAGTTTCCGTGTGGCTCGTCCGATTATTGAGAAACCACGAACGGCAAGAGTTTGTACAAGGAGTAGTGGCTCGACACGATATATCTCGCGTTTGCGTCTCGGTCGAAGTTAATAAAGAGGCAGCGGCAGAAACAGAAGCAGAGAGCGTACCGTCCTCGAGTTCTGGCCATGCTGTCTGGGTCTGTATATCCGATAATCCCAAGTCAGATGGGAGTATGTCGTTACATGTTTGCGTACATGTATTACTGTAAAGTAGCTGTTCTATATTCGAAAAATTTTCAGTTGTTTGAGTCTCGGTATTCGAGCTGAGAGCAAAACTTCTCGAGAGTGCGACATCCGAATCGAAGAATGTCGCATGAGCAGAGGAATAATCCGTTTCGGTTTGCGTCTCTATACTGCTGAATTTATCGGGGAAAGTCTGTACTGTAAGCATCGGATCGGCTCGTGTGATGCTGCTACCGTTATTGGTTGTACCGAAAGAGTAACAGCCGGATTCGGGATTTAAGGCTGTATCCTCGGTGTATGTCAGACGTCTTCCGTTTTCATCGCTGCGGCCGACGGTATTTTTAGGATCAAGATCGAGGCACGGAGGCTGGTGGCGATGGTGCTCCTGGCGATCGTAGAATGACACGAGATCCGTCTGAGTAACGCTATCGTTCAAAGCCTCGAGTAAATCTTTCTCGGGGCTTGTTTGCGTACCCAAAGTAGCGTTTTTCTCTTCCCAAAAGCAGTCCTGGAGTCCATCGTCGTGCTGCAATTCCAACGGACTATTCGGAAACAAATGTTCGTTTGCCAAGTTATCGTTAAATGCAGGATCGAGTTTGGTAAACGTATGTTTAGCTTTTGACAATAGAGCATTGTTCCTATTTATTTTTTGGCTATCCAAAGAGCCACAGGTCGCACGGCTCGTTTGTGTTTCAACGGTCTTTCTCTGCCCTTTTTCCTTGGACAACGCGTTAGTTTGAGTCTGTCGTGATTCTCGTCGCCTGCGCATCTTGGATGGACTGGGTGTTCTCTTGTGTCGTAGTTTTATATCTTCCGTCTGCACAGCAACGTCGAAACCCACTTTGTCACGGATAGCAAAGTGTCGAGGTAGAATGGACACCGGCCTGTATCCTCCCTGAACGAGCGTCGTCTGTACAAGCGACATTGTTTTTGATCGAGACCTCCTGCAAAACACAATAATTAAATCATTCCGACACCAGTGACACAGAGGGGAAGAAGAGAAAAATAAGTAAGGACGAGCCTTACACTAGTGCGCTTTTGTATCTTTCATCGACCGAGTGACTGCTTCTTTTGGCATGAGTGAGAAGCGCCTCGTAACTACCAAACGTTCTGAGGCAGCAACTGCAGGTGAATTGGACTCCGCATACCCTGAGATGAGCTTGCCTCGCTGCTTCTGTGGAAAAGCTTTTATCGCATCGGAATATCGTACAAGCGAATGTTTTGGCAGCATGGACTTTCAAATAATGCTGTAAAGATAGTTGTATTTTATTTAAAGAGAATTTTTAGCGTGTTTACTGGCACGCATAGAGACAAACTTCTTTGCAATTTGACAAACCTGCTTGAGATATTTCATCTGAGAAAAATATCGTTGTGATTTCAGCGAATAGACGCAAGAAATTTCCGGACAGTGATAACGAACGTTCTCCTTGATCGTTTTCTCAAGATTCTTACGCTGATGAATCTTAAGTACGTGCATACGAAGACGAGGCTCATTGCGAAATGATAAACCGCACTCCTCGCATCTTACATTGTTTACTATTACACTGAGCTCTTCCGCCGGTGGACACACCGTCTTTATCACTTCATTAACCAATTCCATCCTATAAGTTTATTATAAAATCTAATAACGCTTTAAAAACAACTTAAACCGGAGACTTAATCGTTGCATTATAAATTATAATTGCTGTAGCGACAGAATAACACCAAACAATTGCTAATTGAAACAAAAAATATACCAATAGTATGTTATTATAATTCTTTTCTCATCAACAGCAAGCAACACTCAGGTTCAGGCTGAATTTTCATTACATGCGCCATGTTTTCGACGAGAATAAGAGGAAAAGACGCACCCTCTCTCTCGATCGCTCGCGATTATTATTATTTTTCTCTCGTTCTCTGAGCGCCCAAATGAAAATTCAGCCTGAGAATTTAGCGTGCGCCATCGAATCACAGATGAGTTTTACTTCTTTATTTCCGTTATAACACCTGCAAATTAATTTTTGTAGTGGCAATCGCCTTGGATGTTTATACGAGAACAGTTCTCGAACACAATACGCTTGCGATTGACTTAGACGCTATTGAAATTCAAGTTTAATAGCTCGTCAATCGATAGAAAGACTGTTTTCGAAAGCTACGCTCATTTAATTAATAGAAAATCCAGCCGACGGCGGTAATGCGAAGTTAATTGGCACTTGGCGGTCGAACGGATCGAATCAAACCGACACCAACAGGTACTGACAGGTTTGATAGGTTTGGAAATAAGGCACAATCGACTGTTGGACAGTAAATAGCGCGATAATAATAAATAGAAAAGTAATAAGTAGTTGAATGAGAGTAATAACGATTCACTTACAGGTTTTACAATATCGTTACCATCGAAAGTTATGCGATGAAGAGAGCGTTGTGTCCAGTTTTTCCGAATGAGACGAATTAAGATAAGTATACACTCAAGGCATGCATCTTCTACATCTTTGGATGCTAGAGTAGATTTTTTTTACCGACTGTTCGGTAAAGATAGGTTATTTCGTAGTATACTCTGTGTATCGTCAATATGGTGCGAATATGCTTGAAATTGTACAGGACTCTAATATGAATGTAAACGTTTTGACGTCCGGTCGAATTTCGATTGAAAACGTGCTAAAAATGACAATAATCGCATATCATTGACGCTTCAAAAATCCAATATGGCCGCTCGAAATATCAGCAACATCAGTTTTGTAGGATGTAAACCTTTTTGGAATTCACATACGTCAAACCGGATCGGACGTCGATTCTTTGAGGTTTTCCAAACATTTCAATATCGTCGAAAAGTCGATCATACAAAAGAAATTAATGTAGAGTGTGCCAGACTGCGTCCACATAGTCGCCGGGCTGCTTACAAGGGATTACACAGCAGAGATGATATATGATCCAAATAAAAAATTTCTCATTTATCCAAGTTTTTAAATGTCTTCAATTTATTTTATCCGATTTTCTCAGTCGATTTATCGTACGGTTCTGAGAATAACAACAATTTTCTCATATTTAGTCAGTGATTCTCTGTATTTTAATATTATTACCATCGAATTGAGTTTCCCTTTTTTGCAGATTTCGGAACACGACTAAGGAAATGAACGATTCTCCCAAAACTTCTATTCTTCGCATTAAATTTTTTTTCACATTAAAAAAAAATATTTTGAACTATTAAAATGCTCATTTTTATGAGTACATAATGTATCACAGAGTGATCCAGATATACAACGACCATTTTTACGTGATCAAAATGTGGAATTATTCAAGTTTTGTATTTGAATCAAACCTAGATTCGTCGGTAATTTTTTTTACAACATTTTTAATCGCTTGGCTCGTCAATTTTGTCTATTTCACCTTGTGGGCCTTGTCCGCAAAGCGATATAAACACGGCTAGAGCGTTTGATACTTTGCCAAAATTTGAGAAACGGTCATGAATCAAAGCTTAGAAAGGAATAAATGAAACATTGACGTATCGATGCTATAAAAAGCTTGGAAGATGACGATGACGAAAGCCCGAATAGATTAACCGTACTGTATAATATTAAACCGCAACTTTCGATGGAGTATTTCGATAAAACAAGACAGGATGAGTAATGGCCGCACTCGACTGTTAGCTGATATTAGCGTGTGGTCCATTGACTATGTCCCATTTTTGTATGTCGTTCGACTTTAAATACAATGTGAACTACTAATCTACTTCGTTTGGTTCCAGCGATGATATTATTTTTCTAATATAAACTCGAACCGGCCCTTGCGTGGACCTTAATCGCTCATTTTTCAGACATTGAGGTTACGTACGCTGAATTTACAACTCTAGTCAAAATAAAAACTTTTGCCTCGATATTTTAATTACGTAGATCACATTGACCGTATATATATTTTTTAAAATGTATAAATGATTATTCTAATCGCGTAGTTATTTTTAAGAACAAGTATCACACATGTTTGTCACGAATAGAAATAGTTTACTTATACCCTAGCAGGAAAAGGTACAATCACTGCAACTGGGAGTCAAACTCATTGTTTTTAAACATTTCGCAACCGCCCGATGAACCTCGTTTGCAACTGGCATTGAAAAAGTGGTTGGTTGTCGACTGTTGTCTGACAAGAAACCGCAAAAGGCCCCGCAAACAAAAAAAGTATACATTCGGTTCCCCGGTATAGTGCAACCGCGCAACTAACCGTAAATTAAAAAGTTCATAGTCGGAACCATTTGCAACCCATGTACAACTGCGAGGAACCGTTGTACTTGCGATTGTTTGGACTATCGTGAAATGTTTAAAAACTACAAGTAGCCTGTTGCAAGATGGTTGCTTTTCCACAAGACAACCGATTGCTGAACTTGCTAAGGTGTGATTTCAAAGTACTGCAAGAACCACCGTAAGAGTACGGTAGTCATGTCAAAATCACTGATATTCATAAAGAAATATCTTGTTTGGTTGTTGAATATTATAAGAAAAAATACATAGATTTCGTAGATAGCCTAAAATAAAATATTTTTTACATTCTGTACACGTTCATAGGAGAACCGGCAATCCAAATATTAACAAAAATTCTCCATTGTTCGTAAGATGTATTCTTCCAAAATAATTGTAGTTTTTTAGTTTGCTTAAAATTTTATGAAATGCCATACACTTGAATAGCGATTTTTTAAATTATTTTCATAAATTGATTATGGCTTAATCAATTTTATGAAAAAAAAAAATGCTACACTCATTTTGATAGAATACATCTTAAGCACAACTGAACATTTTTCTTTGATAATATTTTTAACACTAGTGAAAGTGTGCAGAATGTAAAAACACAATTATATTTTAAGTAACCTACAAAAACCAGATGATCATGTCACAAAGTAAAAAAATCTCCGTTATAGGAGTCAACGGTACATATTTTTTCTTGTAATACCATCAGCCAAACAATATATTTCTCTCTGAATATAAATGATTTCAACCTGATTCTTGCGCTTTAATTTACTTGCTATAAGCCAGTTTATATACAATTGCGGAAACTCCAACGTGGATGAGAAACCAGCAGCCATCTAGCGGTATCTGTACAAACCAAATTTCAAATCATTCCTCCCAACTACTCACAAAATTGTATAATTTAAAAATGATCTCTGTGGGCTCGAGAATCAGTTTGAAATTGGGAGGGGGGGGCGATTAGGGAAAAATGTGAGCGGTTAGGGAAAAATGTGAGAATTACTTTAGCATTTATCATTATTTAACAATTTTATATATCATATTTGTTAAATTGCTGTTTTAGCAGAGAGTTTGAGTTCTGAGAAAGTATGACACAGAATAAAATATGATAATTACTTCAGGATTTTTAATATATCAACGAGTTACAATTTTTTCCGCATTTTTCATTTGGCAAATTGTGTCATAATGGTGATGATTCAGATAAAAAAAAAATTCGAAAAAAAGTTTAAAATCTTTCGGAACTTCTGAAAAAAATTCAAAAAATAAATTGAGAGATAAATTGTAAAAAAATGTAGGAAATATTTTCACCAAGGTGATAAGAAAATTAGTTATATTTAAAAATAGAACTCCAAAAAATAGAATAATTTTTCTACTGTAGATAAAATGGAGAATAGTAATAAGAGGACAGGCGGAGCGAATGATAGAATAAGGAGATACTGGTTTACTTACAATTCTGTGTAAGAATATTTTGTGCGGTGTCTAAGAAATAGGCACGGATCGCATTTTTCATCGCATGTTGCGTACACATAGATTTGTAAGGTTTCTGTTTGTATAGCAGCAACGGCGACAACAAGAGCAAGAATAAGAGCGGTAGTATCCCAAGGTATTCTCAAATCCTCTCTAACTCAATAAACATCGTCTTAAGACTGTTTGGGGCTTTAGAAATGAGCTAGAGACATATACCGACTTAGCGAGCAGGAGGGTACATATGGGAGCTCGTTTCTGGATACTCGGTGCATATTTAAAGGGAACTCGTGCAGGACACTACGAGCCGCATCCGACTGTGGACCGAACAACTCCACCACAGCAAGAGGACCTACTGCTTTCCTGAACCCTCTGCTAAATCATTAATCCTCGCTCGCACGGATCCATAAACGTTGTACAAAGCACGTACTTGGATTAGTTCGTTTAATAACGATTTTCTCCAAGTAGAAAAAAATAAACTTGAGGTAAGTTTTCAAGTGGCACGCATATTATCATTATAAAAGTATATGTAAATAATAATTTATATGAAACGGGTGTTTGGCAGTTAAGCGGCAACATGTCTGTGATGTCGGGACCGAGTTATGCGGCGTACAGCTGGTCCGCCCAAGGAGGAGGCTTTGGCAATCAAACCGTGGTGGATAAAGTTCCCCCGGAGATGCTTCATCTGATCGATCCCCATTGGTACCAGTTTCCACCCCTGAATCCAATGTGGCACGGTCTTCTCGGCTTTGTTATTTCATGCCTCGGAATCGTCTCCGTACTCGGTAACGGAATGGTCGTTTACATCTTCACCTCGACCAAGAGCCTTCGTACCCCAAGCAACCTCCTCGTTATCAATCTCGCCTTTTCCGATTTCCTCATGATGTTCACCATGTCACCACCCATGGTACGTTCCACCAAGATATTCTTCTATACTATTGAGAATAGTATAGAGCTCTACTGAAATAAATTGATTAATTATTCATGTTCCAGGTAATAAACTGCTACTACGAGACATGGGTCTTTGGGCCGCTCATGTGCGAGATCTACGCTATGTTAGGCTCCGTGTTCGGATGTGGCTCCATTTGGACAATGACGATGATCGCCTTTGACAGGTACAACGTGATCGTCAAGGGACTTTCCGCCAAGCCCATGAGCATCAACGGTGCTCTCTTGCGAATTCTTGGAATCTGGCTCTTTTCCGGATTGTGGACTGTCGCACCGATGCTAGGATGGAGCCGGTGATTGCTCATTATATTATTTCTATCTGCAACCGAACTTCTTATTAATATCGTATATTATTATTTTTTTTTTTCGTTTGTTTCATCGACTCTCAGTTACGTGCCCGAGGGTAACATGACTGCCTGCGGTACTGACTACCTCAACAAGGACTGGATGTCCAGATCTTACATCCTCGCCTACAGCGTGTTTTGCTATTACACGCCGCTCTTCCTCATTATCTACAGCTACTACTTTATCCTCAGTGCCGTCTGCGCTCACGAAAAGAACATGCGCGAACAAGCTAAGAAGATGAATGTCGCATCTCTCCGATCGTCCGAGAACCAATCTACCAGCGCCGAGTGCAAACTCGCCAAGGTATAATATATCCATCGACAGAACGGTGTGACGCATAATATTAAGTTTTTATTATTTTCAATTTGCTTTTACACTTGGGGTCGAGACGCTACCGCGTCTCTTGATTATATAATTATTTTATTCCAACGATCAATCCCGAGTTTCAATCAATTTCAGGTTGCTCTGATGACAATCTCTCTGTGGTTCATGGCCTGGACACCCTACTTAGTCATCAACTATTCAGGAATCTTTGAGACAATTACGATCAGTCCCCTCTTCACGATCTGGGGCTCCCTCTTTGCCAAGGCCAATGCCGTTTACAATCCCATCGTCTACGGTATCAGGTAATTAACGCAGGAACTCGCGATCATCCGCATTTTATATAAACTCTATTAACGATTTTCTTTAATTTTCAGCCATCCTAAGTACCGCGCGGCACTTTTCCAGAGATTCCCGTCTCTTGCATGCACCGGTGAAAGTAATAACGCCGGCGGTGCTGACGCTACATCGACCGTCTCCGGTGTCACTACGCTCACCGATAACGAGAGACCTGCTGCCTAAATACATTTCCATCGCAACGATTGACAGTGCGGTTCGGACTCGTCTCGGAAAGCATCAACAAAAAGACAAACTACAACAAGAACGTCTACGTTGAAATTATGGGAAACAGAAAAAAAGGCATTGATTCAACGTGCTTGCCCAAACTCGCGCGGTGGAATAAGCTTACTCGCTAAATTCCGTTCATCATGGGTATCGTCCGCATCCATACAATTTACCAATAGGCAACTGCTGGACGAAGCTTAAATTGTAAATATAAATTAAACGAAACACGAGTTCGAGCGGCGAGCCAATGTCATCAAAGCAGAGGGAGACCGAGAAAGAGTTCGCAAAGCAAAGAACACTTGGATGGCATCTGAAAAACGTGTCCACCGAGTTACCTTGGTGTCATTCTTTTTATTTTTTTTTGTCATGTTTTAAATGTGCAAATCAAAGATGCCATTTGCTTCAAAAACGGAAAAGAAAATTAAATAAAAGAAGAAATTTGAGTTTGAAAATGAGCCGGAAGAGAGCATCGAGATATACGGGATAAAAAATTAAAGAGATTTTCGACGCATAACGATAATCATCGCTGTATCGACAAACAGTTAACTTTGTAATTTTTCTATCGTTGAGTTTATTACGATACTTGTAACACCACTACTCGTGTCGTTTATCACTCGGATAGAAAAGATTATCGTAAACACCGTTGTAATAACGCGTCAACGTTCAGTGCGTTCGTCGCTGCTAGTCGAGTTACGGTTCTTTGTTATTATTATTTCTGCAACGCAACGAGGGTAAACTTGACCAAACGAAATATCGCTTTATTTACAAATTCTTGTTATATCTTCGACGACATTGTTGTATCTGAATTTTATAAGATTAAATAAATTCTACAAGCAACTTAAATTCTTTGGTAAATGTGGAGAATACGGGCCTACCGCCAAATCGCCTTCTAAAGAAGTGCATTCGACGCGTCTCCCCACGGGGAACAACTTTTTCCTCTGCCATTTTCGGCGCTTCGGCCCAGGAACGAAGATATTCAGCGTTGAAGTTACCTTTTATGATAAATGTGGAGAGTACAGGCCTATCGCCGATGACCTTCTAAATAGGTTCTTTAGGTTCTGTAGGTGCTTTACACATTATAACCTTCTAAATAGGTTCTTTGACCTTCTAAAAATTGACGTTCTGATGACCCTCTAAATAGGTTCTTTAGGTTCTTTATGTGCTTTACACATTGTAACCCGCTCCGGGCGTATATGCGTCCAGTCGTGATGACCTTCCGTTAGTATGTTTACTACTTTCGTACACGGGAGCAGTTCAGTTGCTTGTTTCTGGTGCTTCGATTATAATGTGTAAAGCATTGAGACTATTTGAATTTCGCTCACTATCTTCGTTCCGGGGCCGAAGCGCCGAAAAGGGCAGAGGAAAAAGTTGTTCCCCGTGGGGAGACGCGTCAAATGCACCTATTTAGAAGGCGATTTGGCGGTAGGCCCGTATTCTCCACATTTTCCAATTCTTTTTGTTATGTCCTAGATAAGCATGGGGATGACAAGGAAGAATGTGCAAAACAATGGCGAAGCCGCCCCTGCTTACAAAATTCCATTCAAACGGATTGAAACTAATCTCTTCTAATCGGATTGAATGTCGTTTTTTTTGTCCATTTAATCGAATTCGATGGGATTCTCCGAGCAAGGTTATTAGCAGATCTGCGGAACCCTGAAATAACTGAAAAACAATCAATTGCTATAGAATTAAAACGAACCCAAAGATTACATTAGAAACAATCTTAGAACCTCTGCACAATCACACAATCATTCCAGTTGTATGTTCGAATGATGGGTCGATTAGGATTTACTGTTAAGTTACATAACGCAGATGCAACTTAAGAATCGTCGTCTTATCAAACAATCAACGATTACTTCTCCGTTCCTTTTGATTGAAAACTATCGTCATTTTATAGTTATTCCCGGGTGTGCAGATCCCCTTGGGATAACTTTCTTTAGAACCTCTTCACAATCATACAATGATTCCAGTTGTATGTTCGAACGATGGGTAGATTAGGATTTACTATTAAGTTACATAATGCAGATGCAATTTAAGAATCGTCGTCTTATCAAACAATCAACGATTACTTCTCCATTCCTTTTGGTTGAAAACTATCGTCGTTTTTTAGTTATTCCCGGTTGTGCAGATTCCCTAGGGATAACTTTTTTTTCTCGTTGCTTTCTTTTTGCTCCAAAATAACTGTCGCTTTGTCATTTACTTTATAGTTAGACAGTTGAAAAGCAACCGAAAACGAATTCCCACCTGACGATTGTCTGCAAGCGACTGATGTAATATGACCAGTAAACGACGGTCACACAAATTCACTAAGGAGAGGGTTCTATAGCGTTTTTACCAATTATTCATTAGTCAATGAGATTGAATCAACGGTAAGCGCTATTTAATAATATTATTGTATAGAATAATTGCGGTGAGAGATATTTAGATTCGTGGAAGTAGGTGTGTAGCGGCGACTGATGAGAAACACTGTTCTATTTTACAGTAAAATTTCCATTGATCAAATGGTCGCGCGTGGAAAAGACAACCGTTACAATCGCGACTGCTCCCAAATGTATTTATGTTGATAAGTATTCAACTTGTCAACAACAATTAAGACGCGTTGGTTCTTTCTCTTTTTGGAAAAAGCACTTTAAATCGACACTTTAAATTAACATGCTTATTCTCGTTAATATTCTCCGTTAATTAATACCAGATGCGGAATTTAGATAACAACAACAAAAAGTTCAACTTATCTTCTTTAAGCCTTTCCATTAGCCGTATTCGTCGATGAAGCATCTGCGTTGGGTGCAGATGCTGCAGCTGCAGGTTGATCCATTGATCCACAGAGGAAGCACGGTATTTTTTCGTGGAGCGCTGCACGGTATTTAGCATGGCTGCAAATACAAAAGAAGAAAGAAAAAACGAGAAAAAACAAACAAACAAATTAGTTTAGGCAGCACAATATTTCGTTGTAACCAGTCGCAATGACGGCTGCAAAAAACCAAATAGGATAATAATTGTACTGTAATAATATTCAAATGCGTATTACCTGACTGCGTAAACGATTGGATTGTAGCACGCGTTTGTCTTGGCAAACAGAGATCCCCAAATGGTGAAAAGTGGACTTATATTGCCCAGGTTAAAGATACCCATGTAATTAATAACCAAATACGGTGTCCATGCCATAAACCAAAGGGATATTGTCGTCAAAGCCACCTGCATTCATCGTACCATTTTTTTCTCGTATATGTAACAGAAAATAACCAATATAGGCAGGTAATAATAAAATAAAAGTACCTTAGCTAATTTGGCTTCGGCGCTCGGCCCTTCTTTTTGTTCTCCGCTCCTCAAAGAAGCCACATTCATCTTCTTAGCTTGATCTCTCATTCCTTTTTCATGGGCCGCAACAGTCTACGATTGAAAAATGAATTAAACGGTAAAATTTACAAGTTTAACAATATATTCATATTAACATTGTTCAATAACGCAAAACTTACGGATACGATGTACCAATAACTGTGTATTATGGAAAATAATGGTGTATAGTAAACGAATACCGAGTAAACGAGAATATACGAGCGGGAAACCCAGCTTTTGTTGAGAAAATCGGTACCGCACGAGGTCATGTTCCCTTCGGGCACGTATCTGCCAGAATGTAATTATCGATCATATATGTATCAACGTGAGTACTTTTGTATATTTGTATCTCATCAAGACTCACCGGTTCCATCCTACCATAGGCATTATCGTCCACACCAGAGAGAATAACCAGATAATTACTATTTGAAGCAAAGCTCTCTTAATGGTCAATGGTGTTCCTGACATTCCTTTAACGATAACATTGTAACGATCATAAGCAATTGCGGTCATTGTCCAAATAGATGCCCCTCCGCACAACGAACCGACCATCGCATAAATGTCACACATGAGAGGACCTGTCGGAAGATAAAAACTATCGTTGGAGCGTTACAAATTATAGCTACATCCCTGGTCATAATAAAATAATAAAACTATTTGAATGAAATACATTGAAGATACAACTGTATCCGTGACAATACAAATGTGCCGTCACGATGTGGTTTTACATGTCTCTCTGGAATTATATATATAGAAGCTGGTAGCAGTAAAAATTAGAGATAACTCACCCAAAACCCAAGTCTCGAACCAACAATTGACTACCATCGGTGGAGACATAATAACCATCATAAGGAAATCCGAGAAAGCGAGATTCACCACGAGAAGATTGCTTGGTGTTCGTAGAGACGGTGTAATAAGAAATACGTAGACAACTACGCCGTTTCCAGTCCAGCCTAGGATCCCTATTATTACCATTACGAGACCGAGAATTTTATGCCAAAGAGGGTCCATCGGTGGATATTGATACCTAAAGATCATACGTAAACGAACAACTGTTGAACCAAATAAAAAAGAACGATCGTGTGATACGTGTGGCAACTACCCGCCGATTTCCGCACCAGTGAGGGTCGATCCGATGTAACATATCCTCGGTAACTTTATCCGCGACCGTTTGATTGTTGTAACGCATCAATTGTCTCGCTACTTGGGGTCCTATGGTTATTAAACTATCGGTAATCACCGATGTTACAGCTTTCGTTGAATTACCAGGATCGAAAGAGGCGATAACAACCGCGGCTGACTCCGTTATTTCGTGAATATGTCGTTCGAGCGAAGATTCATTCATAATTGCCTCCGTGGAGAACACCTGCTAACAACAATAATACAGATAGATTACTCGAATTTTAAATAATCCGAGTGGAGATGTTACGCACCTCGTCCATGCACTTATTCAACACGATACACACTTATTGATTATACCGATTTGCGTCTTTGTAGCGAGTCACAGGAAGCAGTGGATGACGTTCATATAAAATTAGTAAAAATTAAAAGAATAAATAAAATAAAATGTTAACTAAAATTTGTAGGAATGCGCAACGAGCACGGGTCCCGGTCAAAGACGTACCGTTACTTTTATACCTTTCCTCTAACGTCGTGACGAATTGAATAATAAATCAAGTATATTTCATCCAATATTCTAATGAGACAGACCAGAGCCTCGAAGATCATTTTTATAACGTCCTTACCGACTGTTACGTATTATATACTTGGAGACTGTATAACGCATAGAAAGAAGCGGGCGGTGGGCTGACCCTGTCGATTCTAATTTCTCATTGTCTCTTTGACAATACTTAGCAGCATATTCCCTTTGCATAGACGACCAAAACTATCTCGGGGGGAATATTATTTTATTGATTTGTGAGACCATATGAGAATAGAAGAATAATATTTATTATTCTAGACCTTGAAATCTTGGGGCATAATACATTCTATTGAATATTAATTTTTTTTGCCATTATACTAATAAAATAATATATTTTCAGAAATTTTCTATGAAATAATAAAAAATAATATTAAGCAGTTTAAGAAATATTCTCATAATTTGATGGATCTTTTGATTTTTCTCATATGTTGGCTTCGTGCTTCCTGTACGGCAAATTCCAATTGTCGAGTCAAATGCACCAAATTCGTAGGATCAATTTGCATGAAAATATGTTGCTTCTCCTTGTTATTGTTGTGGTTGTTATCGAGCGTTAAATCTATAGTAAAAAGAGGGGTCAACTGGCCGAACAAAGATCTCGATGCTATTTCCACTTGAAATCTCCATTCTATATTGTGGTATTGCGGCAATTTTACGCCAATATTTGAGAGTGCCTGAGTTATCTTGGGCTGCTCTAGCTCGTAAAGTTTACAGAGCAATGGCCCTTTTTCATTATCAAACCCCAGAGATGCTACACGCTCCTGGAAGCTTACGACGCTTAATCGATGCTTGCTGCTCTCCAATAATAAATTAATTAAACCTTCTACCGAACTCCTAATGACTTCGGGTTCAACTAAAAGTTTATCTGAAAAGATAAATACTTTGAATTAATTTCGACTCTGATATCAGCTATAGGGAGATTTAAAAAACCAATAAAATTGAAATCTTACGAGCAGCAGCTCCATAAAGTTTGAGGTTTGGTCCTTTCTGCAAATAATCATTCGCCAGTTTGCAAAAATCCTGAAGTACTGAAAAAAAAAAAAACAAAGAAAATTCACTTATCAACCCTGTTAATGTTATTCAAAACGATAAACAGATGAGACACAATGTTATGCGCTGCTATACCTTGAACGGATTGTTCCGCCAAGAACGACAATTGTTTTGCGTGTTCCGCTGTCATTGTTGACACCATGCGTTATCCTATAAACTAAAAATTAAGTTTCTGACAGTATATTTCCTCGAAAATTATTCTAAATAAGCTACAGGATAAATAATTCGCGGTATTAGTAAAAATGCAGGAGGAACAGAGAGAATAAGTTTCCTTTTATTCGTTTCTGTATAGTTCGTCCCCTGGCGGAGATTTATCCCACTGTCAAGGAAAATTAGACCTCTTTGCCCACTGTCGTCGTCAATAGAAGTAGCAACGAAAAATAAAAATTGCACCATCCAACCAAAGGAAAATTCAATGTACTACGGAGCTCCGAGGACGTAGTGGATTCATGATGGTTTGAGATTACCGAATACCAGTTGTTATTGATAAGGGGCAGCTCAAATGACGTTATTTATGGTCCGAGAATCAGCAAGTGTGTGAAAGCTAAAAACATATTTTTCTCGAAGCCAAACTTTTTGCCAAATTCACGCAGTGAGCCACCCACTCTTCTGACATTCCTACAAAAACGTGTTTAAATGTTTAAATGAACTGTCGGTACGAGCCTCAACAAGATGGTGACATACCACAGTCGGTATAAAAAACTGTTGACCTATTATTTTAAAGTTCCCGGGTAAAATAAATGAACCCAAGAATTATGACATTCTGCCAAAAATCTAGATCCGAGAACAATGAGTTGAAAATGTTGATCTCTGTCTCTCTGGGATAGGTTCAACGGGTGTAGACTCTCTGCTGCCGCTTGACTACTACACTTGTAGCGTACCTTGCAAAAGGCACAACATCTGTGGCGTTCCCGTTACGCCGATCTTCACCACAAATTACCGACCAAGCCAACTTACCCACGCAACCAGTACTGCCATCCGCCACGCCACCGACGGAAGCAATTGTTAATTCCACGCCCGGACTTCTAACGAGATTATCCTCGCGGTCCGGCTTCACAGTCTCTCTTGCTTGGGCCGGCAGAAGGCGCAGAAGCATTGTTCTAGTCTCTACACTTGTAGCGTACGTGTAATAAGGGCATGGCATCCACATAACGCATTGTCTCTGTGACGAATCTTGTTAACTATTTGTACCAGTGCAGTTAAATAAATATACCGTTGTTAATGTTTACGAGTGTCTACTCAATTCATATAGATATCAATTTATCTATACATATTTCTTCTATGTAGCTGCTGCGAAAGCCTCGATTTCAAGACCCACCTATAGAATTCTAAGTCTATATGTTTCGAAGAATTTATTAAGAGACTTGTCGGCTCAAAATGTACTACCATCGATAACATTTTCACCAGGCGTGTGGGTGCCTGAAGATACGCAATCAGAGTAATTATATCTCAATACAGTTGTGTCTTTTATCATCTTACAATTCCCAGATCAAAGTAACATATATAGATTTCTTGATTTCATCTCTCATGATGTCTTTCATGATTCACACGAATTATGGTCAAGAGACAAACTCAAGGTCCTTTCTACTTTCTTAAATTACAATGTTTGTTCATTGGTTTCAGTGCAAAGGCGAATTATCTCAAAATCATCATCAATTGAATACGGGATAAGATAATTATTTAATAACATTATTGCTACGTTGATGCGATGTTACTAATAATGATTTTTGACAATGAAAACTTGAATTGCCATTAAAATTTTATATTAGTTCCAGTAATACCTTCAATAGTGATTGTAAATGATAAGAAAATGAGGTGAAATTTTTATGTAAGATTATTTGTAGCTAATTTTTCTTCCATGGCATTCTAGTAAAATCTAATGTAACGTGGTTTCCTACAACAAATTTGTAATTTATATGGCATACTACGTATGTTATACAGGGTGCGCCATCTCAATCTGGTCGATGGAAGTATTGAATAACTCTGACAGATTTTAACCGACCAGCGTCGTACAACACGTTTCGTATAGGTTATTTCAGTACAATTTCAACTATGTATCGCTATACGCCGAAAGAACGCGCCGAAATAGTTTCGCTTTACATTGAAAATAATCGTTCAGTTGTGTCAACTCAGCGTGCGTATCGTAAAAAATATCGCGGACGTTCTGCGCCCAAAGGCGACACTATCCGTCATTTAGCTTCAAATTTAATGGAGCACGGGTCTGTAGCGAATCTCCAACATCAAGCTCTACCGCGTCCAGGTCGTTGAAATGAAAATATCGAAGCTGTTCGACAGAGTGTTGCAGAAAATCCAAATGTCTCATACCGCCGCCGGTCTCAGCACTTAAACATCAGTGGAACCACTTTGAGAAGGATTTTAAAGCAAGATCTTCACATGTTTCCGTACAAAGTGCAGTTGACTCAAAGATTATTGGAAACTGACAAGCCGCGACGCTTGGCTTACGCTAATAACGTTAGTCGAATGAAGGAAGCTGAACCGGATTTTTGGGAGCGAATTCTGATGACCGACGAGGCTCATTTCACCCTCTCTGGCGCTGTCAACAAACAAAACTGTCGCATGTGGGGCACCGATAATCCTCATATTATTCACGAAACTCCATTGCACGATGAGAAAGTGACAGTTTGGGCCGGTGTTTGCTCAAAAACCACCATTGGACCATTTTTCTTCAGAGCTGGTGAAACTGTCAATGGGGATCGATATCGGTGGATGTTGGCACACTTTGTTTTACCACAAATGCGTGAAAAAGGTCTTAAGGAATTTTGGTTCCAACAAGATGGTGCGACATGTTACACTGCGCGCTCAACAATGGACTATTTGCGTCGGAAGTTCCCAGGACGTGTGAAATCAAAGAAAGGTGATATTGACTGGCCACCAAGATCGCCGGATTTGACTGCACCGGACTTCTTCTTGTGGGGATTTTTGAAAAGTAAAGTCTATGCCAACAAGCCGAAGACCATAGAGGAGCTAAAAAACAACATTCCAGCCGAAATCGCAGCGATATCGCCCGAGACGCTGGCAAATACAATGGAAAATGCCGAAAAAAGAGCTCATTTTTGTCTCAGTAATAAAGGCGGACATTTGATCGATGTGGTTTTTGGAAACTAATCAAAATAAATTGTAATGAATCAAATTTAATAAAAAAAATACGACTTTGTGAAATCTGTTGAAAATTCTCTAAGTTATTCAATACTTCCATCGACCAGATTGAGATGGCGCACCCTGTAGAATATTATATATTATATATTATTATAGAATATAATATTTTCAACAACTTTTTATCAAATAAGTGTCAGTCAAGACGTACTTGTCTTTTTCACAGTTACTCCATTGTTTTTCTATGTATAACAACACGTACGAAGCATGCGAGACGTCATCGGAGCTGCGCGGCTGCACCAAACGCAGCGAAGAACGCCACAGAACAGGGGATTCCCTCCACAACCTGTTTTTTATGATTGTAGCCAGTCGCTCCCTAGAGAGCCGCCCTAAATTCTAATGTAATGTCGGTTTTCACGAGTTCTGCGAATTTATATTTCTCTTTATTGAACATGTTTCTACATATTAATGATTCTTTCATTGAATTTTCATAGAAAAATATAAAAAAATGTGTCGTAGTACTTATCGATATAATTATTAAGCAAAGAACATGATGAATTTTTGATGTCGCAGACGTTTAACACCAGCTAGTACATATAATAAAAGTGGTAAGCAATATATTTAAAAAATTATTTAGGGGTGTCGAGGACCGTAGACACAAAATAGTTCCTAGGTGGTACACCCTGAGTTCTCAATCCACAAACTCCAGGTTTATTTCTATGCACTTGTACTAGGTAGAAGAAAATGTGATTTTCTTGCCCCCAGGCGTTGATGCTTCTTAGGTAGAAGAAAATGTGATTTTCTTCTACCTAAGAAGCACCAATATTCTCGCCTGGGGGCAACGAAAAAGTTAAATTGTACCTAAAGATGACTGAACCTTCAGGACCTTGAGAATTATTGTACCAGAGATAATTTGTTATACGGCAGGCGATTGGATATAGTTAAATTACGACTAAAATAAATTTACCAAATCTAGATACTAAAAGCATCGCAATACTAAAATATAAAAATGAATAAAAACACATTAAAACAATAAAAATAGATTTTTTCATTTTTTTTAAACCTCTACGTACGATCTAACCGTGTGTGCGAGGGAAGACAACGCTTTTCTGATATTGATGCTTCAATACTGAAAATAAAAATAAATTAAAATGCAGTCGTGTTGTAGGATATTCCATTCGTACCTGACAGGATATACAGAGCTTCAGTCACATACGGAACTGGTTAAAGCAATTAGAGCATTGATCCGTCTGGCCGTCGCTCGTAAGATGTCAGGTATCAAATATGGATGTGAATCAAGCATTGACTTGAAGTTTGCTAACTCCACCACTTGCATCATATTTATAACAATGAAGTCAATGGCGTGCGCTTTTAACTGATCGGCGTGATGAAGGTCGGCGAGTATCAACGTATCCGAGACATTCTCAACTGTTAGATTAGCGCGCAGTGTCTCTTCGCACATGAGCTTCAATCTCATGAGTTCATACTTTTCAGCCACCATGAGAAGTTTATCCGCAATTTTCTCGATATTCGGTACTTCGCACGTGTAGATGTACCGCAACATTTCTTTGAACACCTCGAGTTCCACATCGGTTACGTCCACTCGATTTAGCTGTTTCTCCGACATTTTGTTCTTGAACATCGCAGAAAACACGCGACTGTTCACAGACAAGATCGCTTTGTGCGCAGGCAACTGTTGGCCGCAAATGTCAATCATAACATCGCTGAGTTCCTGACTTTCAAACAAATGTCGCATATTGTCGAGTAACCGGCATTCTGGCACTTCGATCACGCTAATGTTCCTCTGCATATGAAAATCGTTTTCGACAAGTTCAATCTCGCAAATCATTCTGATATTTCCAGTTTTCATAAAGGCCTTAATTTCTGAATCAGTTACCCTATGCGGGACCTTGAATTCTTGTGTTGTTGTTGATGATACACACTTGTAGGTTGATGTGACCGAAGTGCAAAAGCATGTGTTGGGTATGCAAAGAGACAATTTACTCGTCATTCTCATATGAGATATGTTGCATGACATAAGACAAATATAAATTGGTATTTGCAAATTAGGCCCTGAAGGCGCAGTCATCTTTAGGTACAATTTAACTTTTTCGTTGCCCCTAGGCGAGAATATTGGTGACACACACTTGAAATTAGAATCGAATAAATTATCAGATTCGAAAGATAGCGTCCACGTGTAGTCAAATCGAATGACGTTGATTTGGCTGTATATTAATTTTTTGATATCCGGGAGGTCTTCGTCACTTTCTGTGGTCGACATGATATTGTCTTGTTGTAGTGGTTGATCGGACCGATTCGCGGTATTGAATACGTACTGCTTTAGACGCTCACATCAATAATGTGTTACTACGCTTCAGTCGAAGTCTGTTGGGCTTGGGCATATGGCCGTTACGTTCGCTTACGATTCGAGTCTCTACTCTCTACTCCAGTGCAGCTAATACTACACTTGTAGCGTACCGTACCTTGCAAAAGGCACGACATCTGTGGCGTTCCCGTTACGCCGATCTTCACCACAAATTATCGACCAAGCCAACTTACCCACGCAACCAGTACTATTGTAGACCGACCCGTTGGCAGTGCTTGGTCGGTAATGAGCCTCCAACTATCCGGATTTATTCACAAGGCACATGATTTTTATTTCTCACTATCTAATGCTTAATATCTCTTATCTATTATTTATAATTTATATAAATTAACTATTATCTACTTCTTATTATCTATTCTCATTGATTCAATCTCTAAATATTATTAACATATAATACCAAATTATAAAAGGCACGTAGCACGCATGTCGTGTATACCTGGTCATGACGAATACACAACCAACTTAAAAATGTATAATTATCTTAGTATAATCGATAGATTGCAAGTATCGACAGCCACTAGGTATACGAGGCATTCTCTGACACATCAGCCACTTTTTTTTCAACCATCGCAGCTATTCTTCTTAACAATTGTCTAGATTTTAGTATTACTCGATAGTACTTCTTGTGAATAGCATTTTAGAGATTGCTGTATTGTTTTAAAGTCAATTTACCTCGAAATTTATAGATCACAGAATAAAAATGTCTCTGTATAAAAGCTGTATTTTTATAATCAGTGTGTATTGGTTTTTTTTTTAATTTATCAACCCGACAACTTTAATTTTCCCACAAAAAGAGGATAGTTTATTTATTTTCTTTTAAAGCTATGTTGATTGCACTATAACATTTACAGAATCCTAAGACGATAGTGTCAATTCAATAAAAACAAAATTACCAACAAGACAGATCGATCTTCCGTAATAAAAAAATGTTAATCATGCGAAATCGTAAAACCGATAATTCCTGAAAAATGTTCTAATCGCATAAAAATATAAATTATAAACCACTGACAAACTCAAAGCAATTAATATTTATCCGCGATTAGGATATTTTCAGTAAGATCATTGTAGATTTCTTAGGCATATGAAAAAAATTTACTTTATTACGAAAAATCGATCGATTTAACTGAATTCATTTTTTTTATAGAATCGTTCCTAACGTCTTAAGATTCTGTAAGTTGTGTACTGCATCAAAGATGACGTTTTTTAACAAAGAAAATCTTTTCTTGTGGAAAAATGAAAATGATCAGGTCAATACATTTTTTTTTGTCATTAAAAGCTGATACGGGAACAACTTTTATTCCGGGAATTTGTTTTTCTATGACCAATATTTTTTTAGATACGTTGACTATGAGACATTTTCTAAGATAATAGATTTTTTAAAATGAAAAAAAATTAACGAAAAGTGTATTTTAAAATAATAATAATAATATTATTATTATCGATTTATATAATATTATATATGATTGCTACAATCATATCGAGTAGTAGTAAAATCTGACAAATTATGAAAAAGGTCTGAGTGGGTTAAAAACAAAAGTAGTGGCTGAGTTGACAGAGAATGTTTCATATATCAGAAACACGTTGTTATCTTATTTCACTCGATCTCTAGTAACTCATCAATGTCCTTATCTAAATTAGAGTCATTGCTCCCATAGTTGAGATTGTTGATATTCCTCCGTGGATCCGAATTGAAGTTTCTCATAGATCGGGGAGCAGCTTGCGGAAAATTCATCGCATCTCTGCCGGAGGATTCATGAACGGCGGGTTTCGTGTCATCCTTCGTAATTGCAGATTTGTCGACGAACATCGTTTCTACCGAACCAACGGGTTTTCGTCGAGCAACGCTCAACTGAAATATTATTATTGTTTATCATGCATAATTGTTGAATCGTCGAGTATTCTTTTTTCGTTTTCTCTCTTTGATACCTGTTGCTCGATCTGCTTTGATATTTGTGCTATTTTTTCACTCTGAAAAGTCTTCAACGCAATGCTTCCCAATTGCTTTTCTTCTCGGACTACTTCCTTCTCATTTATTTCGTCATTGATGCTAAAAATAGAGGGCAAAAATGTTGATAAACTTTGATTCTTTAGAGAACATTGTCTTACTAATACATACCTCGAAATTTCGCAATCACTCTCACCAGAATCTCTCGTTGTGTTTCTATAATTATCATCTTTATTCTCTAGACTCTCGGGACTGTCTCTTTCTGTATTTTCCAGATCGAATACTACTTTCTTTTTCACAAGACTTGCAGCTGAACCGCGGGTTGCCGACTTTATTACGCTCTTATTGATGGCTATGTTTCTTGGGGACTTGGAAAAAAACTCCTCTTTCTCCTTCTCTTCTTCTTCTTCTTCTTCTTCTTCCTCCTCCTCCGCCTCCTCCTCCTCCGATATCTCAATCGCATCATTGGTAAAGGTGAATGACGAGTCACGGACTTGTGTTACAACAGGAACCTTTTCTACCTTCTCATTTCTTTGTGGTGTTGACGTAACAAGCGTTCCGGGTGTATTGATATTTCCTCTCCAGGCAGCCCTCTGTCTCGGATTATTCGCACCCTCGTATTGGCAAAAACTTTTGAGACTCTCGTAAGAGTGTGATAGATATTTACGATCGTCTGTACAATCACCAGAAGGGTTGACTGCAGATTGAGGCTGCTTCGTAGCGCTATTATTTCTGACAACTCGTGACACTCGTTTACTTATCTGACTTTCCTTGGATCTCTCGACGTTTGTTTGTTCCCGTGGAGATTTGGATTTTGTACCTCGTATTGGCATCTGTTCATTTTCAATTACCTCGTTCAAATTGTTTGCGAGATCTCTTCGTGTTGGTTTTTCCGTTAGTTCGCTTTGTCGCCGAGTTTCTTTTTTATTATTTGACACCCGCTTGATACTGTAAAATCCTGAAAATAAATTAAATTACGATACAGCAGATAACGAAGATTACGACAATCCTATACGCCTCTTTTACCATCGTTCTTATCGAGAATACTCAGAGGTTTCCATGGTCTGCCGCCCTTGGCGTTTGTCAATAATCTCTTTAATGGCGATTCGGGGACTCCCGCTTCGAGCGAATTAACGATCTTCGTTTCCGACGAGAACTTACGAGTTATTTGCTCATTAAGCTCGCTGCGTATCTCATCCAATTTTCGATATCTCTGATAAACATACGTCCATCAATTGCTGCTCCAAAAATATTCCAACAACTAGCAGCAGCAGTGGCACCAGTATCAGCACCGGAACGAGTGCTACCGCTACAACCACGATAATCATCAACCTCGAAAATCTAGTCCACTTACCTTACAATTGAGATTTCGATGATGTATCACAGTTTCCATTTTTTGCTTCAATGTTGCTTTTGGAATACCCTGCCAATCCGGATCGATCCCTAAATCTCGTAATTTTGAATTCAGTTTTTCAATAGGGTCGCTATTTCGAGATTCATCATCGTCTCTTTGACGAGTATCGTCAATTATTCTCTCCCGATTAAGCAGCTCATTTTGATTATTCGATTTCACCTCAATTCGTGATGATCGATTCTCTTTGGTATTTTCTCTCCGGGAACCCACAATCGGTTCGGAGATATCGGGGCTCTCGGATTCGAACGAAGATCCACTGCTGCTTCTGCTGCTTCTGCTGCTGTTGCTGCTTTTGCTAATATTGCTACTTGCATCTGATTCAGTTGCCGAATCAGAAGATTCCAAGTTATCTAGATTTTAACAAATTATACAAATTATTTGTCAGGGCGATTGTCGTTAAATCCTTAGGCGTGTTTGACCTTTGCGAATTATTACCTTTAACCGATTTATTTCTTCGTTTCGATACGTTCGTAATAGAACGATGCATCGCCGATCGTTGACCAACATTTGTGATTGTTGCAATCGGTTGTTCGACTTCGTATCCTTCTGCTGCCTCTTCATCTGCGCGACTCGGTCCAATGACTCGAACAGCTACTTGTCGCGAATTATCAATCCTTTTTAACGAATTCGATAAATGCTTCGTATCGAAACCATTTGCCAGAGTCTCGATAGCTTCGCTGCAAGGCAATGTGAAACTCGTTTGCCCCCATAATTTCCTTCTGGTCCTTTTGTTTCTATCTTTATGATAATTGTAATTGTAGTTTGTAATTTATTTGCTTGAAACATCAACCAACACATTCTCACAGGCTTTGAGCTTACCGTTGGTGACTGACTTATCTCTAATGTAATTACCGCCGGCTTGTTCCTCCGTTACGTAATCTGACTTCTCATCGTGAAGAGGAATATTTCCGTTTGCCGAATTCCGACGATCCTCCGAACTCCTCGGTATCGTTGAATTTCCATTTTTCTCAGAGAGCAAGAAACATCTGTCGGATTGCACGTTACAATCTGAAAGGTGAATCGATTTAGTAGAGCGCTCTCGAGATTCCCGCTCTAGATCATCGATCTTGGTAATATAATCGATGCGCATCTGATCGGCTGATTCTCGGGTAATTTTCAACTGTGTGTATAGTTTCTCGATATCAACACGATGACGTTTCTCGAGATTCTCGATTTTCGATTGCCACAAGTCTTCTTGTTTATTCAATTTTAATTGAATATCCTCGATATCCGGCGTGAGCTATGAAAAATGAGTAACACAAAGAGTTTCTGTACCTACACGTGTCAACTTTAAAAAATGATATTTCTTCTAAGCGCTTAACCCCTTGAGTGTCGACATATTGATATTGACGTCTATATTTGTCCATATACGTGTCAGTTGCAGTCAAGGGGTCAATTGCTATCCACAAGACTCACTCGTTTATCAAGTTGATCGCGTAATCGTTGAATCTCGTTTTCCTGTTGTTTGATCAACTCTTTCCCGTTTCCGCTGGTACAATCATCTTCGATGTCATTTTTTCCTGAAGTAAATCTGTCTACGAGCTTAAGATTCTGCTGCTGTTGATAAGATAATTTTATTTAATTCTACATCGATAATCCTAGCATCTCGTACAAATCCAATTTTTCTTACTCTAATTTCGCTCAATAACGTCTCCTTAAAATTTTTGATCTCGTCTTGGTATTTACATTCGTGTTGTCGTTCCTCGTTGCATTCATCTTTATCTCGAGAAATCTCGTCTAACTTGACCTTTGTGTCGTTGATCGTTGCTGCAGCAATACTATCAGAACTCAACAACAGCTTATCCGATTCTTTTCGTATCAGTCTTTCCGTCAGGTTGAGTCTCTCCTTGAGTGTTTTTATCTCGTTGTGTAATTTCTCTGCTTCAGCTCGATATCGTTCGTCGAGCACCGGCGAACTCGAGTTCAATTGAGATAAATTGTGCAAGGTTGGGTGTCGTCGATTTACGTGTGCGCTCATGAACACCGAAGAAATGAATGTTTTTGGGCACTGCGGGCACTAAAAAATAATTATAGCGATACGTATATATAGCGTACGATACTTTGTTTCTTGGACTTCTAATTTAATAGGTAAATATTACACAAAATATTACTTTGTGAATCTCGCCATGTGAATCGCTCAATTTTGTTTCGATACCTCTGCTTCTTTCCTTTAATTTGTCCTTTAATTCTTTGATGGTATCTTCGTTGACTCTCGCTCGATTATTCAATTTAACATTTTCTTCGATTTTGGATCTTAGCTCGTCCTTCAATATAACTACACTACGATCGAGATACTGCTTACAATATAATAGATATTCTATGGCAAGCTGTGCAAGACGAAATAGCTTTACAAAATTTCCATCCAAGATTTTAACATCGTACTCGCTCTCCAAACAACAATCGACTATATTATTGACGTTATCGTCTATGGCACACAAATCTCTCTCGTAGATAACTCTATCTATATCTATGGAACCTTGAATGAAATAACAAGTGCACATTAATCTTTAATTACCTCTTAAGTCTATCCTAGAAACTAGATACCGGTACTCACTTATGCGTTTCCAGTCGACACGCACTCTCGTTCCGTGTCTGTTAAATCTAAAGCCTGACTCCCTAGCGAGTTTTGGAAAATCATGACACCAATCGGTCCCAGTTCTCATCGAAAAAGCCATTGGTCTTTGAGACTCAAAATTCTCTGATTAATAATCTTGTTGTCATTTCATAACAACGAGCATCGCATAACCTTGTGCTTTTCAAGTTTCTCACTGTTACCATTGTTTTTTCTTTCATTTAACAAACACGTAGACTCGCTTTTCTTTTTTTATTTATTTATTTTTATTATTCCTTTATATAATCTTTATATAATTAAGTAACATCGACATATCTTGTATCGTCAAAATTGTAAACAAACGGTAATGTCACAGTGACGCCATAAAGTTTTTTTTGTGTATCGCCCTCTAGGGCGCGCATTTTCATTCGATGTAATCCGAGGTTATTGGACTGGACAGTTGATAATAGTAAAGTGATATGCCCTCTCAGCCTTTTATATAAACATCATTGTTGCCGACGTAAATCCCACCCGCTATATGTTTATTGTAGTACGCAAGAGTCAAGTACAAAGCAGAGCTATAAATCGATATAGCACCGCATTGTCGCAGGATTCGACGATCATCGTTAAACGCAGTTATAACCAATGAATTTGAATGAATTTTATATAAATAACTTAGTGCACCTAGTAATATTTATGCACCTAAAAATAATTATAGATACAATATAATATTATATATTTCAGTTCAAAGTATTAAAAAAAAAGCAAAACCGCTCGACTCTATTGTAGCATTTTTCACTGGTGGTGCGTAATTTTAAAAAGGGGTTCACTTAGCTTATTTCCCAGTGGAAAATGGAATTATAATCTCCAAATCTGCTGCTATATACAAAATCTAAATAAAATGTTATACCGACAGATGATTTAATATTTTTTGTCACTCGCAACAAATAAAAATTATATACCGAGAAGAATATTTCACTGAAGGTTTATTTTACTTTTTTAACATTTTCATAACTCGTTAGAATATAATAGTAAGGGGGTTTTCGCCCCCTTGCGCGCTTTGCGCATCGACCCCCCTAGAAGTACTCGCGGGCTTCACCCCCCCTTGACCCACTTTATCCCTCTCTTCTAGATTATCCTACACGGCGGTCGTGAGATATTTTTATAATATAGAGAGATATCGATATCATTAAATTGTCCATTTTCAGCGAACCTCTACTCATTCGACAAATATAATATTCATGTAATAGTATATCGCGTGCTCCGTTTAAAAAAAAAAAATTATTTCTACTATATCGATGCAGATGTTACGCCACTGTGCGTGCGTGCCCGTCCTCGTTATTCTCCTCGTCATTCGCATTCGCTCTCGAGTTTTCTCTCAAAGATTGAGAGACGCACAGTGAAACCAACACACATGTTCAATTCTCTCGGTTTGCAAGTATTTATTGAAAAAAGAAAAAAAAAACAATGTCTTCTACCGCTTACTCTTGTTAGCTAACAGTACCGCTGCAGCACTTGATAATTTGTTCCCATGTGAGATTAAACGCGATAAATTGAATCATCTACCTCGATAACTGTTTTACGATCTCTCGTGGTTATTCATATATGCCACCTGTGCGGCTGGCACATTCGGCAACAGAGTGTGTCGCGTGTTCTATTTCTTCTATTACCAAAAGCAATCACGATATATACAAATAAAAATGACGGATGTGTACTTAGTGCGATGATAATAATCGGACGGCTGTGTATTTACAAAAGCGTTTGAATATTTTTTTATTTAAAAAATAGTTACAAGGATAATCGATCGAGAGTCCTATAATAAATCATCGTTAATGGATAGCAGCAGAAAATATGACAACCCGAGTCCTCTTCTCAAAGCAAATTCAATTAGTAAACTCATATTCTGGTAAGTCATATTCGTGAAATCCTGATGCTTAGAAAATCCCATTGAATCCGATTAAACGGACAAAAAAAAACACATTGAAACCGATTAGTTTTCAATAGGATTTCGGTCCATTGAAAGGGTTTTAATCAGTTTCAATTGTTTCAACATGGAATACACGTATATCTTCGTAATAAAAGAAGAATATTAAATTATTCAGGATATAATATACTTTCGACGTACATCTTGTCTCTCTTTAATTATAAAACTAATATAAATATTATTGGCTATGAGAATTGTCCATTACATACGCGTTTACCGCACAATTTTAGGGGTAAATAACATTTTTATGATTAATAATTATCGCATTTTCCGTATTTTCCGCAACCTTCCGGATCAGACGAAGAATTCCTCGATTCCCAATTCGATAAAATAATATGTAGTACGCGTATGTAATTCACGTACATTTTTAAGTGAAACTATTAAGCGTACTTGACATATACATGAGATAAATAATTTGCGATAACTTTGTTAAAGGTGGTTAGTTCCGCTATTCAAATATGGCGAACATCATGATATGGAAATCAAAGATCTTCACAATGCTTTGCCGAAAGATCTCAGTCGCGATCTTGGAAAGACTTTGGAACGGTAATTAGTAATTTCTTTTTATCCAGCGTGTAATGAGAGAGAAAAGGAAGCAACTGATAGTTGTAAAAAAAAAAAATAGAAATATAGTTTAAAGCGAAACAATTTACAGAAATTGGAAGATGGAAGAGAAAGCGGCCATTGAAACACGCAGAAAACCAAAATTACTCAGAGCCTTACGAAAAACTTTTATTTGGTCTTATATCTATTACGGAGGATGGATATTTTTCCTATTTATGATTCTTAGGTAAAAATAAATATAAATAATTGAAGAAATATATATAAAAGTGTTTAAAAATGATATTTTTAACTACAGAATACTACAGCCATTGATATTGGGACTTTTAATTTGGCACTTTGATCCTCGTAGTAAATCGAGTACCGAGGAAGCGTACATGTACGCATCGGGTGTCATAATGTTATCAATTTTGATAGCGTTTATTCAACATCACGCGAATTTGGGTCAACTTGAAATTGGTATGAAAGTCCGAATAGCTTGTTCTTCTCTATTGTATCGAAAGGTAAATAATATTAAATAAGAGAATTTTATTTAGATTCCCTTTAATCTAATCGCACATACGCATTGCAGATACTTCGGTTGTCGAGGTCAGCGGCTAATAAAACAACCGGTGGACAAATAATTAATTTGTTATCCAACGACGTTGCTAGATTCGAGCAACTTTTCATGTATCTTCACTTTATATGGATAATGCCTATACAAGGAGCTTTGATCGCATACTTGATCTGGCAAAGCGTTGAGATAGCTTCGTTGGCCGGTGTTTTTATAATAATTGTTCAAACGATTCCGCTCCAAGGTATCAAAATATAAATATTTGTATGCAGCGATCGAATTGAATTGAAGAAGAAGAAATGAATGAAAAATTAATAAAAGTAATTTTAATAAACCGCGAGCAGGATACATTGGAAAATTGACAACACAATTACGCGGAAAAATAGCGGTGAGAACGGACGAACGAGTGAGATTGATGAGCGAAATAATAAGTGGAATTAAGGTGATAAAAATGTACACCTGGGAGAAACCATTCGAAAAAATCGTTTCCCTCGCGAGAGATTACGAAGTCAATGTTCTCACGCTCACGTCGTATCTTCGAGGATTCAATAGAGCGACCTATGTCTTCACCGAACGTACAACTCTATATTTTACTATAATGGCATATGTACTACTAGGAAATGATATATCCGCTGTAATAGTATTTACCATGGCGCAGTACTTCAATATTATGCAATTTACCATTGCTATACTTTATCCAATGGCGATGTCGGCTGGGGCCGAAGCTCTCGTCTCTGTAAGAAGATTGGAGGTATACGACACGATTTATGATCCAACTAAAGCCTTTTTGTATAATCCTAAACGAAAAACTACTAATTTTCTATCGTCCAAACAGGCATTTCTGTTGCTCGAGGAAAAAAAACCGCAGCATCCGGTTGTGAATACCGATCATCCTAACAGCAACGGCACCAATCCAACACCAATCGGTGTCAGTATCAAACAAGTAGCAGCCTCGTGGTGCGATAATTCAATCACAAATACTCTTCACGATATAAACATAATCGTAGAACCGGGTAAGCTCTGCGCTATCGTTGGTCCAGTCGGAGGAGGAAAAAGTTCGTTGTTGCAATTGATTCTCGGTGAACTCGAGGCAAGACACGGACGAATTACCGTCGGTGGTTCTGTAGCATACGCGAGCCAAGAACCGTGGCTCTTTACTGGTTCAGTGAGAAATAATATTCTCTTTGGTATGCCCTATGAGGAAACTCGATATCGTCGCGTTACCAAAGTTTGCGCCTTGATTAAAGATTTCGCACAATTACCTCAGGGAGATAAGACTCGAGTCGGCGAGAGAGGTACCGCTCTCAGTGGAGGGCAACGTGCTCGAATTAATTTAGCCAGGTTTTGTACATTTCATTATCCCCTGTAACTTCTTATGATAACAATAATGAATATTCATTTATTTAAAAGATGTTTACCTTTCTTTTTCACTCGCAGGGCAGTTTACAGGGATGCTGATATTTATTTACTGGACGATCCACTCTCCGCCGTCGATACTCACGTAGGAAAACAATTATTCGACGAATGTATAATGGGCTACTTGGGCCAAAAAATAAGAATATTGGTAACTCATCAAGTACAGTACTTGAATCATTGTGACACTATAGTTATGCTCAACCATGTGAGTAGTATTTAATAAATAAATAGGATTAAGATTATATATTGTATATTGATGAAACTAATACTGAATTACATTCGACAGGGAATCGTATTGAAGCAGGGTACCTACAAACAATTTCAAGAGAGCGATCTAGATATCGTCAAATCGATAACGTCTGACGACGGTACGAACGATGAAAACTCTCAGCATCAAGAAGAAATACCGGCGACCGTGGAGCTTGATGATGAATCGGTTTCTCGAGTTTCACGAATCTCTGCGTGCTTTGACGAGAACGATGGAACCGATGATGAATCTCCGGAGACTGAGGAACTCGTTGCAAAGGGAGCAATGCTCAAATCCATCTATTGGAAATATTTTTCCGCTGGAAACACTCTTTTAACTATTATTGGATTTCTCGTAATCACCATTCTCGGACAGTTGGGCAGTAGCGGTGCTGATTATTGGGTCGCTCATTGGTATTATTATTATTATTATTATTATTATTATTATTATTACACTAACATGTAGTTTTTACTGCAATACTTGCGAATAATTAATTTGTAGATCACCTTTTATATTCAGGACAAATCAGGAAGAGATACAACTCAGAGAAAGCTTGAATACTCTAAAGAATTCAAGCGATTCCTTCGTTCTCGGTAATGACACGATGGAGTTTAATTTAACCGAAACGAAACTACAAAATTTAATAATCAATTCGACTGCCGAAAGCTTTCTTGACAACAAAAAGTCGCTCTCGAGTCGAGATCCAACGACCTTTACTAATCTTGTATGTATTATTTTTTTTTTTTATTAAGAAGATGTGCTACACATGTCGTCTGTATCTCTCTCACTCTCTCAGGGTTATCATTTGGATAAAAACCGTGAACTGTAGAATTATGAAATGCAGTCTGCCGATCACTGTTTTATATAACGGATAAATCCTGGGGAATTAGTTTCGTTTTACAGTATTCACACATCTACATTTTTACAGTTTAGCACATCGCCTCAAGGTGAGGCTCAGTACCGACTTTCTCAACTCAAAACTTAAAAAAAAAAAGCTGTTTTAAGGTGAACGATCGATGCCGAGCCTCACCTTAAAAAAAAAAAAAGAATAAAAAATGTAATCGGTGTTTAACATAGTTTCGAATTGACTTTAGACGAAAATGAGAGACGCAGATGAAGATGCTGAAGAAATACGGAGTAGTAATCGAGAATCGAAACTCGATAGAGATAAAGCTTTGTGGATCTACGGAGGTTTTATAATCGCGAGTGTCGTATTTACCAGCTTGAGGAATCTTTTGTTCTATAAAATGTGCATGAATTCCAGTAGAAATTTGCACAAAAATATGTTCACCTGTTTACTCGAAGCTCCGATGCGTTTCTTCGATACGAATCCCTCCGGTAGAATATTAAATAGATTTTCCAAAGACGTTGGTTCTGTCGATGAAATTTTACCAACGACGATGTTAGATTCGTTTCAAACATTTGCCGTAATGGTTGGAATTCTTGGCCAAGTTATAATTATCAATTGGTGGACGATATTTCCTATAATGATCATGGGATTTCTTTATGGTAAAATAAGAAATTTTTATTTGAGTACGGCGCGGGACGTTAAGCGATTGGAGAGCATCGGTAAGAATATACATTGCGGAGATAGATAACACGATTGTACAGAGAATAATAATAAAGCCAAGTTGAATTTTCAGCCAAGAGTCCCGTGTTCTCTCACGTAAACTCGTCACTCTCGGGCCTGGAAACAATTCGTTCGGCTGGAAAGGAAGAACTCGTACGAAACGAGTTTGACGAACATCAGGATCTCCACACCGGTGCATATTTTCTCACTATTGCTAGCAGTACTGCTTTTGGGCTGTGGCTTGATTTCGTCACGGTAGCATTTGTCGGATTCGTCACTTATAGTTTCGTACTTTTCAACGATGGTAATACAATTTAATTAGTAGGATATCAATTGTACGAATAGTATCAGAAAATTTTCAAAGTATTTATTAATATGTTGAGGAACGACATTTGCTGGAAACGTCGGATTGGCCATCTCGCAGATTCTCATTCTTTGCGGAATGATGCAGCACGGAATGAGACAGACCGCAGAGGCGGTTGCCCAAATGACGGGGGTAGAAAGAATATTGCAATTCACAAAATTGGATAAGGAAGGTCCTTTCGAGAGCGAGCCTGAAAAAAAGCCGCCATCTGTATGGCCTGCCAATGGAGAAATAAAATTCGATCGAGTCTATCTTCGGTACAACGAGAGTTTGGCACCGGTTCTTAAGGATTTTAATATCGTAATAGAGCCAGGAATGAAAGTCGGAATCGTCGGGCGTACGGGAGCTGGAAAATCGTCTCTTATCTCGGCTCTCTTCAACTTGGCACACCTCGAGGGAAATATTTACATAGACGGGATAAACATAAAGAAAATTGGTCTCAACGATTTGCGCTGTAAAATTTCTATCATACCTCAGGAACCTGTTCTCTTCTCATCGACTCTTCGCGACAATCTAGATCCTTTCCACAGATACGAGGACGTGCTACTCTGGTCCGCTCTTGAGCAAGTTCAACTTAAAATTGGCATTACCTCGCTCGATTGTATCGTCACTCAAGGAGGTACCAATTTTAGTGCCGGACAGAGGCAATTGCTCTGTCTGGCACGAGCTATCATCGCAAACAATAAAATACTCATTCTCGACGAAGCTACGGCAAACGTCGATCCTGCTACGGATCAACTTATCCAAACTACCATAAGAAACAAATTCAAAGATTGTACGGTATTAACGATAGCTCATAGATTAAACACGATAATGGACAGCGACAAAGTACTGGTTGTCGATGATGGTCGTGTAGCGGAATTGGATCATCCGCATCTACTTCTACAAAACCCCGATGGATATTTCACGAAAATGCTTCACGAAACCGGTCAAGGAATGATCGATCGACTTACGAATATCTCTAAGCAGGCAAGACGTCTCTGCCGTTATTAAATTTTCTTCCCTCCAATTTCCCTAACAATCTATCGTAATGAATACTCGAAAGGCTTTTTTATATTTACTTAATTTATCTCTTTGGCAGGCATACAACGAGAGAGTCGCGCTGGATTCATCTTCCCCTCGACTCGAATAAGTATTCTGCGAAGTGATTTTTCGCACAATGCATTACCAACAAGTACAAATACAAGTACAATAGAACCTACTGACGCATGTGCAGTACGAAACAAGAGTGACTTTTGACTTTTGTCAGTTGCTTCAAAGAGGTGAACGAGTGGTGCCGATAGTACAATAGACAGTACTTAAAATAATATATACCGATAAATCTCATTATTAGTACTTAAAAAAAACGTTGGATCAACAGTAAAAGAAAGAAAGAAAAAAAAATCCTGCCGTTTCTCGTGATTGTACAGAGACAAATGAACAATACGAACAATCTATTTCTTTTTGTTTTTCAATATCTATACAAAATATTGTTTTTCTCCTGTACAAAAGCAGTCTCCCTGCACAAGAATGGAAATTTCATGCAATTACGCGAGATAACAACGAGAGAGACAAAATTGTTTTGTTACATAAATTCAAATTAACTGAACAGTGCCATTTTTAACTAAATCTGCGACAGCCTTGTATTGTATAATATGTTGAGAGCCTGCCTCAAAGTGAATCTCTTGATCCAATGTACCAGGTACGACGATGCCAGAAACATTTCGATTAGCTCTGAGAAAAACATGAGCATGCATATTGGGTTTGACAGCGAGATTATCAATTTGAAATTGTTGAAAATTGGGCGGCATATGCCTGAGGGCGACTGTTCTGAATAGAGTTTCGACGCTGCCCAGATAATCTTTGGCAAATTTCAATTCTCCGCCAGTCAGGTAACACTCCTCCGGAGTGCGTTGTCCCTCTTCGGAAAGTATAACTATCGCGTAACGTTCTATTTTCTCTAGACGAGTTCGTAAGTAACTAGATATAACGAATCTTATACGATCGAGCTCCATCCTATGAATCGACAGTTTTGGATCTCCTCTCTCCAATCTCTTCATGTTCTCGTCCATGTGCGATATTTGCTGAAGCATACAATCCACTAGATCGGACTGATGAGGTAAAATTTCTGGAGCAAATTTCTCATTCAACCAAGCGTTCTCGATGGCTCGAAGAGCAGTCTCCGCTGTGAATTCTTCTTCCTCTTCTGATTCTTGAGCAGTAGTATCGGTGACACCTGCGACCGCCGACCGTTCTTCTTCCTCCGGTTGATCATAATCCATTTCTTCTCTCTAATCACTATACTCTATCTATGAACTGCTACACGAATAGTACACGATTACAGTAGGCTGATCTGCTACTACTGCTCGTGTTGATTCTCAATCTCCGGATTAAACTGCAGTTATTAAACATTAAACTAGACTTAACAAATGTAAGTAATAATTACGTCGCTAATTACACACGTTGCGATCTTTACAATTTTCGAATTGCTTACTTTTTTATTAATTTATTAATCGTACGTCCATCAGATATCTTGATATTTTTCTTCGTTTTCGAATTTGCTCTTGTCCGTAAAGTTAATTGTATATGAAGACACGGCATACAGACAACACGCACAACACGTCAACACTGCTGCGAGCAACTCCGAGTAGCTGCTTATCGAATCGACCAATGGTAACTTGTTGTTACTTATCATAACATATAACAAAAACTATTTATGTTTCCTCCGTTTTGACATAACCACAACTGACCACCACCATTTGTATTCAATCCTGATCCCAACGCATCTCTGATAACATATAAAGAATTGAGGCGAATGTCTGAAATTACAAAACCACACGCTAGTTGAAGAAAGTTAGTGCAAGAGCAAGTTGATAACCGTCGCTGCTGGCGCGGATGCGGAACTGATAACGACTGATGACAGCTGACTGTGAGCTGTCAGTGATATTCGCAACCCCGCGTAACCTGTCATTCGGGCTTTTACGAAATTCTAAATAATTGTTCTCTGTTACTTATTGTAAACGACTGGCAGTGTTATTGACGGTAGGTACTTTCAGTTGTTCCACAGTTTGCGAAAGAAATTTTTTAATGGGAAACATGAAATTGGACTGTGCGCTGGATAAACAACAAGGACGACGAGACAAGTAACAACAGGAGGATGAGAGCGAGTCTCGTGTACAAACGAAATAATGAACAAAAATATGAATTCGCCAACAAAACTGACAGAGTTTGCTCCATTGAGCCCAGAAGAAAGTCAACCTGTGGTCGCGAGCCTCTTTTCCAAGTTTTTTGGCTTTGGCAAGAGTAAGAGATTTTTATTCGATATTTAAATGTTTTTTTTTTAAATAAATTAGAAATAGGTTTGAACATTCTTGTGTCAAAATGGGATTTCTCAACAGGTACATCGAGCATTTACAACACGACGACGACAACGGCTGCGATCGCAACGACGACGACGACGACGATGACTTCGACTTCTTCCAACAATGACAAGCAGCAGAGCTCTTCGGGAGATTCAGATTCATGGAAAGGACTAGATGGAACGGAGAAAGAAAAATTTCCAAAGGAAGACGACGCCACGAGTTCAATTAATTTTTCATTGGATGCTTCCGAAGGACGCAGTTTGCCTAATGTTCTCAAACGTATAAGTAACATAGTGGCATTGAAAAGCAATGTGAGACTTATATTTGTTTATTCGTTTTGAGATTCGTTTTCATGTTGTCTTGTTATATTAGCTTGGTTGGTGACAAATTCAAATTTGTTCTTTTTTTTGCCATGGATAATTGTTGTATTTTGGATGAAAATAAAATTGAGAGAAAAAATCAAGGTGATTAAGAATAATCCTGGAAAAATGTTTGGATGGGATGGGATTCATGCTAATAGTTGGGTGGATAAAGCAGAGCTTAAGCATCTAATGTAGCAAGCACAGAAATGAATTTCCTCTGATCCGAAATACAACATAACATCCGTCTAAAAGAGAAAGCGTCAGAGGAATAGCTGCCTGAAATTTTGTGAAGAATCGCATTCAGAAATGAACGATATTTCGGGCAAAGGGAAATATTCTACCACTGTTACTGTTATATTCGCACTAGTCAAGTTGTTGTATATAATTGTAGAATTTGAAATCGTACAAGGATTCCCAATTGCGAAACTACTGGATGCCTGATAGCGTAGCGAAACAGTGTTACGAATGTGGCGAACGATTCACGACATTTCGCAGGAGACATCATTGCAGAGTATGCGGTCAGATATTCTGCTCAAAGTGCTGCTCCGATGAGATACCTGGAAAAATTATGGGTTGCACCGGTAAGGCTCGATGTCGTGATATTTATTCTCTTGATTATGGAAAATAACGTTGCATTAATTTCAGGTGATTTACGAGTGTGTACGTATTGCTGCAAGGTCGTACTTTCATATTTAGAATCATCGGACATGAGAAGTGTGCTTTCCGCGGATTTGAAAGCCTTGCAGGAGGATTTGCAAGTAAAGTACGGTAACGATTCGCGATATCGACCTCAGCAACATACGAGTAATGATTTATTGCTCGACGAGGTTCGAGTTTACCGGAAACCGAGCGTCGGTTACATGGAGGAGAAGTATGCTCTTGGACGGTAAGGTTCGAGGTACAACTCGATATTACATAAAAACAAACTGTAATTTAATACGTAATAACTAGATCGTCGAGTTGTTATCTGGCTGCTACGCAAGAACCATCGGTTGTTCTCCAAAATTCAGCGCCGCTTAGAATCATATACGAAGAGCTGTTTCGTTCGAGCCTGGCGATTCAGTTGCAAACCCATCGCGTACGATTGAAGAGTTTTTACAACTGTTTCATGGGTAATGAGCTCGTTAACTGGATGTTATTGCAGAAGAAAGCGGCGACACGGTGAGTCTGATTGTCGACATTAATCTCCCGCAGATAAGAGGGTTGGCTAACGATTATTCATAAAAATAATTTGTTATTTCCGGGCTACATATATCGCGTTCCAGTGTTCAGGCAGCTGCGATCGGTCAAGCACTACTCGAAGCTGGCTTTATCGAGTCCGCGCAATCAGAGAATTTATACTTTGCTGATGGACCTACACTCTTTAAGCCAACGAAACTCTCTCTTATGCAGAGTATCGATTTGTCGGATGAAAATCAGGCTATCTGTGATTCCCAGGAACCGGCGTGGGTTAAAAATATACCGCAACACGATTCTACCACGGGTGAGAGATACTTTTAGGGCGTGATACGCGCAAGCTTTTCAACTATCGTAATACCGCTGACACGTACTGAATAGTATAGACTGTCCATAGCAGACTCGGAGAGCGAAACGAAAGTATCGTCCTCACCGCCGCCACCAAGTCCATCTATACAAACGATCGGTCGTCTCCCTTCATCGAGCTCAAGTTTCTATCTCGATCTAAACGTAGAAGCCTCAACGGTAACCCTCAAACGACCAACTTTGGAGGATCGTGCGAATAGCCACGTCGAGAAGAACAAGGGCGTTGCGAGGGTTGGCGACGACGGTGGTGATGGTGGCGGCGGGAGCAGTAACAACAGCAGCATCGATGGGACGACGAGTGCTATCGAGAAAAAAGAAATAAATTTTAAGTCGCATCGATGTGAATCCGGGGTTTCGGATGAATTGCTCAGCGATACACTTCAGGTTCATGAATTCAAGGAACGTAACAGTTGGCACAAAGTCAACAACTTAAGGAGTACTTTCGGAGAAATGAGCGCCTATAATGCATTAACGTGAGTCGCACTTGGATAATTATTCTTCTTTGAATAATGACAATTAAAAGATACGATTTTATGGTTGTTGGTACGCAGATCTGCGTATAAACAGCACCAAGATTCTCTAATTAGACAACTGCTGAATAAAGAGGGACTCTCGGAAAGTTGGCGAGAACCGATTCTCTCCCTTGGACATAATATAGTCGATCAGGTGCGACCTGATTTGTATCACGATGCCGACGATATGGACATCGGACAATACGTGCAAATAAAAAAATTACCAGGAGGCAGCAAAAACGATTGCGAAATCGTATACGGTGTAATGTGCAGCAAAAACGTCGCCCATCGTGGCATGAATACGATTATAGCCCATCCGAAAATATTGCTTCTCGAGTGCGGTCTTATGTACCAACGAGTAGAGGGAAAACTCTTGAGTATCGAGCCCGTTATGTTACAGGTTAATAATTAAAAAATATTTTTATACGTCTGGCGAGGTGGACTAAGAGCATGCAACAACAATTTACGGAATCTCATTATAGGAAAAGGAATACCTCGGTCACACAGTTGCGAGAATAACGGCACTGGGACCCGATGTCGTTCTCGTTCATCGATCTGTTTCTCGGCTTGCACAAGACAGATTCAGACAATGTGGAATAACTCTTGTATTGAACGTTAAGCTGAGCGTTCTCGAGAGAGTCGCTAGATGTACCGGCGGGACTATCGTCAGTACGATCGACGCTCATCTGACAACGCATTATAAACTCGGAACGTGCAACATGTTTTACTTGCGAAACTTTCCAAACGAATCAGGTACGCACCGAACAGGCTACATAGACTTAATAAATAAATAAAAATTTCACCAAGAATGAATATCAAGCTTAATTATGAGGACAATTGTGCGTTTTCAGCGAGTGGGGGTAAAACGCTCATGTACTTTGAAGGATGCGCCAATGCTCACCTTGGCGCAACGATACTTCTACGCGGAGGTTCGCTCGCAGAGTTGAAGAAAGTAAAAAATGTTATGTCAACTATCATCTTTGCCTCATACTCGTGGCGTTTAGAGAAGTCCTTTCTCATGGATGAATTTGCAAAACCGCCTTCATCGCACGGTGACAATTCCTTTCTCGATGGAGGCGCTTGCGAGCAAATGCTTTCAAAGGGAGAGCCAGAAATGTCGTGTCACAGGAATAGTCTCATGGGTCATGAATCCCGTGGTTCATCTCAACCGGATAACGTAACTATCTATTGCGAGGATACGCGGAATATCTTCGAAAATTCACCACCGAACTGTTTGCCGGGCGTGATAAACAGTGCAACTAAAAGATTAGATCCGGTCGGCGGTAATAGCACACCGGAAAAAGATAACATCAAGGAAGAAAATCACGGTGACGATGACGATCCTCCAGAGAAGAGGGCAGTCGATGCCGAATCTTTTATGAGCCCGGAAACGTTCAAAAGAGTTTCCACGATGCTCGAGCAACATTCGGATCCCTATGACACTCTGAAGCTCTTCAAAACGAAAACGGCATCATCGAAGGTAGACGAAGACGGAAGAAATGATCGAAGCGAAGATCAAACGACGATTATATTCCGGGACACATTATCCAAGATAATGGCGAGCAGCGACGAGATTAAAAGAACAAAACTGAGAGAGAGAATCGCTTCAGAGGAGAAACGTGTTTACGGGGAATCGGTGAGCGATCAAAGTGATCCGTTGCATCAATATTTGAAGGAGGATCGGGACGAAGATGAACTTGTACATCGTGCCAATGCAGCTGATAACGAGAAAGCAGATTCAAGACTCGACGACTGTGATGGTTTTGGCAAACCGCCACTCGTTGCTAGTCTTGAGAGTCAAAGCTTGAGCGTTGCCGATTTGCCGTTGCTCAACAAATTTAAGAAAGCTCTCGACGACACTATTCTGAGCTTCTCGCCGTATCTGAAATTCTCCATACCATATTTGGAAACAGAGGCAGGAAGAAATTGCGCACTTCGCAGATTTTTTCCTAAAGAAATCTTCTACTCGGTACAATTTTTGGATAAAGTCGAGGGTGTGAGAATGAGCATGACGACGACATTGGCACCGACGACTGCAACATCGACGTCAACGTCTACCGCAATCGCGAAGGTTCCGTTGATAATCGACAAATGTCTATTGAATTTACGAACAAAGCCAAAGCATCCTTTTGTACAAGCTAAATTTACATCGAGCATCGAATCGAAAGAAATTCAGTCACTCGTCGCAAATTTTCGTGCTTGCGGCAGCCGTTTGTATCCTACGCACAGTGTCATCAATGAGAAATTTAATGCTCCGACGAAAACGGAAGTAGTCTATAACAACGGTTTGTTCGAGCAGCAACAGCAGCCGCTGATACAAACTTGGCCCGATTGTCTCGAACCTGGAAATCATCAACGCTTATCGGTTCTCTTTTGTAGTTTTTCTCATAGCAGAAACAATGCTCCGGCGTTTTGCGTGAATCCATCAGTGGTAAACATGGATCTTTACGGTCGCAACGACATAGCGCTTGGTCGTTTCCTCGAGCGTTACTGTCTTACATCCGAGTACAAATGCCCGGCGCAGTCTTGTCGAGCTCAGATAGCACAGCACGCGAGAAGATTCGCTCACGACGGTGGCTGCGTACACATCAGCCTGACAGAGTTGAGCACCGATCCATTCGGACAGGCTGACACCAATCAAATTCTCATGTGGACAAAGTGTATTAAATGCAAGACGGTCTCGGCGGTCGTACCAATGTCACCTGACACTTGGTCACTCTCTTTTGCTAAATATCTCGAATTACGGTTTCACGGTGGAGTTTATGCAAAACGAGGTCCGGAATCGGATTCGAATTTGAATTTGGTCTGTCGACACTCGCTTCATCACGAGCACTCGCAATATTTTACAAAAAAGAATATGCTCGCGATATTCAAGTACACCAAGATATCACAGTGGGAGATATCACTGCCACCGCCCTTGATACATATTAATTACGATGCTAAGCAGCACGCCAATGTTATTGAAGAAATAAAAATTCTCGCATTGAAGGGTGACGAGGTGTTTACAAATATTCGAGATAAATTGTCAAATCTCCAATTGGAGCTTGACGGAAGCATCAGCGGCGGCGGTGGCAACAACGGAACAAGTGCTGTTGTAACATCGAAACAACAATTAGCGAAAGAGCAGCAGTATTTCAAAAATAAGATTGAGGAAATTCAATTGAAACTTACCTCCCCGACACTCGAGAACAAGAAACTCGAGGGCACAAGATCTTCCGAAAAGCAGGTACAGAACCTCATGTTCAGGATAGAGGACGGTATTGTTATATCGAAGAGGCTAATATCCGAAGCAGTTACTAATTGGAACGGTAGGATACAAGATACGGCCGCCAAGAGAAAAGACGACAGACCGAGACGTTTTACCGAAAGATCTCTGACGTCTGGAAGCTGTGGCATTGGCGGCATTGGCAGCTCTGTCAGTGGATTAACCGGTGTTATAGGAAATGAAACCGATGGCTACGTCACCGAGGATACCGCTTCCGAATCTCAGATCGAAGATTTAAGCCCAATGTCAGCGGACTACAGCGCCGTAGACGCGATATCAGCGGTTCACAAAACCGATTTTCAAGCTCCCGAGACGACGGAACTTTCGGACAATGAAATTCACGCCGATAACAATTCCAACGCCGCCAATCTCGAAGAAATTATTGTTATTCAAGAATCACCGAAATATCATCAGAGATCTCACTCGGATGTCTTACCAATAAGTTCGGAAGACATGCCGGATAGAAAGAAGAGGAAGAAAACTATACTTTCTCAATTATTGCCTTCGACGACTATCATAAATCCAATCACGAATCCTCTGGGTTCCTTTGAACATCATTTGCTGCCACTTGGGTAATTTAAACGATAGAGATACTGTCAATGCTCAAGATTATTGTGACAATGAAATTGTTTATTTACTCGGCAGATGCGTCGTTCCAATGGTCGTTTACGAGTCCGAGCCATCCTCGATAATCGCCTATGCTCTTGACACTCACGACTACAAACACGCTCTCGCGGAGATCCTACGGACATACAAAGGACCCGAGCTTAATCCTAGTCCTCTGTACAGACGAAAATTTCCAGACAACAAGGAGAACTTTGCCGGTGGAGCTGATACGACACAATCAGGAGAATCCAAACGACCCTCTGTACTTTCTTTCTTAAGGGGAAACAGTCCGAGTCCCGCGAGTCCTATGGAAACGGCTGAGTGTAAGACTGTGAGCCCCGCCGAACCGAACTCGGTAACAAATCCAACAACGAGCACAGTTGCCGAGTCCGAAGAGGACAAGAGATCGAGCGTCAAACAGCAAACTTACATCGAGGTACAATTCAACGACGCGACGACAAACTTTTATTGCAGAATATACTTTGCAGCCCAATTTGCTGCATTAAGAGAAAACGTTTTACCGTCTGGCGAAGACGGATTCACACGAAGTCTTTGTCGAAGCATTCAGTGGGCTGCTCGAGGTGGCAAAAGTGGAAGTACATTTTGCAAGAGTCGAGGTCTGGTGTATATGTAGTTGCTTAAAAGCTGTTTAAAAAAAGGAACCATTTCATTGGATAATTCATTAATGAATTTATTATTTTCAAACAGACGACAGATTTATTCTGAAGGAACTTTCGCGACTCGAGTTGCAGATATTTCTCGAGTTTGCGCCAAACTATTTCGCATATATGGAAAAATGCCAGCAAACTAAACAGCCGACACTTCTAGGAAAGATCGTAGGCGTGTACAGAGTGTCGTTTAAAAATAATACGACAAACGCCGCTTTGAGAACAAGCGTCCTTGTGATGGAAAACTTGTTTTACGGCCGAGCGATTACGGACAAATTCGATTTAAAAGGATCAGTGCGTAACAGGCTAGTGAATCCTGAGGAAGCTGATTCCGAGGGAGAGCTTGTTCTACTCGACGAGAATTTGTTAAACAGTTAGTCCAACGTGTACTTTTATATTATATTTCCATTACGAAAAATCTCACGTTAATTATCCTGCGTTTGCAGTGAGTTGCGACTCCCCGTTGTACATAAGATCGCACTCGAAGGCCGTTTTGAACAAAGCAATCGAGCAAGATACCAAGTTTCTTGCTGATAATTCTGTGATGGATTACTCCCTTCTCGTTGGTCTCGAACCCAATTCAGACGAACTTGTTCTCGGTATAATTGGTACGTACACGATGACAATATGTCGCTCATTCATATAACTCGAATAATCAAATGTTATAATTACAATTTCAGATTACATACGTACTTTTACGTGGGACAAGAAGCTGGAAACAATAGTAAAGAAGTCAGGAATACTCGGTGGTCAGGGTAAATTGCCGACTATCGTGTCACCGGAGGAATACAGAGCGAGATTCATAGCGGCGATGCATCGATACTTTTTACCGGTGCCTGATAGATGGACGGGTCTCGCCCGAGGCGTTGAATCGACTTGAAATTCATCAGGGCATCATAAGTTAATGTAAACTTGTTTCATTTACTTTTATTATTTTAATCCATGTTTATAATATTTAAATATTCAATGGTACTGGGAAAATAAGCCATTGAGACAATTTAAATGAGAAAAAGGTATTTTATTCAGTCAAGAACTCCAGACATCTATGAAAGCACCATTATTTATTATTTCTTTTATAATTATGTACATAAACGTTATATTTATATATTATAATAGTTAAAAAAAAAAAAAAACAAAAAAAAAAAACGATAATTTTTATATCAATAACCCAATAACAGTACTCGTACTGAGCTTACACATAATTAACACAAGTGGGAACGCGCGTAGTGTTCACAGACGACGTTTCGATCGATCGTTTCTATCTTTGTGCTTTTCACGCAAATATCCATTCGTTGTGTACTCCATTCTTCGTATTTACATTGACGATAGTAAGATTTTCATATGAAGGGAAGCAAAAATATATATTATCTAATTGTGTAGCATCTCGTGGCGGACATTGATTCGATTAATAATCGCTATAAATCATTTGTACGCTATTACTGAATCTCATGCGGTTTGATAATTGAGAAATAAAAGGACGCCGGGGATCGCTTGTGGAGAGAATATATATTTAAATATAAAAAAAAAAGCGGTCAGCTATTTATTGTCCGAGAATCGTAACACGTTGACGATGATGACATACAGGGTACACCGACGAGTTAATTAAGAGGCTCGAAAAACCCGATAGGAATATCATCTAGCACGCAAGTGTACGGTAAAGAAATTAAATCGAAATTGTTTAATCAAGGATTATTGTCTGGAAATCTTGTTATACAGAAACAATTGTCACCTTTGTCATCTACCGTAAATACACACGCAGTTTTGAGAGAGAGAGAGAGCAAGCAAGCAAGCTTCTGTACAAGCAAATTAATGGAAAGGATATATGTTGTACATACATCATTGAATAGTTTCGTAAAGTAGGCGATTCGTTATGTTCGTATGATTTATATAATATCGTAACATTCCATCGCATATGTGTTAGTAATAACGATAAAAATATGTTCAATCGAGTACTCTCTAATCGACAAGACAGTCGCGTAATAGCGACTTTTCGTCAATACGTTTATTTCCACTATTTTGCATACAATTGCATTAATAATAACGGGATAAAACGCTCTCACCGAAGATAGCGCACCTGTTACTTCTCTTCTTTTCCGTTCGTTTTGATTTTTTTTTTAACGTGTCGCCTTCTTTCTATGACAATCTTGCTTTTCTTATGCTCAACGTATACGTTGATGTATGGTTCGGGAGTGTGTGCATTGTATATGATTTGCTAAGCGATGCTGGCAACGATATAAACACTCACTTGTGTACTAATTCAATATATTCGAGACTTTCTTGTCTCTCTTCCTCTCTTTTTATCGATGTATTCATCGCTATGGCAGAATTATTTTTGTACGTGGATTATATCATGCATCGAACGATCAATGTAAATTTTCCAGTGACAATAATTCAATCGATAAAAACGCGATTAGCAAGTTCAAAGGCTCTGGGTACTCGAAAAAAAAAAAAAAAATACGAGCGTTTGTAATAAATAACTGAGAAACACCTTAATTGCTTTCAGTCACATACCATGTAGCGTCTTATTGGTATTATTTTATTACTAATGATATCGCTAATTGTCTTTCGATAAACGCTTGTACTTTCTTATTCACCTTAGATTTTTCTCAATGTATGCATAGCACAAAGAATATGTAATATATATATATATATATATAGATACTCCAGGGTTCTGGCACTCGAGCGTCTCATTGAGAAAATGTAATTCAAGAAGCGATAGTCATTGTCGTCGTAGTCGTCCCCCGTGGTCGTGTCAGTACGTATTATTCATTTATATTTATATTTACCGTCGTATTATTTCGAATCACGATGACATCCAGGCTGGCTTCTTTCCTTGTTCTTATTCAACATTTTTCATTACTAGAAGCTGTCTATGGAATTCACCATACCCAGGATGGTTATTCAGTTCAGCTTGCTCTCGCAGTTTGTGAATGTTGAACTCGGTGTCGAACAGTTTTTTGTTTTTTATTTTTTGTTTTTTTTTTGTGTTTTTTTTTTTGGGAAACCTTTGCGTCGACGATCCCCGTCGCTCGCAATACAGTTACCGCGCTTTACACGACCAGAGCGATAGTCCGTTTTATCTCTGGGGCTCTCCGATGCCAAACTGTTGTTGACTCTGATTCTGTTGCTGACTCCCACCCGACACGCTACATCGTATTCCATGATGCTGCATCGTCATAGGCACTGTCTGTTGACCATTTTGAATCGGTGACATCCCTGAAAATATTTTTGCATTTTTAATTATTTAAATATTTGATTATCTATAAGTCAATCGCTGAATATCAAACCACGATTGCCAGTATTCTCTTACCGGAGGGAGTTTTCTCACCAGCGGACATCTTGGAAAACGCTAGAAGAGCATCTGGGAAATTTGGCGGAGTCGCCGGTGTGTTGCAAGGCGTTATCTGTAATAAAAAATTTTTTTTTTCGTATTTACAAACGACACATGCGTCAGGTTCATCGTTAATCGATCTATATGGTTGTCGTTGTTTCCATTGACGTATAATAATGATTACAAAGAAATTCACCTGTCCAAAATGTGTTCCAGGTCCCTGTGCGCAAGATGGTATAGCAGCCTCTTGAAAAAATACACTGAGCGCAGTCTAAAAAAAAAATAATATACATAAATAAATATAATTGATTGTCATATAAAATGCAATTCGATTGAGTGTTTAACAAGGAGATATATGTTACTATGAAACATGCTTTTTAATTTTGCTTTGAAGTGTCAAAAGAGTACAAGATTCAGCAAGATTAGCGTTTAGATGCACTATGATGTAACGCATGTGGCTTTTTCTGCAATACGAATTTAAGTTTGGTTAAGGAGGAACGAGCGAGAGTGCGCTGAGATCTAAAAAAACAAGATACTGTTTTATTATTTTAAAAACCCCCTAATTTTTATCATTTCTCTTTTCGATTGCTCATAGATCATGAAGAAATAGAAAAGAATTACCAGTTTTCACAGTTTATTTTTATCTTAGCACAATCGGTGTATAACTACATTATTGTGTGTGTGTGTGTGTGTGTGTGCGTGCGTGTGTGCGTGCGTGTGTGCGTGCTAGAGACCTAACAGACGAAATTTCGTTCTATTATAAAATTTGCCTAACTTTTGTCGCTTTTTTCCTTTTGATTGTTCATAGATGGAGAAGAAAAAGAAAGAAAAATATTTTTTCCACAGTTTATTTTTATACCTCAGCGCAATTCGTATATAACCGCATAAGTGTGTGAGTTGTGTTGCGTGCTAAAGTTATAAACAAACGAGATACTGTTTTATTATAAAGATTAGCCTAACCCCTGTCGTTTTTTGCTCGATTGTTCATAGACGAAGAAATAAAGGAAAATTCATTTTCAGCAGTTTATTTTTACGCGTGGGCGGATGTGTGTGTGTTGACTAACGTATGCATCATGTGGTTAACTGATTTAAACAATAAAGTAATTGAATTAAAATAGAAAATGGGAAGTAATAGTCCCGCTCGAAAAATTTGTCGAGCGAAGCTTAGGAAGGAGGCTGTCGCAAAGAAGTTGGCAGCATTATCAGTAGCAATAGCAACAGCAGCAGCAGCGGCAACAATCTCAACAACGGATCGTAATAGTAAGCGCCATTTTAGTAAAAGCTTTGTTTACGTATCTCAGAGTGAGGGAGACCGAGGGAGACCGAGGGGAACCGCGAGAGCCACGAGAATACGTAACGCGCACAGCAGACAGCAACGGTGAAGAGCTACGTCGAACGGTAGATAGCGCGAGAAATGCACAAAACTGTGTTAATATTTTTTATTTACGTAGAGAGGTTGTAAGAGATTGGTGTCTCACCTCGAATTGCCAATGAGCAGATTGCAGCAACTGCTTAGCTTGTTCTCTGGCACAACCTGCCGCAAGAACAAACTGATTGATCATCACCTGCTCGCGCAGGGCGTCCATTTTTTCCTCTTGATGTATTTTTTTAAGCTGCGAGAACAACGACGAGACAAACTGTCGGTGTACGGATAGTAAATTTGTTATTCGTCGCCGATGTCTAATACGATAACTGCAACGATACACTCGAACACTGTCGTCGTCGTCAACGACGCTTACACTTTTTCTTGTCACTTTTCTTTCATTGATCCACAATTATAACTCACCCGCGTATCTTAAAGATTTTTTATTTTCCTTGATATTACGTTTAACAGACTAAACGAGAATATTTCGTGTAAAATTGCCGGTGGAGAAGGTTGTTCTGACAAAGAGCAAGGGGAAGGGGGCACCCACCTTAATCAAAACTTGGAATACCGAGTGCAATTACGTTACGGCACACTACCAGCGATCAGCGGCAGCGAGCACTTTGTTTTCAAAAGCAAACTCATCCCCGGTTCACCTCGGGATGGAACGGCGGAAGACAAACGCGACGTGCACGGACGTCCGAGATGAGATTAGTATGACGTCACGGTTGAGGGAACGTTACGAGATCGAGCGTTCACCCTCCCTCGTGTTTGGAACGATTACATTGAGCGTGCGTCTCCCCCTCGAGGTTAACGCGCGCACGAGTGAAACTCTTACCTCTCCACCCGCCGTCGTCCGCCATCTTTCTTCTAAATCTACAAAATTTGTTAATTATTAACGAACCTCTTAATAAACTTTTTCCACAAATTACATATTTCACGTTATGTATATAGTCCTTGCCGATACAAAAGAATGTTCGACTTGTTGCATTTTACTTGAAGAAAAAAATTAATTGAAATATCATCTTCCGCAGCAAGTGCGATATGCGCTCTACTCGGTCGGTAACAAAAACTGTAATCTCAATTTATCTGTCACGGTTGATCCGTCGGAAAAGTCCGAGAACGTTGCCTTTCGTTTAATATTTCTGCAAGGCGATGTACTTTGTTTTTATTCGACGGATCAACCGTCGCGGTAAAATTCAGGATTGCAAAATTAATTCTATCTCTCTTTTGTACCAATACATGTTACACACAATCTTGTCAGAAAGGTGTGCGAATATGGGGCATAGACCCGGGCCATAAATGTTACGCATATCATTATTCGGTAGAGAAGTTGTATGGCTAAATGAGACAATGATTCCAAGGCCCTCTGTTGTACATTGTGCAGTTAAATTTATAAAAACTATGTACGTAGGTGGCACGCATGCGTTATGGCGTTTCACTTTCCCTGGTGAGCGGGGAGAATAATGATGGGAGTAGCAGGAAGAAGGGTGACGAAGCTGTGTGAACGCTTGGCTTCTAGCTCCTTGGCGTCGTGACGCTGTATGTATTGTATCAGTGAGCCCTGAACCAGCCGATCTTGTTGGCTGTGTTCTGTGCTTTACTGTCGCTGACGCTCTGGTGCCCGCCGACGCGCTTCTTGTTTAATTTTTCCACGATTTTTTGATTGGTATCACGATTAAGAATGACGACTCTACCGCATAGTAGAAAGCGCGTGTGTTATTATTACGACAGTGAGTACATATTTAAATTAAGATTATACGATAAAGTAAAAGATCCCGTGTAAACAGTTCATACAGTGTAGGGTTGTCAAACGTGCTTGTTTGATGCGGGGGGTTTCTATAACAACTTGATAATTGTTATAGAAATTTTCTTTGGCCTCTTTATAGACACGAAATCAAGTTATATTATTAAGGAATGGTAGTGAATGCATTAATTTGGATATAGAAGCGAGGATTCTGGTCGTTGATATGGTTTTAATGACGTTAAGTCGAGAGATTCTCGGGTGAACCGTTCGCGGAACCGTAGTGTACGGAATAAAGGGAGCGTCGGCCATGCTTACGGTCGAACGTAATTTTACACGAGAATCTCTCGCGTTATCCATCGATATTCAGTAAAATTAAAACAACTGTTATTCTGTATGATAGGTGATTACTTATCGAATGAATATCTGCTATTTCCTGTTGTCCTTAACGATTCTTCAGGGTCCATTCGACTATCTAAAGAGTTTAAAGCTTGATTTCAAATTTTTCTTATTGCACTTTTGTCGAACAGTCGAAGGTAAATTGATCACGACATAAGTTTAACTAATTAACGCTATTTCTCAATTATCAAGGTGACATCGGAAATTATTACTATGGGCAGGGACATCCGATGAAGCCTCATCGCATAAGGATGACGCACAACTTATTGCTCAATTACGGCTTATATAGAAAAATGGAGATCTATGTAAGGAACAAGATTTAGCTTTTGTTTTACAAGTTAACTTTTATAAATGTAAAATGTGTTTATTTTTTTTGTCGTTTAGCGGCCTCACAAAGCCACCGCGGACGAAATGACAAAATTTCACAGCGACGAGTACATCAGATTCTTAAGATCTATAAGACCCGACAATATGTCGGAGTATAACAAACAGATGCAAAGATGTAAGACTCGATATATTCATGGATGTTTAAATTAAAATGAAATAAATATTATCAATTGTTTTTCTTCTTTTTGAACAGTCAACGTAGGAGAAGATTGTCCCGTCTTTGATGGCTTGTACGAATTCTGCCAATTATCCGCCGGTGGATCTGTAGCAGCGGCGGTTAAGTTAAACAAGCAAGCTTCTGAAATTTGCATCAATTGGGGCGGTGGTCTGCATCATGCAAAGAAGAGCGAAGCATCCGGATTCTGTTACGTCAATGACATTGTACTCGGAATTCTGGAATTATTAAAATATCATCAGAGAGTATTGTACATAGATATAGATGTCCATCACGGCGACGGCGTCGAAGAAGCATTCTATACGACGGACAGAGTAATGACTGTGTCTTTTCACAAATACGGGGAATATTTTCCAGGTACCGGTGACCTCAGAGACATCGGAGCTGGCAAAGTATGATTTTTACAATATAAAATAAGAAATATATGTAATCGATGTCTATATCTCTGTATATTTATATATTTTTTCTCGTATTTTTATAGGGAAAATATTACGCTGTAAACATTCCTCTGAGGGACGGTATGGACGATGAAAGTTACGAGTCTATATTTGTGCCGATTATCTCAAAAGTAATGGAAACTTTCCAACCGTCGGCTGTTGTCCTTCAATGTGGTGCTGACTCATTGACCGGTAAGTGGTGATATTGTTGTTAAAACTTGATGAATCGAAGTAAAAAATTATTATTCTCATATGGATCGGCAGGAGATCGATTGGGTTGCTTCAATCTGACGGTGAGAGGCCACGGTAAATGCGTTGAATTTGTCAAGAAATACAATTTGCCGTTTTTGATGGTCGGTGGGGGTGGATACACCATCAGAAACGTCTCCAGATGTTGGACGTACGAAACATCCGTGGCACTTGGTTCCGAAATTGCAAACGAACTTCCCTACAATGATTATTTCGAGTATTTCGGTCCGGATTTCAAACTTCACATAAGTCCTTCGAACATGGCAAATCAGAACACTGTCGAGTATTTAGAGAAAATCAAGTGAGTATTCTAGCGGAAGCGACAGTGCTTCGTTTCTACAGATCCAAACCGTGGATAGACCAATCGATATCCGAGTAATTACACACTCTGTATAGAGTGTCGATCAGACATCAATACCTAATCACCTCCTGGATAGACCAATCCCCGTACGAGTATAGAGATTGGTCTGTGTACAGTTTGGATTTGTAGAAACGAGGCACCGCCTCGGAAGCGTCGTAAATTTTGCATTATTTTATGTTATTTTGTCAATCCAACAGAACGCGGTTGTTCGAGAACCTGAGAATGTTACCACATGCTCCTGGCGTTCAAGTTCAAGCGATTCCGGAGGACGGAGCGACAGTCGAGGATTCCGAAGCCGAGGAGAAGGTAAATCCAGATGAAAGATTGCCGCAACGCGACATCGATAAGAGGATACAACATGAAAACGAATATAGTGATAGCGAAGACGAGGGCGAAGGTGGTCGACGAGATAATCGTTCGTTCAAGGTATCCAACGAAAGAATTTCCATTTCTCTGTTAACTATCGACCGGAGAAAACGTACTGATACGCGATAACTATCTTTTAAGGGTTCGCGAAAAAGACCGAGATTAGAAAAGGGTCAGCAGGAGGGAATCGAGGGAGATTTAAAAAAGGAAGATGACATCAAGTCCGAGATTAAAGGTAAGATTGAAGAAAAATTCAATCGTATTACAACTGCTATGGCGGTGACACACGGCATATTAGGAAAATAACTTGACGTTAATCTCTCCCATTCCTTGTAATCTTTCAGAAAACGAGAAAGACGACAAGTCGAACGCTATGAATGACGAGACGAAGAAGGACGCCAGTGGAAATCCCTGATAAGCGTTACATTCACGTTCTTCTACAAGCATTTAAAATATTGATAAAAACTTAATTTTCCTAAGCAAATGATAATGTAATAAGCGTAAATGGGCTAACTTTAGGGCAAAGAGAGCAGTGCGAATCAGTCAGTTTGGCTATTATTGATATTCCTACAACTAAAAATCGCCTCTTATTCGTTTATTTAAAAGTCATCGGCATCCGGTTATAATAATTTTCGTATCAATCGACAGTCGAGATTGCATATCTGACCCTCGAACCACGCTCATTAACTCGTCCGTGTTCGAGCTACTTCCGGCTGTGTGCTGTTTGGGTAGTCTATATCTATACAGATGGTATCGCCCAAAATCTTATCCACCCACAATGGCACTTGGCCAGTTTTAGCTGGTCGTTCAAATTATTGTCAAATATTCAATATTTTTTTCCCTTATCCATTTTTGTCTGTACATAAGATGATGATCACATTTCGATCTCCCTTCTCGATACACGCATGACGCCCGATAATCACGTTTTCTTTAACGAGCAAAATATGTTTTTTTTTTTTGTTTATGCCGTACGAAGAGTTGTAATATTTATAGAACAATGTCGTCCGGTAGTCGATAATTACAAAAGGCAGAAGCTCTACCATGATCTTAATCGTGCGCGGAATTTTATGAAATCGATCAACCAGTCAATATATAGAAAATTAATAAAAATTCAGTAAACAATTTTTTTCTTTCTCGATTAATCCAAGTTTTTTTCGACATTGTTGAAGAAAAATAACAACAACAAAAAATATCCAATTATGAAATGGTGGGTCATGTATGTTGATGAAAGAGTGATTATCAAAGGTTTCCGTAATACAAATTGCCTAGTTAAAAATATTTACAATTGTGACTCAGATCAAGGATTATTTGTGTTTGTAAACAAATATTAAAACACATAAATGTTTTAAAATATTTATAATAAAAATTATTTAAAAACAAACAAATAAATAAATTTAAGTTCGAGTGTGCAAATTTCACACGTTGAAAGCGTAAATCAAGTGTACTTTTACTCGGTTTTATCATAATTTGAGGGAAGAAAAAGAAATTTATCATCCGATTTACTCGAAATCATTATTCCGTACAAAGTATCTGGATAGCGTGGATATCGATAGTTTTTTGACGTATAAATGGGGGATCTGCGCTCGAGGAAGTGGAGAGAAAAAATAAAAGATTAAGCTGGTAGAAGCATCGTGGATATTGGTAATCGTGCGATCGTATATACATCTGGCATCCCGGATAGAAATTTGACGGCACGAGGACTACACGATCGGGGTACAGTGGATAATTATGTACGTCCGCACATGACAGCTTGGATGGATGCCGTCATGACGTTCCAAAAGGACAATGTGCTAACACTGTCTGTACGAATGCAAATGCACACTGCAGGACCTCACGACTTGCTAAAAACGTACGGACACACAGTATTGGCACGCTGCGCTGTTGGAAAATCGTGCCGTCATAATATCGTCCTTTTACGAATGTACATAACGGCATTCTGCCGGCCGCGGCGTGTCAGCACGATTGCAACACACTGCAGGACCTCACGACTTGCTAAAAACGTACGGACACACGGTATTGGCACGCTGCGCTGTTGGAAAATCGTGCCGTCATAATATCGTCCTTTTACGAATGTACATAACGGCATTCTGCCGGCCGCGGCGTATCAGCATGATTGCAACACACTGCAGGACCTCACGACTTGCTAAAAACGTACGGACACACAGTATTGGCAAGCTGCGCTGTTGGAAAATCGTGCCGTCACAATGTCGTCCTTTCGCGGATGTACATAACGGCATTCTGCCGGCCGCGGCGTATCAGCACGATTTAAATAAACTGCAGGACCTCACGACTTGCTAAAAACGTACGGACATACAGTATTGGCACGCTGCGCTGTTGGAAAATCGTGCCGTCAGAATATCGTCCTTTTACGAATGCACATAACGGCATTCTGCCGGCCGCGGCGTATCAGCATGATTGCAACACACTGCAGGACCTCACGACTTGCTAAAAACGTACGGACACACAGTATTGGCAAGCTGCGCTGTTGGAAAATCGTGCCGTCACAATGTCGTCCTTTCGCGGATGTACATAACGGCATTCTGCCGGCCGCGGCGTATCAGCACGATTTAAATAAACTGCAGGACCTCACGACTTGCTAAAAACGTACGGACATACAGTATTGGCACGCTGCGCTGTTGGAAAATCGTGCCGTCAGAATATCGTCCTTTTACGAATGCACATAACGGCATTCTGCCGGCCGCGGCGTATCAGCATGATTGCAACACACCGCAGGACCTCACGACTTGCTAAAAACGTACGGACACACAGTATTGGCAAGCTGCGCTGTTGGAAAATCGTGCCGTCAGAATATCGTCCTTTTACGTATGTACATGACGGCATTCTGCCGGCCGCGGCGTATCAGCACGATTGCAACACACTGCAGGATCTCACGACTTGCTAAAAACGTACGGACACACAGTATTGGCACGCTGCGTTGTTGGAAAATCGTGCCGTCATAATATCGTCCTTTTACGAATGTACATAACGGCATTCTGCCGGCCGCGGCGTATCTGCACGATTGCAACACACTGCAGGATCTCACGACTTGCTAAAAACGTACGGACACACGGTATTGGCACGCTGTGCTCTTGAAAAGTCGTGCCGTCACAATCTCGTCCTTTCGCGGATGTACATAACGGCATTCTGCCGGCCGCGGCGTATCAGCACGATTGCAACACACTGCAGGACTTCACGACTTGCTAAAAACGTACGGACACACGGTATTGGCACGCTGCGCTGTTGGAAAATTGTGCCGCCACAATGTCGCCCTGGCGCGGATATACACAACGCTATTTTGCCGGCACGGCGTGTCAGCTGTTTACAGCACGATTTTCTTACTGGGATATTACAATTTTTTATGAAGCATTCCTCTCTCAAGGTCATGTTGAAAAAGGATTTGTTAGGGTGAATGGAACGTCTACGAGTTTTCAAATTGCAAGCTCTCAATCTTGAGAATAATCCAGTATTCCGGGATGCATTCCCATGTCTTGTTCGTAGTTGGCGGATATGCAACATAAATGAGAAAAATCAGTCGTGCAGCATGTACGGATATGAATAAATATCAAGTGTACTCTACAGAATCGGGTATCATTCTAGATTGGACCCAAAAAAAATCAAACTACAATATTTGCAGTGACTACATGGGGGTCATTGACATCAGGCGGAAGCTGCATATGTCAGCTTAAGACAACAAATTTAAATTGAAGCTGAATAATGATCGAACAATATCGACTACAAAAACTGAAACAACTACCCCGCTTAGAAAACTCATTGAAACCGATTGAATCTCATTAAGGAAGTAGTCCGGTGTGACGACCGAAATTTCGACGTTTTTTCATGAATTTTTAAAAATAAGAAAATAAAATGCGATCGTTTTGAAATTTTTACATATTTTTATCAATATGTTGTAGTGTACAAAAAAATTTTTTTTTACTATATTTGACATTAATTTGTTTATGATTTTTTATGTTAAAGTGAAGTTCTCGAAAAAAAGGTGGGCTGGTTGGGGGAAGCACACAGCCTTCCGTAGTCATCTGAAATAAAAAATTCAAAGAGATTATTGTTCTGTAGGCTTAATTCTAATGACCTAATCTATAATATGCATATTTTTTAAAAAATCGCGGACTTGCGAAAAAGGTTTTCAAAATCGAATTTTTCTTTTGAGAAATTGTTTAAAAAAATTAATTTATTATTAAAAAATTGAATGTTTTAAAGGTTAGGTATTTAGCTAGGTGTGTCTAAAATAACGGGTTAATTTTTTAGCCAAATGGGTTGAATAGTTTTTAGTCAGTGCTTTCTCAAAATTTCAAAAACGTGGTTTCGAGAAAAACGCGTTTAAATTTTCGACAACAGATTTTTTATAAAAAAATTATACTATACATTAATCAGCTATGCCTGGTGCATAGAGCAAGTGATTTTCTGGGTGACCTTCGTTCACATTTTCTTCGTTTTCTTCCTTTATTGCTTTTTTAAAGACAACATCAGTGACAGATTTGACAGCGATGCTTATATGTTCTACCACTTGATAATAGAGAGACTTATGAAAAATATTTATATCCATCAACGAGCAAAAAATATTTATTCCAGCGTGAAATATTTTAAATTTCGGTCTGAAACTTTTACAGTTTATTTTTAAGATGTTTTTCTTGCGAAAAATGTATTTTAAAAAATCAATTTTTTGAACCCGTCACACTGGACTACTTCCTTAAATGAACGGAAATCCCATTGAAAAGGAATCGGTTTTAAAGTTTTTTTTGTCCACTTAATCGGTTTCAATGGGATTTTTAAGCAGGGTAACGACGCATTATTTTGCAGGTATTTCTATAAACTTCAATCTCGAACTTATGTGTCACATTTTAGCAATCATGAAGCCGTTATTTCATTTTTAGATTTGGATGAAGCCATGGAAACTAATGAATAAAGATATATTTTCAACTCAAAATACCTTTGCAAATATTTCAATTTTTCAATTATACGTTTAACCTATAAATTTCTTATTCCTCTATCTTTGAAGTCTCACTGCTAACGCGCGTGGCGACCACGCACCCTCTTTTTAAATAAATGTATTCATTTGATGAAAATTCAACAACATTTCCTATCTTTTGTCTCTGACGTATTTTTTATTATCCATTAAACAAAATTTTGAATAACAGCGTAATATGCCAGGTATCAAGGTAATTTGTAGGCTGCATGCGTGTCAAGAAATACGTAAGGTACGCATACGTGTACATCGAAGTACGTGTGTCGTTGAACTTATTTTACGAGCGCGGGAGAGTTTTCCTATCGCCATAAGTCTCTGACGTGTATCGACACCTACTCAGTCGGTAAGAAAAACTGTAATCCATAAATTTTATAGATCGTAGAGATTTCGAAAAAAAACGTGTTTTAGACATTAATCTCGTGTGCCACGCATTTTCCAAAAGTTTTCTTTTTTCCGAAATATCGATAGTTTCTGAATGGCATGAGATGGGAAATTAGTAGCTGTCTCTCTTGTACTTATGTGTCACGTGGTATATGTTTTGTCTTACCTTAAGGGGGCAAGATCAGTCATCAGGTCGAAAAAAATCATGTTTCTGAAAATTTTTCATATGAAAGTATAACATCTCAGGAATAACCTGTGAAAATTTCAAGTCGATCGGACTAAAACTCGCAGAGATACCGGTGATTTCGTAATCGTGTTCCAAGTGTAGTGAAATCATGGCGCCGAAAAATTCTGAAACTGCATATAGTTTTATAAAGTTTATAACTGTTTTTTCGACTTTGTCCACTAAAGTGGACAAAATCGAAAATCGCTAAATCGCAATCAAAATGGGTGTACTGCGTGTGTTTTTGTGCTGGCTTGGCTGAAACGAAAAAGTACCTCAACCGTGCACGGCAACTATCGTTGATAATCTCGAAAAATAAATCCGCGAGTCATGGCCGATGGCTCAGTTATATGAAGTTATGGCAAAATATGCATGAGTGCGAAAGAGATAGAACTAGTACAGTTTCGTCTCACCTGAATTCCGCGAGAGGCGCTGGTAGTATATTATATAGCTGTCTCTCTCACACACCAGAAGAGTGAGATGCTATTGTTTACAGTTTTAGTTACCCACTGAGTAGGTTTCGCCTCCACTTAATTATAAGAAGTAAGTGTGCGGTGGCGGAACGTGTGACGTGGTAAACAAACGTAATACGCGCACTTGAAACTTTAAATATTTATATAAATGTGTCAATAGCTTTTATATTCTCACATATATATAATAATAATTCGGTTAAATAAAAAATTGTTTACTTTTATTTGAAAGCCGTAAGTGTTCGTGGAAATTATAACAATTGCTTCGATATTGAAAACAATATATGTGGCAGATATAGAGGGTCACTGACATAACCTCAATGAGCATCAGTAACAGCAGCAGAAGCAGCAGAATCGGTTAATCAGGATTTAGTATCATCGTATGACAGCCTAGAGAGGCTGAGTAACTATTATACTCTTACAAAGAAGATCGGAGAAACAATGAAAAAGCTGAAAAAATTTAAATTTTTTAAAAGTACTTCTACTAAGAGTCAAATAGCTCGATTACAAGTTTTCGATTGATCGGTAACAGATGCAATTGAGGATTGAAGCCAGCTAGGTAATTAAAGAAAAACGAGAGAAGCCAGTTGTTACGATGATTGCAAATCTTTCGCACGTTATGACGCTGGCCAATGGTATAATCGGTGTCAGCATACTGGCAATGCCGTTCTGTTTCAAACAATGTGGCATTATACTGGCGACTCTGGTGCTTCTCGTAAGCAGCATTGTGTCGAGACTCGCCTGCCACTTTCTCATTAAATCAGCAGTCATGTCACGCAGAAGAAACTTTGAATTTTTGGCATTTCACGCTTTTGGACGAACCGGCAAGTTTCTCGTAGAGTTGTTTATAATCGGCTTCCTAGTCGGCACTTGCATAGCTTTTTTCGTCGTTGTCGGAGATCTCGGTCCTCAGATCGTTGGAAAGATGTTGGATAAGAAACCTGAGGATATAAGAACGAGCCTTTTAGTGACGACTGGAACATTTATTGTCTTCCCTCTTGGACTGCTTCGAAATATTGACAGTCTTTCAAGTGTTTGTACCGCTACAATAGGATTCTATCTCTGTTTGGTTGTGAAAGTGAGTGTAATCTTTGTTCGACGTATATTACGTTTCATCCAGATACGTTATTCCATTCTCTTTACACAGGTTATCGCCGAGTCGTCTCGTCATATATTTCTTGGCGATTGGTACGACAGAGTTATGTACTGGAGACCGGCAGGAATTCTACAATGTCTGCCAATTTTTGCAATGGCGCTATTCTGTCAAACACAATTATTTGAAATTTATCAAGCGATACCCAATGTTTCGCTCGAGAAGATGAATCAAGTAACGAAAGGTGCTCTCGATATATGCACAATCGCTTATCTGTGCGTAGGTTTTTTTGGATACGTCGCATTCTGTACGCAACCGTTCACAGGTAATTTAGATAAAGAGCTATAAATTATTATAATTTTTCAGTCGTTTATTAATGTTACAAATTTATTTCAGGAAATATTCTGATGAGTTTCGAACCCAGTCTTACGTCTGACATCATAAAAATGGGTTTTGTATTTTCCGTGGCGTTTAGTTTTCCGCTCGTTATTTTTCCGTGCCGCGCCAGTCTCAATTCTCTTTTATTTCGCAGGGTACATGGTTAATAATATTACAAGTTGATACACGAAGAATAAATAATCGATTGAAATAATATTAATAACGGCAATCAATTCTTTTCAGGCTATTCACACTCATGAGCCGTCCAATTATTATATACCAGAAATGAGATTCAGATGTTTGACATTGACGATCGTCGCCATGTCCCTGGGAACCGGGATATTAATACCGAACATTGAATTTGTTCTTGGTATTGTTGGTTCGACTATCGGAGTAATGATTTGTCTCATATTTCCTGCGGCTTTTTTCATCGCCATCAGTACAAAGAACACAAACGAAAGATTGATAGCTCAGGTGAATATCTCGATAGCTTGCTGGCTCAACGATATGTACTTTCGATATTTACTTTTTATTTCGTTCATTTTTATTATTTCCCGGCAGGCTATTCTCTTTTTCGGAATGTGGATTATGATCCTTGGTACTTATGCAAATCTCTACGCGATGGAAGAGTCATCGAGCGCGAGACTCTTTATTACAACGGGCAAGCCTCTCCATCGGATAAATGATATAATAACTTCAAATGGCATACCGAGGGAAAGATTCCCTCTCATTCAGCAACTCCCGAAAGACGTTAAGATCATTCCAGAGCAGAGCAAAGGTATAACGATCAATAAATAAATAAATAAATAAATAATCAGTCTCTTTCGAAGAGATGACTTTGTCAACGGTAGAAAATAATGAGGAACCAATACAGTCTTGTTTATCTTTTTGTAGAAAATGTAGAGATGTCGCAACAACAACTACACAAGGATCTCAAGGAGAACGATGAACCGATAGATGTAAGACGCGAACCTCCGATTCCCGTTGAACGTTCGATAATGACGGAAAAATCTCCCGTTGAAATACAAAATTTGGAAAAGAATTTGGTTGGCGCCTCTCTAAGCCCGTTGATGGAGAATAAGGTCGAGGAAATGAAGAACCATGACACGAATATAAAGAAGAATAGCGGACAGGCCGTCGTCCCAGCTGTCGAACCAAAATCAAAGGACATTGAAAGTAACATCATCGCGGCGGTGGAGAAAGCTGACAGGAAGGAAGGACAGACAGATGAGCAGAGAAACGAAAATCTCATTGATTCGGACGCAATAAAAAAGGAAGAATCGGAACTGGCGGCCGCTGGAGATCTCGCGAACATCGAGAGTGCAGCGCGTCTCGAAAAGCTTCATGAGAAACTCGAGAAACACAAGCTCCAGCAATTAGAAATGATGGAAGAGCAGAAGGAATTGCTCAAGGATATCAAGGAACAGAAGCAAGAAATGAAAATGGAAAAGAAACGACTGGCTGAGGAACAGAGAAAACAAAATAGCGATACCCGGGACGAAAAAGTTAATAAAGCGGAAAGAAACAAAGAAGAAAAATCATTTATTCTACCAAATAATCCCGTTGACGGAGTAACTCAACGATTTGTGGAGGGTCAGGATGAAAAAAAAAACACACAAATGAAAAGAAACTTTTCGATAAACGAGACGAATGTCCAGCAATCGGTTTTAAATAATCAAGAAAGAACAAATTCGAATAATTCCTTGCCCAAAAATGAAGCATCGAAAGATGTCGATAAGACGGTCGTTTCGTCGATCGTTGAATCGGATAAATCACGAGGACCAATTTTGAATGCGTTGACCAATTGGACGTCAAAGAGAAACGCTTCGGGGATGCCTTTACTAACGAACGAAGGTCCCCGTGACGATCTTAAAGTCGCACATGAGTCGAACGTCGACAAAGTTGTCGAGCCTTTACCAAATAAATCGCCGCTTGAATTTGCTCTGCCAATCGCGTTGCAGATGCGAAATCAAACCAAAGTGAGTGTCGATCCTAAAACGAAAAACGCGGTGAGCGTGAATCCGGATTCCATGGCGATTCATCGAGAAATTCTCGAGCGTTCTGATCGTGGCAAACGCGAAGCTATTGAAAACTTAACCCGCGCCAACGAAATTGATATTGCTTCCACAATTCAAGATGTTCTTCCCACAGAAAGAGATAAAAATATTGAATCTGAAAGAAAAAGTAATGACCGCAACATTATTAACGACCAGTGTCGGCCAACAGATGACAAATCCTTAAATTTTATATCGAGAGACGAGACCTCGGCAAAAACGAATCTTGAAACAAGTATATCCACCTCAACGATAATTACCAAGAGTATCGTCGACTTGACGGAACAACGATTAACAGATAAAATGCTATCGCTCAATTCGAGTAACGTTTATGGCGATGATCAAGCCGATTTGTCAAAGTTGAAGAATAGAGATTTAAAAGCACTGAGCCAGGAAGAATAGTCACGACATTCCCTCGCGGTCATATTTTCATTCCTCTAAGTTTCTTTTTTTTTATTACATTTAAAGTGCGTGAAACAGGATTTCGATCTACTGAATTTTCTTGGAAGTTTTAGCCACAGTTAAGCGTTTAATAATTGGCTAATTGTAAATGAAAGAAAGACTGGAAACAGCTAAAAATTGTGACCAAGCCTTGTTGAATCATGAGATTATAATTAATATGGGAATGCATTTTTCTAAGGGACGTCTGTAAATATATATATTTGTGTGAATATACATAATATTTTTATGTCAAACCTTACGTCGTTTATTTTCCCATGAAATCTCTTATCGATCAATAACCAATTTCATTACTTAGACCGCATCTTACAAAGTACACCGCACAACTATTATTTTCATTAAATTCTCCATCTCTATCGATATGCACTCTCAGCTATTGCACGTGGTTGAGGTCGGGGACGATGTACATTTTGTCGAAAAGGATCCAGCAATCACAATTAACTTGCGGAGTGAGGATCCTTCCGTCTCGGTGTTTCGACTGTATGTGATAGTGCCCCCTCCCCGCACAAGTTGCATCAGGAGAGCGGGAGGGTCTCCTTGCTTTGTTAAATCATTGAGAGAACTTTCATCGAATAGACGACGGTCAAATAGGTGAGAGTGTGATGTATCAACTGAATAGTTGTAAAATTGTTTAACAAGCTTGAGATTTAATTCACACTTTCGCTGATAAAATTATATGAAAGGAGGTGAAGATAAGAATAATCGACGGAATTATAGAGAGAAAGTAACTAAATATCTTTTGAGCAGATCTAGATGAGGCATTTTACAAAATCAACTCGGTGGTAAGTCGTTTCTACAGGTTCCGACTCAACACAGCAGCGACTCTACACGCGTCAATTGTGCACTGTTCGGTTCAAGATGCATACCAGATATTAAACGTACGATATTTTAAAAAAAAACTAAACATACTTGAGCGTTAAGAATGCTTGCAATAGACTGCAGATTTATTTTTTCGTCTTATCATGAGTTGTCGGCAGTAAGTCGTTTCTACAGGTTCCGACTCAACACAGCAGCGACTCTACACACTGTTCGGTTCAAGACGTATGAGATGTGCAGTTGGCGCATGTAGAGTCACTGCTGTGTTAAGTCGGAACCTGTAGAAACGACTTACTACCGACAACTGATGATAAAGCGAAAAAAAATCTGCAGACTATTGCAAACATGCTTAACGCTCAAGTATGGTTAGTTTTTTTTTCAAAATATTATCCAAACGACGATTCCAACATACAATCTAATGTTGCGGAATGACCGGGCAGCCATTCGTAAAGCTCAAACTCGTCAGCATATCCTGACCAAATATAACAATCAACTCCTTCGATGTTACGAATTTAGAACCAAACGATGAAAGATAATACGTAAACCGAGATGAGATACGGCAGCGGCGATGCCAAAGGATCAAAGGAAGCGAACACCACACGCTACACAAACTCATTGTGTTGAAACTTAATATCAGAGTTTAGCGTAAACCTAAGATCCAAGGTATTTTCAAAGTATTTGATATATCCAGAACTTGCGAGGAAACTTAGCTTTCACCTTAGCTTGATCCTCATCGGTCTCAAGATCGTGTTTGAGAAGCAGGAGATTGAAGTAAGCGAGGGAATCTTATTGTATACAGTGAAAGTGTATGAAGATACGTCGGCGGTGAATGAATTGCAGATAGAGATCTCTGGAAAAGTGGGCAAATGCCGGACGATCGAACTAGCGAATTTTCGGAATGACAATCAGTGACATTGCAACACGTATTGTTGAGTATATCGATTGATCTCGCGAATTCATATGCAACTCTACAAGAGTTGTAAGTTCTCGTGTGCTTTGACGCAGCGGAATCAAAACGATACGTGTTGTAGATGAAATTAATCTTTGACAACTGTTTACGCATGAAATAAAGTCTTGAAATTTAACAAGTAATATGATATATTTAAAACATCACATACGAAATCCAAACTTTCGAGGCAGTACTTCCTATCTTTTAAGTGGAAGGAGAACCTTCGAGCGCTTGCACCGCGAATTCTTATTGGTTAAATGTAAAGATAATTAAACTGAAAAACGTGATTGGTTTAACAGTTGGCGTCCACGCATTTTTAAATAAATATTAATTATCAACACAATTATCGAGGAACGATCTACTTATATTCCCGTCTGATGAAAATTCTTTTAATACATTAATCGCGATACAGTTAATACAACATGTCAATGGAACAGGCGCATAAATTAAGGATAAATCTATCGGGAAATTATTAATCGAAATAATAACAGCACAGGAGATGAATAATAAATTATACAATACTCATTTATGTCCAACAATTATCCGATTATTGGAAAGGAAAATAGAGTTACGCTGTATTAATGACGTACAGTCCCATGCGTTATACCATATTGTATCGAATATTGTGTATAACGTTGCTTCTAGTATTTGTTGCACATGTGGTACATAAATTATGAATTCTATTTGTGGAAATGCGAACGAAAACTCAAAATAATTCAATTCAAAGCGTGAAAGTAAATATATTCCAAGAGCTAAAGTTGATCTTTTAGTTGCTTGTAATATAATAACGAGTTCGGTTTTTAACATTCGTTCATTACTCTCTCTTCTCCTGGTTTTATATTAAAGAACGCGTTATTCGTTAATGCGTGGATCATTAATAAATAGCATCGAATTATCTGAAAAATCTTTCTTTGAAATTGAAGGATAATTAATTAACGTGATAAAATCACGTGGTAACATTCAAATCTGTGGTGCCCTGTGTACTAATATGATAATTATTGGTCGCAGTTCAATTGTCGGTCTCTCGTTCTACACGGTCATCACCAATGACTCGATGGACTGTAATGGATATTTAATTGATTGCAACGATGACTTAATTACTCTGTCGATGAAAGTTCGCGCTGAGCGAAAAGCTTACAGACGTCTGTTATTTTTGCGTTTTCATTAATGAAAAAATCGATACGGGAACGCGCAGAGAACGCGCAGGGATTGATGAACGAAAGGCAAATTTGCGTCGAGTGTATCAAAACACGTATCCTCCGCAATGCTATACTATATATGTAACTAGAAAAAAAAACAAAAGGAAGCATTTGAAATCCTGAAAATAAAGCAGAAAGAAACAAACCTGCAAAGTAAAATTTTGCAAATTGCTTCCTCTTTTTTTTGTCGAACTTTTACCATTGCGTCTTCTATGAAGAAGTATGTTGATACATTTTAATTCCCTCATAGAGGAGATGAGTTGTGCAAAGTGGACAAAAAATGAGGAAGTTTTATTTCGCTTCGCTTTGTTATAGAATTAACTAGAGAAAAACAAAAGGAAACACTTGAAGGGCTGGAAATAAAACAGAAAGAAATTAATCTGTAAAGTAGAATCTTGCAAATAGCTTCCTCATTTTTTTGTTGCACTTTTTACAAAGCGTCTACTATGAAGAAGTATATCGATCAGTTTTGATTTATGATCGATGAAGAAACGATATACTTCTTCATAGAGGATGCTTTGTGAAAAAGTCAAAGTCCTCAAAAAAATGAGGAAGCTATTTGCAGTTCTAGCTCCTTTATAGAACACGACTTGTGGAAAGTGCTACAAAAAAAACCAAGAAGCTATTTGCAAGATTCTATTTTGCAGGTTTGCTTCTTTCGGTTTATTTCGCTTCGGTATGCTATAGATGTAACTAGAGAAAATCAAAAGGAAGCACTTGTAATGCTGGAAATAAACGAGAAAGAAACAAACCTACAATGCAGAATCTAACAAATGGGTCTCTCATTTTTTGACAAATTTTTTTAATATTTGAAGAAGTATATTGATCAATTTTGACTTCGTCATAGAGAAGACTTTGTGCAAAATGCAACAAAAAAAAATGAGGAAACTATTTCCAAGATTCTGCTTTGTCAAGCTTTTGTTCATCTACTGTATACACCGACTATGCTTATGGCGTTTTCGGTTCGTTACACCGAGGTACACTCGGTGTTTGTAACGCACAAGAACAAGAGAAACAGAAATTAACGGAGTAGAATCTCTCTCTCTTGTTTTCGTACGACAGACTAACCGAGTGTAGCTCGGTGTAGCGAACCTTAATCGACAATAGTAACTTGAAATTTACGAGAGAACAATCAGACATTAAAAATAACTAAGAAATTCATTAAACTTTTGTTGATACATTAATTTATCAATATAGTTGCACTTGTTAAATAGAAGTTGCTGCTTCACTCGTGTTAAAAAATTTCAGCTTGCTATTTATAATTATTAGGTGCACAACTAAGTTTCCGCTGTTTTTCAAGAGATGGCTCCAGTGGTAAGTGCTGGTCGATTGGGACATAACCAAAACGTCATGAACCAAGCTTATACATATGGTAAACAAACCGCTTTGACACATTAGTGATTTTGTTTTTGCGTCATATACTTTTGGTTGTGTGAAAATGTCTGATTTTGTGCCAAATAATCGTCATTTGCGGGAAGTATTGCTTTTCTTCTTTCATTCGAAGAAAACGGCGGCTGAAGCGCATCGAGAACTCCAAAAAGTTTACGAAGATGCTGCTCTACGTGAAACAACATGCCGTGATTGGTTCCGTCGCTTCAAAGACGGTGATTTTGATGTTGACGACCGTTCGCGTGAAGGAAGGCCAAAAACCTTCGAAGACGCTGAATTGGAGGCATTGCTCGATGAGGATCTGTGCCAAACGCAAAAAGAGCTTGCTTCAGCATTAGGAGTTACCCGCCCAGCCATTTCCAAGCGATTGCATGCGCTGGGAATGATTCAAAAACAAGGAACTTGGGTTCCTTATGATTTGAAGCCAAGAGATGTTGAGCATCGTTTTTTCGCCTGTGAACAACTGCTCCAGCGGTAAAAAAAGAAGGGTTTTCTTCATCGCATCGTCACGGGTGATGAAAAATGGATTCATTACAGCAACCCAAAGAGAACAAAATCATGGGGACTGCCCGGTCATGCTTCTACGTCGTCGGCTGGGCCGAATATTCACGCTACGAAGATTTTGCTATGTATTTGGTGGGACCAGGGCGGTGTTATTTATTATGAGCTGTTGAAACCGAACGAAACCATCGCTGGGGAACGGTATCGAACTCAATTGATGCGATTGAGCCGAGCACTGCGCGAAAAGCGGCCACAATACGAGCAGAGGCACGAAAAAGTGATTCTACAGCATGACAACGCTTGGCCTCACGTTGCCAAACCCGTTAAAACCTACTTAGAAACGCTCAAATGGGAAGTCCTACCCCACCCGCCATATCCCCCAGATATTGCGCTGTCCAATTATTACTTGTTCCGTTCGATGGCACATGGTCTGGCTAATCAGCAGTTCAGCTCATATGAAGACATCTCAAAATGGCTTGATTCGTGGATAGCCTCAAAAGACGAACACTTCTACCGTGACGGTATTCGAGCTCTGCCAGAAAGATGGGAAAAAGTTGTCGCTAGCGATGGGCAATATTTTGAATGATTCATTTGTAAACATTTTTTCACAATAAAGTTGCATTTTCATAAAAAAAAAAAAACAGCGTGAACTTAGTTGCGCACCTAATAATAAGATTAAATAACTAATTAAGAATAATCATTTGTACTTTGCTCTCATCATCAAAACACTTTTTTTTTAAGTATAAAACTCCATAAAATACGAATCTATTTTCTCAAATCCATTTGAACCTTTGAAAATTTTATTTGTATACGTTCGAGTCTGATAGTTAAAAATAGGCAAACGTTAGATAAATTGCGCCTTTTTATCTTTTTTTGGAAACTCAAAAATCTTATGCAATTCCTATTATCGTATCAATCTTTGATTGTTGACTGAAGATGGGAGAGCAGCAACTTTAATTCCTTACAACATTTTAGTTCGATAATTAAAAAGTTTCTGAGTTAACCTTCGTACAAAATTTTTAATAAACTCATGTTTTGTATCTCAACTATTAGTTTTCGATCGAATGTCAGTCAGAAGTATTGAAAAATGAGAGAGATTTTTTCTGAGAGATGTCCTGACAGACATCTTCATGATAGTACGAAAAATGGAAATGATAAAATTTTAGCAATTCGACAGATTTTTATCAACTTCTACACAAATCATTGTTCTACATTAGTCCATTTGTGTAAAAAATTTAAGCCCAATATGTCAAAATTTCTGTTGACACGAACTAACATTTAAAAATAAATTCAACATGCGATGAAATTTTTATCCATTGACCGATTTGCGCCAAATTCAATCCCAATTTGTCGACTTGAGAACCAAATTTGAATCCTACATCTAAAAAAATTGCAAAAGTCAGAATCTCAACAATGAAAATAGCACACTTTCATCCAGATATTTAATTCTAAATTGCTTTTCTCGCTGTCTCGGACTATTTTGAGTGTCCTGACATGAAAATCTTCAATTTTGTTTCACGAAAACGAGGTTTTCTCTACGCGTAAACGGCAATAAGAAAAAAGTTACTCGTTATTGCGCAGAAGCTAGCATTTGACTCGAATTTAATTCAACGAATACGCTAGTACTAACGCGGATTAGGAAACGCGTGCCTAGTCCTCCTAAGCTTCGTTTTACAACGTTTTCTTCAGCACGGCATGTAACGTCTGACTTATTCCCGGGTTCTACTACTGTCGCAATCATTCGTTATTGCCACCACTTTCGTTTCTTCATCGTTCTACGGTCATGTATCATTCTTTATTTCATTTTTTTACGTTGCTGCAGATATTTCTTTCGCTCTTTACTCCTCAAAAGTTATACACAAAAATGTGTAAATAAATATTGATTATTAAACAATAAAAAAAGCGATTTAAGACCAAAAAGATATGATGCGCGCATGGGAAGTATATTGTTGCTATGACATATGCAAGTATTTGCTAGAATGCTCCTTATTACTGTTCATGATGCCTCGGTGCATCGAGTGCGTGTACCAAAACAAACGTTACTGATGAGTAGAGTTGAGGCTGCGTGAATAATTCATTCAATTTCTCTTATAATGTTTAACCCCTGTTATTAATTATTATATTATTAATGTGTATTATTAATGTGTAGCCCCCTCTCTCTTCCTTTCCCTTTTTCCTTTTCATTGTAGCGGTATTTTCTTCAACAATTCGTAATTATTTATGACAGAAATGCTACGCGAAGGCAACCAAGTTGCAGTGCAATTAAAAAAAAACAAGTTGTTAACGGAAGATAAATAGTAAACAGCTGTTAAAGCACAGATTTTTCTTTTCGTATTTAATAGAAATATTACGTCTCCCGAGTACTTTTGAATAAGATTTTAAAGAATATAAACTATTTTGCTAAGCCCCTAACCCAGTTTTCAATACACTGGACAGAAGAGATAGAGACCGAGGAAGAAACGCAGACACGTTGAGTCACTGATGCGCGCGGTCCATTATGCGCGATTATAATAGTAATAAGCCTGCGACGGCCGCGGTGCTTCTAATACAACTCCGACTGTAAGTACTACTACTGCCGTACATCGCGTTCACAATCACGAGTAAATTGAATGAACGAGTTAAGTTATCATCAGGGAGGCTGAGTCTGGGCCGATTGCTACTGCTCTTCCACGGTATATACGCCGTCTATGTCGCTCATACTCTTTAAAGCAAACGCAAGCTCTGTATTCTCTCTTCCCCTAAAAGCTAAGAGTGAGTGCTTGGCGTCTCTCAATTCTTTTCATATTCAATTTTATAATAGCAGTGCAAATTGTAGCTTTGATGGAATACGCGCAACGATATTTAATATCAAGATTATATTAAAAATTAATTGCGGATGATCGCTGGGTACTTCAAAGTGCTCTGACATTTTTTAATTAGAAGACATTTTTTGTTATGCTTCATTAGTTGCGTCTCGAAATTAACTATTATTTAATATCGTTAAGGTTTCGCAAGAAAAAATAGAAGATGATCTTTAGCCAAATCGATTTTCAATCAAGATGAGTGTCGGGTGTGCCAACGTTGAACGTTTTCAACACTCAATCGTGTCGTTTCGTCTGTCAGATTTTATCTTCGTCGTGTGGTTTGTATTCTTCTGAGATCTAGTGTACGCACTTTCGATGAGCTTTCAACTTGAGTAAAACGCGCTCGTTCCCCGTTGCGTCCCGACGTTTCTCGCACGGATGCGGCGCCGTGGCGCGCAGCGCCCGCGTGGACCACCGACGCGTATCTCAACTGCTAGTGTAATACGTCGAGTAACGGAGAGGAGTGGTGAGAAGAGGAGAGAAGGAAGAGGAGAGTAGAGCAGAGTAGAGCAGAGGAGAGCAGAGCAGAGCAGAGCAGAGCGGAGCGGAGCGAAGAACGAAACAGATCAGTAAAGTGTTAGGAGTACAGAGCGCGGGAGGATCATACGACGTCGTTGATGACAAGAGGACGGCAACTAACTACTTATACTATTTTACGACTCGATTGTCAATAACATATTCCACCTGGATGTGTTTTTATCAAAGTAGCGAGTTAACGATTAACAAATACACGAGAAGACATTTTTCGAGTGTGTCTTAAAGTTGGAATTAATTGAAACAGTTAAGCGTTGTTCGGTGTGTCGTAACTCGTTAAACTCGTTTCAACGAAAGTGTCATTAATAATATAATAATAAACAATCGTATTGCGTTGTTGAATAAATGTGTTGTTGAAGGACAATAGAAAGAAGTTAAAAAAGGAATTTTTCTTCGATAAATACTTCTTTTCTATTATCACTGTGTACCATGCGGAGGACGTAACCCTTGTTAAGATCCTGATGACGGATTCACCCCAGATGTCACGATAAGTGAATTGGAAAAGCGAAAAAGAAAGTAACAAGGAGATGGTAAATTGGAAAGAGATAGAGCAACTGGAAATGGAAGGCAAAAGAAATTGGAATTTACGTATATGAGATTGCTGCAGTGATAACAATTTCTTGAGTCGAGTAAGACTCGGATTTTCAATTTCGAAGATAATCAATCTTTGAAACATTGGTCGCAATTTCTCACTGAAGCGACAGACCGAAGGAGAAAAAAAAACGGAGATGAAAGAAAATCTTATCTCAAGGACCAGTCGATGGACTTTGTGTTATATCTGCCGTGAGTTTTCGATGTAACACGTGTCGATGATTAAATAATAAATAAATAAAATATAGTAAAACTGAGACGAAGTTGAGAGAAAGGTGAAATCAATCGAGTTTGCGCTTATACGGCAGCAGGATCCATGTACAGAGATCTTGTACGTCGCCGCGCATACCACGCATTGTGATAAAAATCGATTGTGTTATCGAGCATTTTGTTCTTAACTTTATAAACTTTTTTGTATTCAATGACTGCGTTATAGAAACTCATCGATAAGAGGTCTTTCCGTTTAACAAAAATTTGTCACGTTCTTCGGGTAACATCGCGTTTTCATCTTGCTACGTAATCCTCGTTACATCGTGACGCGTACCAACGATAGACCTCACCAACCAGAGGAAGCATAATATTACTTCTAGGTGTGGTTACGTACCGGATAAAAGGTCGTCTGCGCATAATGGTGGCGATCATGTGGTGCATTATCGTGCTGTTGGTTTTCGTCAGTAGCACGTGTACCGCCGACAATACAGAAATCTCGTTGTTCAATTGTCACCAACTAAAGTCACAGGAATCTCTCGATCTCGATGGGGTAAGTTTCACAGTTTTATATAAGCTCAATAATAACTACAATTATTGTTATAACTATGCTTCGGTCTTGAATCGTTCGTACTAACAATTTCCAATAGCGTTTACCGAGAGCTATCGCCATTGTAAATAAAATTCGCTCGGGTCACAACAAAATATTGTGAGCCAAATCGTTTGGAGTTTGATATAGTTTACGATCCTCCAACTCGAAGAACCGTTTCCGAAAAATGCTCTTGGGTATAACGTAGCCTATAGATTCTTCAGTATCGGCTTGCTCCGATTTCAAACATTCCGGCTTGAGGGATTGCGACGTACAACGAGGGTTGTATCGGGCGCGTCTGGCGCTTGGCTGTCAACCGAAAGCTCAGGTGTTTTCAAACGAAAAATGTTGTATCCGGAATGTGAATCGAAGCGAGTTGATGAAAGCAAAGGGTGTTCGAGCATCTGTGTTCAACTTTAAAAACGTATAAGCACTGAAATGACATTTTTTATCTGTATATAGTCAGCCGTAAGTTAACCCTCTGCTGGCTGTACAATGGGTTTTTAATGGTACAGTCGAAATTTCGATCTTCAATTATTCCGTAATAAATAAAAATCGGTACTCGGCATTCTTCCGACATTTGACTTAAGGGGAGGCGAGACATCGATGATCGAGCGAAAGTGATAGAACTGGTATACGGCGCTTACGGCGAATTTAGAGAGAAGCAGCACATCTGTGTAAGTATGGAAGTTTCGTTTCATCTTAAATAACTATTGGGTTATGTAGTACATGCTATGAAAACACTTGGAAAATCTTGTCTGGATATAAAAGATCCAGTTTACACAGCAAATGGTTAATTAATATGCTTTCTTTGAAGTTTTATAAAAGGAGCAGCACTGTGCTTTGCTAATAATATAACTAACAACAACAACAGCAAAAACAACAGCACGATGTAATTCTTAACAACGAACGATTACGTCAGTTTCAATAGAATGTTCTTTTCCAGTTGGTTATGAATTCTTTTCGTCTTCCCTTAAATTTACTGCGTTCCAAAAAGCCTTGGAAAAAGTTGAGTAGAGGGTAAACGAAAAAAGCTCACTCAGCGCGCGTACGTATTTCTCAACGATATTCCGACAGAGTTGGCTGTACGTATGTGACATAAATATAAAATTCACAGTAACACGGAGAAGCAAGCAAACGATTGTAGGTGCTGGTGGAAATGTTGAAAAATATACACTGAGCTCTCTCGATTGTATAAAAATGAAATCGTGTACTCGATGCTCGGATTCAATTCAACAGCTCACAGAATCTCTCAACATTTTATTCTAAATTTCAGTTAGCCTTTGATTATTTTTTGAATATAATAGTATTTGAGCATTTATCGAAACCAATCGTAAAACGCTAATTTGTTTAAAATGTACGAACGAAATCAATTGATTGCATTGTCGTTAAAAAACCATCGTAAAAACTATGCAAACCATAATGAAAAATGTTGATCTTATAATGAAATGGTTACCGAAATAAATGACAACGTATCCGATTCCGTGCAATTGTTTTTTATTATAAAATTGCATCCTTTGTTTACTCTATATCGGTTTCGTTTATATTATATTTATAAAGACGTTTCCGCGCTTAATTCTCTTATTATATATTCTGTTTTGTTGTGGAGACGATTAGCATAAGCAAGATTTAAAGCTCATGCATTGTATATAAAGCAAGATAACGCGTGGTCGAGTTATGGGCAAGCTGTTGCGAAAAGATACACTCACAGAGAGAAAGAGAGAGAGAGACGAAATGAAGTTGCGAGAAGAATACGAGAGACGATATTCGAGATTTAACGTATGATTGGAATTCCATTCACGATTTACGAAGGAATATTAGTTTACGATTTGATATTTATTGTACAAAATTTCGTTTCGTATCGTTCTTAGAGACTTTTGATAAATGACATTTCGTGAAGATATCTTCCCACTGTAATTATTTTTTATACAAAACAAAAGGCGAAAATGCAAGCAAGTTAAGCAAACGATAGCAGAACATGCACCTCGTTGGTCGCGTTAGTGGATGATCGACGAGTCCCTGATGGTCGTCGAGGTCGGGGACAAGGACGAGGTCGGAACACGATGGTGGAATAAATTGAGGTGAGGGCCAATGGAGAGTTTAGTATAGATGACGTCACACCAAGAACGAACGAGAGATGTTGCGCACGCACGTTCCTATGCTCGTTACCACCCCTGTCAAATGGATTTCTAACGGATATAAGTATCTCCCGGTCCGTTATTCTCTTGGCAGCTTCGTTCTTTTCTATATAACTTGACTTTCTTTCGATTATCAACATACCAACGCTTCAACTATTCGTAGACTTCTGGATATAGAAAATGCTCCATTTACCACAAACCGAGATTTTCATCTTTGATTCTCCACGAGTCCGGTTATATACATTCTTCCATCCAATACACATTTGAGTTTCTCCACAAGTTCGGTTATACACATTCTTCCGTCCAATACACATTTGAGATTCTCCACAAGTTCGGTTATACACATTCTTCAGTCCAATACACATTTGAGATTCTCCACAAATAACACCTCTTGCAGTCTCACGCGTGCTTGATGCTTTCATATATTCCCGTTAAAGCTTCCAGTGAGCTATATTGCCTGACGCGACTGTCAGAAGAGTCGTAACTTATCCTCATGAATCGATATTGACTACGTCAATGTGGAAAATCAAGAAGCCGAGTAAAGCGGTTGTGAAGAAACAAGATGTGGAGAATCGGAAATGAGTGCAATCTCAAATATTTAGTTAATAGAATGTTTAGTATCGGTCCTGTCGAGAATCGTACGTGGCCATTTTGGTTTATGCTCAAAACCGGATGTTGTCTTAAAGAAATGGAGATACAAATGTGGAAAATTGAGTTGCGTAGAAAGGAAGGGCTGCCCTTTTTACACCGCCTTCTAATCGATTGTTTTCCCTTTTCCCTTAACAGAATAACTTTAACAATTAATTTCTGGACAACCATTTAGGCGATTGACTTAAAATTTTTGACATAGCCTTCATCCTGTACATCAATGTCTTCCATAAATTTAAACTAATGTTTAATTGTTTGAGTCAGCGAGCTACCCACTTTAAAAGATTTAAAAATGTTGAAGTAATTCTCGTGTCCATTGGTCACATTCTTAAAATTACACAATTTTGAGAGTAGTTTGTTGAAATGTTGAGATATTTCTTTTCGATAAATGGCTCTGAGTTTCTCGTAAACGCGAGTTATCCGCGTTGGGATATAACTCGTGGCTTATTGCCAGTAACTTAACTACCTCCAACTTGTTGATCCGGTTAGAAGTAGTTGTTTCTACACAGCTGGCGTCCTATGATAAATTGTACTCCTGCTTCTGATAATGAATTTTTCGAAATAATTAGAAACAAGGAAGCAAATTTAAAATTTGCACATTGCTTTCTCGTGATTCGACCTCCGGATTCTCCTCTATGGGTAATGGTTATAACAATTTTTACTTTTTTCATACAGGAAGCAGTATCAATATTTTCAATAGAATAGAAAATTTAGTAAAATTGCAAATTTCATAAAGTTTAAACCCCTTGATTGATTGACACCAAATTCAGAACCAAGTTTTAGTTTGATAGATGAACATTTACGAAAGTTAGAGCAAAAATAGATTTTTTTTTTTAAATTACAAAAATTCTTGGTTTAATAAAATCTGAATGCCTTGGTCGACTCATGCCAAACTCAATACCGAACAACCTTGTCCCCTGGCGTATTGTCGTAAAAAGTTTTAACTCGATAAATTTACGGAAGTTGGAGAGCGGATCATCTTTTTTTCGAAAAATTCAAACAACCATAAAATGAGACACCCGTTAGCGATTAGGCCGAAAATTGCAGCAAACTGACATGAGTTACGACTCGATCCATGTGCAAAGTTTCACACAGACAAAACACTTTTTTTTCTAAATATGATTTCTCGACGTTTTGGGATTTTTTAAGTACTCTGACATCAAAATCTCGAGAAAAGTTTTTTTAACGAAACCATAGCTTTCTCAATGAGGAAGCAAGATGAAAGAAATATTTGCATTCAAGGACATCTCCCATTAATTTTTTGACCAAAAAAATTCCTGCTACGATTTAATTACGAAAAACATCTCTACCACGATACAACTCATGGAGAAATTTGCACTTGGTATAACCATAGAAACTCGAAAAAATTGTTAAAACTTCATATAGGGAGAGAATTTATCATTTTTTTTCTCCGAAAACATTTCGAAACTTAAAGAAATTATGAGAACATTTGTTCTTGAGGAATATCATTAATGATTCATCGATGTTCCAAAATCCATTAAAAAATCTGAAAAATATTCGATGAATATCAGTAAAATTTGAGAATAATAACTGAGAAATTGTGAAAAAAAATTTTTTAAGGGACAATGAAAATAAATATTTTACAACGAGCGAATTATAGAGCGATAGAGATGACTTTGAGCTTTTAGTAATTCAGGTTTCGGTAAATTTGACGCGGCGCTAGCGTGTTGGTCGTGGTTTACGAATTTTAGTTTTCCTGTAGAGGCGTGCGGAACGACCTTCGGTCCGCCGGAATTGTACCGCACGACAAAAATGAGAGGATCATCCGGCGAAATCCACCATGAATAGACCTCACATCGAATAAAACTTTTTTATGAGTCCTATAAGTCCTACCTATACATGTATATACTATGCAACGGTATTGATTTAACAATTATTCACGTTTCTTTAACGCAACCATTTTATATTAAATGGAGTTTTTGGTTAGTCACCATTCGAGGTCTGAGGATCAGTGCCGCCTAGATTCCTATATTATCGATTATCCTTTGCAGGAAGATCACAAATTATCGAATCCCTAAATTTGCTGTTCCCCGATTGATGATTAGCCAAAAACGTCATCTATACTGTTAACAATCCAGGATGTTAAAGGCGATTCTTGTGGATTTTTCATCAGTGTTGACCCATTTAGCGTTAATTTTAACAATTTTCACAGTGTTTAATTCACAAAAGCGATTGTGTTACAATCATTAGGCCTTACCTCAAAATTTACAACATATTTATGTTCGGAATGAGTAGACGAAAATCAATAAATTACCAGTAATCAATAGAGAATGACGGCGCCAATATAATCCAAAAATGTCCATGAATTTCATTCACTTATTTTCAAGTAAAACGCGTTAAAAGTTTTGGGGTTATAATGCAAATTAACGCCATCTGTTAAACACCGGCCGTTGCACCAGACGTCATTGTAAATTTGTATGAACACCGCGCTAGGGTTAATCTTAACACCGTATTTTTAACATTAAACTGGTCGCGATAACGCAACCCGAATAATTGTTAACATATATACGACCACATAATAGAAACGAATTGGCACGAATTGAATTCAATTAAATAATTATTATGAACTTGCTTCAATGACAAAGCTTCTTATTTAATTTCTAATGGTCGTAATTGCTACTAAAATAACTGAAAGAAATTGCAACATTCTTAATATACTCAAAGGATAACACTTTCTCATATATTTTACAAATTACACACACACATAACCTCGCTAACATGGATCACGTTTTACCCGTATCATATTATGAATATTTGAAATGGAAATGTCGAAGGTATTGTCAGGAATTTCAATAGAATGCATTACTGCGATACTCGTATTTAAAAAAAGCTGATAATCATAAAATCGTTTCTCGAGTGAATATAACCACGAGATGGGTTGAGGCTTTCAAACAGAATGTAGGATAACTCATAGATATATGTAACAAACTACATGGAGAGGAGAATATATTACACTGTAAAAAATACGATACGCGGTGTTCATACGAGTCCACACTAACCACTGGTGTCAACGACCGGTGCTCAATAGCTGATGTCGAATTGCATTATAACCTCAAAACTTTTAACACGTTTTACTTGAAAATAGGTGAATGAAATTCAATAACTTTTTTCGATTATATTCGTGCCATGCTTCTTTATTGATTGTTGACAATTTATCGATTTTCATCAACTTATTCCGAACATAAATATGTTGTAAATTTTGAGGTGAGACCTAATGATTATTACACAATCGCTTGTGTGAATTAAACACTGTGAAAATTGTTAAAATTAAAACCAAATGGGTCAACACTGGTTAAAAGTCCACACAAATCGCCTTTAACACTCTGAATTGTTAACAGTGTATGAATGATTCCTCTATTCGGTGTAGCAATTACGGGATATTCCGGTAGTCGGAAGATTTTTCTCATACGTATCTATGTCACGTTACTCTATACGCGTGTGAATATGCGATTGATTGACGTGTTGAAAATCGCGCCAGACTGCTTCAATTGTAACATTCAGTATAAGAACCGTTTCTATATTCTTTTCTCCATGTACGCGTTGCACACGAGGACGATATTAAAACGGAAGAGGTGCGGGCGTGGTGAAAGAGGGTAGAGCTGAGCTTCGAAAGCTCAAGTGCTCAACGCGAATCGCAGTTCGTCTGGCGATACCTCGGCAACTCCCTGTAAAATAATATGTTCTCGCGTGTGTGTACAAATATTATAAGGACGTGATCTATGCCGCTATGCTCTATGAGCTAATTTTTGCTATGTACAGTATTGAATATACTGTACATAGCAAAATATGGAATATACTGTACATAGCAAAAATAAACACGTCCGCCCCTCTACGATATCTATATTCTTCATAAATAGATGCAATGTATGCGCGAACGCGCGTTCAGACTGAAATATTAACAGACTCTAACATGTGCGAGAGCATGTGTATATATAGAGTGCGAGACATTACGGAGATTGGCAAAACGTTTGTCGGTACCATTGTGTTATTCGCAATATGATGCACAATCCCACTAGAAATCACGCGATACGCATCCACACAGTTTTAAGAACACGCGCGCGCACATGAAGAGGGAGAGAGAGAGAGAGAGAGAGAGTCAAGTGACAAAAGAGTATAGTCCAGTTTTTCAGCGACTCCGGAATATTCTACAGGGAATGGTATTCAGCATTGCTGGGATACAATCCATCGTGACCCATGACATTTTTAAACCATCAATAATGCTACGAGACGACGTCGACAAAAAGTATAGAATGATGGAACGTAGAAAAGTGTAATTGGACCTGTACATGGTTATCAGAGTCCACTAATGTATAAGAATAGTAATAGTTTGCACGCAGACACAACCATCCCATAAGACAAAAAAGAATTCGATTTATATCTATATTTGTGTATAAATAATAATAATTAGGGTAAAAGGTGGGATCTGGATTGATTCTTATTTTAGTTAGACTATCGAGTGAAAATTACTATGAAAAACGGGTGCTGCGCAGCTTTCATCCTGCTAGGAAATCGATACCTGAACGTGTTTATCGTATCGGTGACTCTATAGGTTCCAAAGGGTGCTAAAGACCAGACCATACAGGAGTGTCGATCGTCAAAACCCGCCACCGCCGTGCGGTCTTGATAGTATTTCGAACCTCGGCAGGGATGTTGCATATGTATATCGTTCATATATCTGTGTATCGAGTTCTATGCAATCTCTATATAACGAAGTTATCCAGCTCTATCACAAATAGAGTTAACTCTCACCTATTTGACAGTCTCACAGCCGATTACCTATTTTCCTTCGAGAAGTGTTCACCATTTTGTTCTCGTTGACTTATTGATCACTCTTCCCCCGACATTTTAATAATGTGAAATCGAAAACATTGGCTGCACTCACATAGATAGTTTAATATTGCTGGTACGAATGTACGCGCTACACGCGAGCTTGTCACATCGTTTTCTTTTATTTTACTATATATTTCCTATTTTGTATTGCATCGTGTTGTGTTGTTTTTGTTAGGTAAGATTACTCATGTACGATCTGAAGTATGCGCGTAATAAACTGCGAGCACGACAATGAAAGCAAAGCACAACGACGGATGTTTCATTTTTATATATCGCACTTCGAGATATCGTGACGTTCATCTTTTTAGAAAGGGATTTCAAATTATAAAGATAATTATGTATGGCAGCTGGAGTATAATTAAACGTGGCAGCCGAGTAGAGTCAGGTGATGATGATTTCCTGAAATCGTTGTGATTTTCTTATAAGAAAACTATAGTTTTGGTGCAACATTTTTATCCTCTGCCGGTATTCCAACTTTGTTTCGAATAAATGAATGTGAAGTGAAGTTTGCAGCATTTGTTTTTGTCTGTTTCGGCCGTTTCTCTTGTTTTTCCTGTGATTTGGTTTCACGCTCGCTGGGACGTCGCTATAGTTGAGCGCCTCGCAGTGTGTTCTGATTTAATAAAGTGGCACAGTGTACCCTGCAAAACCTTTGCAGGGGTTTTTCAATTCATTATTAAAGTCACAATTCATAGCTCATGGCAATTGACGTTGATAGTTACACATATGTAACGTTTATATCGATTTAGTTTCGATCGTATCTAACATGTAGCGGACATATTAAAATTATGCACATGTTGTGTTTACCATCGTGCTTCCCTTGGTGTCTCGCGAGTGAATGTTCATAAAAACTCTCTGCCGTCCCTGTACCTGCTTACATGATTTATTGCTTTGAATCGACAGCTATTTCTTCCAATACTCGCCTTAGCGTACATATCATCTGTAGATTATGTCAATTGAGCATTGCTATCGATGTCTGACAGTGGATCTACAGTTTGTTGAGACCGTACTCCGGCTGTTAAGAATTTTGTATGCTGTGCAATTTCCAAAATAAACTTGGAGCACGACTGCGCGTTGATGCGTCGCTTTCCATTCGATGATTCGAGTTTCAAACGTGACCCGAGGAATGACGTGTGAAGGCTTTTTGTGGAAGATTTGGAGCCGTCGACAGAGCTGTGAGCAGTTTTATTACTAGCTTAAATCAAGCTATTGTTAAAATAACCAAGTGTAAACCTTTTAAATCTGCTCTGCGTCGGAAGAATGACAATTTCCGTTACGAGCTTGCAAGTCTTGAGGGGAGACGAAACCTCCATATATTAGGTGCGCAACTGAGTTCCCGCTGTTTTTTTTTATGAAAATGCAACTTTATTGTGAAAAAATGTTTACAAATGATTCATTCAAAATATTGCCCATCGCTAGCGACAACTTTTTCCCATCTTTCGGGCAAAGCTCGAATACCGTCACGGTAGAAGTGTTCGTCTTTTGAGGCTATCCACGAATCAAGCCATTTAGAGATGTCTTCATATGAGCTGAACTACTGATTAGCCAGACCATGTGCCATCGAACGGAACAAGTAATAATCGGACGGCGAATATCTGGGGAATATGGCGGGTGGGGTAGGACTTCCCATTTGAGCGTTTCTAAGTAGGTTTTAACGGGTTTGGCAACGTGAGGCCGAACGTTGTCATGCTGTAGAATCACTTTTTCGTGCCTCTGCTCGTATTGTGGCCGCTTTCCGCGCAGTACTCAGCTCAATCGCATCAATTGAGTTCGATACCGTTCTCCAGTGATGGTTTCGTTCGGTTTCAACAGCTCATAATAAATGACACCGCCCTGGTCCCACCAAATACACAGCAAAATCTTCGCAGCGTGAATATTTGGCCGAGCCGACGACGTAGAAGCATGACCGGGCAGTCCCCATGATTTTGTTCTTTTTGGGTTGCTGTAATGAATCCATTTTTCATCACCCGTAACGATGCGATGAAGAAAACCCTTCTTTTTTGCCGCTGGAGCAGTTGTTCACAGGCGAAAAAACGACGCTCAACGTCTCTTGGCTTCAAATCATAAGGAACCCAAGTTCCTTGTTTTTTAATCATTCCCAACGCATGCAATCGCTCGGAAATGGCTTGGCGGGTAACTCCTAATGCTGAAGCAAGCTCTTTCTGCGTTTGGCACGGATCCTCATCGAGCAATGTCTCCAATTCAGCGTCTTCGAAGGTTTTTGGCCTTTCTTCACGCGAACGGTCGTCAACATCAAAATCACCGTCCTTGAAGCGACGGAACCAATCACGGCATGTTGTTTCACTTAGAGCAGCATCTCCGTCAACTTCTTGGAGTTCTCGATGCGCTTCAGCCGCCGTTTTCTTCGAATGAAAGAAGAAAAGCAACACTTCCCGCAAATGACGATTATTTGGCACAAAATCAGACATTTTCACACAACCAACAGTATATGACGCAAATACAAAATCTCTAATGTGTCAAAGCGGTTTGTTTACCATATGTCTAAGCTTGGTTCATGACGTTTTGGTTATGTCCCAATCGACCAGCACTTACTACTGGAGTCATCTCTTGAAAAACAGCGGGAACTTAGTTGCGCACCTAATAGTATTACACTTATGAGTGCGAAAGCGATCAAACTAGTATGGCGCTCACAGCAGAGTGAAAACGAAGAAGCACATCTGTGTAAGTATGAAGGTTTCTCATCGACTTAAGGGCAAGGTTACTCGGCTCAACAAAGCCAGTGTTGGCGGTACGTCGCGCTCTCTGTTATCCCCCATGAGATTGCTGCTGAGGCCACTGAGCAGTTGAGTAGATCTCGTAACGTAATGATTTATGGTCACTCTGAAAACTTGGGTCGGGATGTTGCTAGTGCGGATTCTGATGCTGTTCACCGTATTTTATCATCGAGTGGTTTCAAAGCTGGTGCCTTCAGGGTCTAACATTTGGGTGTAGGCAAGGACGGTTTAAGGTTCTGTCCTGTTAAGATATCGTTGCCAGACCCGTAGGCGATATCCTTGACCTCCTCAAACACAAAAGGGTCGGATTTAGGATCCTGACATAGCGGAAATAAAACGATAACTAATATCCGCTACATTCAAGGCATCCCGAGGATCGTCGATGAATCTACGGAGTGTTGAACGGATCGTCCAATGGGAATTCCGTGTATTTTTAAGATCCTGGACTTTTGTTGAAATTGCGAGCTTTCTGGAAAAGTCTAAAAATAATTGTTGAACAGGGTTTCTATAACGGACGTTTCACTGTAACGAATCTCGTGCTTTATTCCACATTACTCAACCGCGCATGTTGGGTAGAGGGTTATCAAGTTGATGCAATCAATATTGACATTTTGAAGACATTGGATACAGTAGAACATACCATTTGGTTGGATAAACTGTCGTCTTTGGAAATTTAAGGAGCTCTGTTGCAGTAGATCGCCTCATTATTATCGGAGCTTACAAAGCTGCTTCTCTTCTTTATTTAGAACAAACCGCTTGATGGATTATACTCTATGACGTCATATTATCTTCGGAGCAACATTCTACACAGTTTGATACGGACAGAAAAATTCGTCTCTTCCATTCCTGTAATGATAAATTGTTAATTATATTTCTCAGTAGATTGGAAAAATATATATAACATACAGAAAAATCTTAGTTTTCTAGTTGATTCATTGGCTCCCTTAAGGAGAACTCGTGCAGTTATCGCCGACGATAGTCGAGAGGACTTAAAAGGATGTTTCACGGTACAGTGACAATGGCGGCTGCTTGCGCATTCTTTAAATCCTTGCACGGTTGCGAATAATGGCGTTAACGAGGGTTAGAAACTTTGTGAAATTCGTCGAGAGAGACGACACGCTGCCAAGCGTAATATGCCAAGATCACGTATCAGGCGTACGGCGAAGGTCGCGAAGGGAGTATGAGAAGAGCAAAGACAATGTAAACACGTTAGTGGAAAGAGGGAAAATTAAAATGATATGTAGGATTGTGTAGTAGTTTGCAATTTCTCCGAGGATTCCATATCCTCGTAGAATAATTAATATCATGCAATTAATATTTATAAACTATTATGAAAACTGCGAAAAATCAAATGGTAGATGAGATGATATTGGGATGACAATAAAAATAAGAAAAGAAACGAGAGGCTCTGTAAAGCACGTGTCACTGAGGGTTGTAACTCATCGCGACGCTTTGCCGTGAGTCTTGCGGATGATAGGTAGACCTTCGCTTCGCTGTCTTGTCGACGGTGCACGCAGGAAAGCTTTGTCGGAACGGCTTGGCCCAACTTTACCACGAAATAGCTCACCTCGCGAACCAACTTGACGAACAACCATCAAAGTTCGGTTGAATACAAAATATAATAATATTCCGTCCTTGCTATCCTTCTTCTTCCACGTTCTCTCACTTCCTGCTACTTATTGTCTTCCTTTCAACCATACGTTAAACCCACAAGCGCACTCGTCGACGTTGAGCTTTCGGGTTGTCTCAAGCTAACTCCTTCCACTTTGTGACTTGTGCGCTGCAAACTTTCCAAAGTTGTCACTGCTGTTGCTGCTTCAGTTCAGCAGAGTTTCAAATGCAAATCCTCTCGTTGTTGCATTAGCCGGGTACAACGTTTTATTCTGTGCACAGGACCTCCAGCTAGTGCTTCTGTATTGCTTCCTCGTAGAGGAAGCTTTGTCATCGTGAAATCTTTTTTTTTCTCAAGATTTTTATGTTAACGTGTTCCGAATCTTTCTAAACATCAAAAGATATTTAGAAAACATGTCGGGACATTTAGAAGATAAATGTCAAGCTGGATACGTGTCAGACAAATGTCAGACATTTGCCTGAGTAACGTAACAAAAGTTTTATCACTAAAGCTTAAATTTTGCAGCTAAGTCAAATTTGGTATTTTTTGATAAAATATCAAATTAGAAAATAAGTGACATGTAAGTGAAATTAGCTGCAAAGGACTCCGACTCGCTTTTGAAAGAGTTTCAAGCCTATCAGTGTCGATTGGCGTACACGCGATGGCTGTTTCGACCTCTAAACCTTTGAACGCGGGTAAAGATCGACGGCGCCCCTCGCTCGGGGGGTTTTTCAATTATTTGAAGTCCAGCCGTTTCCGCTGTTTCCACCGTTTTCGCGATATAAACATTATACCGCGAGCACGTAAGACCACGACATTCGTAGATGATGAGTTAAAATGTTACTTCCGCAATTTAACGGACGCAGCAACATCGTAACTCCACCTTGGAAATCGCAATAAATTACATCATTTTGCGTTATTATATTTATTGTAACTAATAGTTGGATCCAACGTAATGAGAAAATGAAATCTTCTGACTAATGCGCGTATGAGAATTATGCGCCGGAAATGGTTTGGACCCAAGTAGAGATAGCTGGGCGGCTGTAACGCGCGCTAGTGTCGCAAGCTGCACCGCTAAGCGTATAAGCTCGTTGATTTCGTTACGTGACTGGATTAAAATCAGACAACTTGGGTAAAACGTATAGTGGGAATGGTGCTCCTTCAAACGTATTCCATGACCGAGGGATCGCATATTTGCTAATTCTTGCTATATGCACGAAGCCAGGTGGCGTCCCTTGTGGACAGTTTTGTACTAATGACCCTCGCGGTCTTGCCCAACTTTTTGCCAACCCAATTCGAACTGATTGATATGTGCAAAAAACCAATCGATTTTAAACCGTTCTGCTATGTGACAGTGGAAATTCGATTGATTCTAGTAAATCCATTTGTCGATCCAAATCTTGTCTCTGCCACATGACAGTTGGGACTCGGTTCGTTTAAGGTTGATTTTGTCGACAAATCAACCTTTTGTTCGATCCTACCCAAATTCAACGAAGATCCAACTGAAAATCAACCGAAGTAAAGGTTGGATAAGTCCGCGCATGGACACATTGGACAAGCATGTACAGTCGCACGGATAAACGAGAAATTGTGTGTTTTTTATTCGCTGATAAAGGAGCACGACAAGGTTTCTTTTATGAGGTGGCAAATGCATGATTGAATGTAAAAAAAAATGAGAGTTTGATGATACTCTGATTTTATAAAATATTCAATACAGTGTTCTACCTTCTGTAAGTTGTCAAAGTTCTGTGAGATGGTATAGACTGTCGTCTGCAAGACGTCGTCTACAAGATGATAGTCTATTACCATGTCACTGTCAGTAATAGTTAAAATTCAGTGCTAATGGTACAAAAACTCGTAAACGTAATTACTGGCGATCAGTTACCCCCACTTGCAGCTCTCGTGCACGTAACGAATAACACTCAAACAGTTTTATCGATTGAAATATGCTACGAGGGCCATTCGAAAAGTTTCCGGCCTCATCGACATAAAGTAACTGTAGAAAAAAATTTCTTTCGCCGTCCGATAGATAGCCTTGACATATGTAAACCGTAAAAATTTCAAGTCATTTCGATCATTACTTTGTCTATGCCACTCTTCCAAAGTTGTCAATTGACATTGTCTGTCAACAGTGGAGAAAATTGAGCAACGCGCAGTGATAAAATTGCTTCATTTGAAAGGGAAAACGACTCAGGAAATAAAAGATGAGTTAGACTCTGTATCGGTGAAACCTCCCCTTCATTTACAACGGTCAAACATTGCTTGGCCGAGTACAAACGTGGTCGTACGAGCATTTCAGACGAGGAACGTTCCAGGCGCCGGAAAACCGCTACAACTGACGAAATGGTCGATTTAGTGCATCAAACTGTGATGGAAGATCGTCGATTGACTGTTAAGGATATTGCTGAGGCTTGTGGGATATCATCCGAACGGGTGCACAAGATTTTACATAGAGATTTGGATATGAGAAAATTATCCGCGCGCTGGGTGCCGCTCTTGTTGACGGCTGACCAAAAGCGCATACGGACGTGTCACGCGAGTGTCTTAGCCCGTATCAAAAAAATTCAGCGGAATTTTTGCGGCGAATGATAACCGTTAATGAAACCTGGGTACACCACCATATACCTGAGATCAAACAACAGTCAATGCAGTGGATTGCGGTGGGGGAACCAACTCCGAAGAAGGCAAAGGTTCTCTCTACAGGAAAAGTGATGGCGACAGTTTTTTGGGATAGCCGTGGAATAATTCTTATCGATTACCTTGCAAAGGGTGAAAGAATCAACGGACAGTACTACGCTGCATTGCTGGGTAAATTGAAAGCGACAATTAAGAAAAAACGTCCGCATTTGGCCAAGAAAATAAATCCTGTTTCACCAGGATAACGTTCGGGTTTGAAAAAATAATTTGAAAAAAATTTTCGGGGGAAAAAAATATAAGTCAAATGCTGAGGCGGAAAACGTTGCGAACCAGTATTTTTCAGGTTTGGACAATCAATTATTTTCTGACGGTTTAAAAGGATGGGAGAAACGTTGGACCAAATGTATCGAGTTGCAGGGAGACTACGTCGAGAAATAAATTTTGTTTTGCTTCGAAATATGTGTTTTTCATAAAAAGGTCGGAAACTTTTCAAATAGCCCTCGTATATCCTATTCTTTAAATATATTATCCCTAAAATTCGAATATATTGAACAAGATATGAGAGAGTTGATACACCATAACGGTTTATGCATGTAGACGCGACGTTATATAGTTCTTTCATAGAAATATAACATATATCGGGTGACACGAGGCCATAAGCAAAGGGTAAACGTACCCTCTGCTTTCCGTTTGATCGAGCGTAAATGGTCTTTTTCTCTTTTACCATCCACTCCCCACCTCTTTCAATAACCGTTTTAAGCACGGAAAAGCCATTTTTCCAGATTAGATTCGAGGGTGTGACGTACGTATATGAACATTCCTCGGAGCCATTTTCAAACGAGATTCTCTCGTTTACTCATACTCTTTCCATGTACAAAATGTCGATACTCGATAACATGAAAATGAGGAGCTACAAAGCGTGTGCTATCACGGCGAGAGTGGGCCATTGGTTAATAACATAACGACACCATCGACATTTTTAAATGACAAAAAGAGATCTGCAGAATCCCCAAAAATCCGTTGGTTGTTCTGCTGAATCAGCAGTATTTGGGCACATCATCGCGGTGTGCTACTTTTGCCCGAGTTAGCAAGAAATACCACAAAGCTACTTCAGTAGTAGTGTACTGTAGGCAATCTAGCTGGAGGATCTATCGTGTTTTGTTCCAACGGAAGATTGTCTCTGCAAATCTCTTGAAATTTAAATGCCTTCGAATGAAAAACCGAAAGTTCCGTTTTAGTCAGAGCCAACCGATGAACACTGTCTTGAGTACATAGACCCTTATAATCGTCGTATCGTCGAGTTAGGTTAACACAGATGAATCTCTACAAATTCTTTTCTCTATTTCTTTCTCCATAATATAAATACGATGACTAAAAAACAATTGTAGATACCTTAATATGCTAGCAATAGGTCCATAGCTATATAGCCCCTCGAAAATTTTAACTATGTAGTACACAATGCCATAAGTTTAAAACACATGGTTAGAGCGATGCTTTGGTATATCTCGACTAAAAGGTGAACGACATATAGTAACCGCTGTGCTTACATACACCATAACAATACTGTATAGCGCACTATCCACCATACAGAACACTCTTAGCCTCAAAGGTGTGTTGCCCGTTCGACCAACTGACCGTTTTTTCCGGCCTGATTATTCAACGTAATTTTTCACGTTGAAACCTAGTGTTCTACCGTCCCACGGTTTTCTACTGTTGGAGGAAAATAGGGGTTTAAAGGAAAATAAGGGGAAAAATGGAAACGCTCAGTCACTTGTGGTATGTAGGCACACAACAAGAGAGATTGTGCGAAAATATTTTTGTTTATGCGGTGGTGAAGCAGAATTTATTGGAATGCCTTTATGCTAAATGGCAAAAATGTTCACGTCGTCGTGAATACAACGTGACGACAACATGAACATTTTTGCCATTTAGCAATTAAGGTAGTTTAGGATATTCATATATATAACAAAGTTCTTTATTTATATCTTTTATTATGGTTTGAAGAACGGCCTACTCCCATCTGCTTTAGAAAGCTCATTTACGCACGATGGATTTTCTTTAATTAAAATAACATTAAAGAGACTCAGTCATCTGATGATAAATAATACAATTACGTTACAGTTGATAAAAGAAAAATATCACTTGAAAAACACAAAAAATGGTCGATTTTCATGAGAAATATTTTTTTGACATCTCAGTTTCACGGTACAATTTTTTTTTCATAGCTCTGTTTAATGATGCAAATATTTTTTTTATAGCTCAGTTCATCGTTGACGCATTCAGGTTTCTCCAATAGACCAAATTGGCCTTTTAAATGCTCATTTTTTTTATATAAAGATTCTGATCTGGGTATAATAAATTTGATTTAAATTAGACTCGAACTAGACAGAGTCTCTAAATAAAGAGAACGAGAACTCTTGCAAAGACTAATTTGGCCTATCGGTGGCAACTGAACACTATAGATCAAGCTGAAAATGAAAAAAAAAATTTCACCTATGAACTACATCACATTTTTACGTATGGAATACAAAAGAAATATTTTGTTTATGAAAATGTTCCATTTTTTGTATTTTTCATGTGGTATTTTTGATCAAGTTGACAGATTACATACTTTCGGTTGCAAACCAATTGAATTTTTCTAATTATTAGGTGACTCAACCCCTTGAAAAATGAGCATTAATTGAAGAAAGAGAGAAAGAGAGATAAGAGTTAAAAGACAGATGAGTGGCACGTTACATGCGTAACCAACTAACCAAACGTGAAACGATTGAATTCACAAATTAAACCGAAACAAAGTGGAATTAGGTCGATTGATCGAATCTGCTTGCAGTCGGCTGGCCACCGAATGCGAACGCCACATTGGTGGTACAAATTTAAAAACGAACGACGAATGCACGACCATGCCCCATGCCGTGTTACACGCTTCAATGAATAATTTTCTCGGCGACAAACCAACCTCCGAGCCGCACCAATTACCGATATACAGCAACAGACTAGAGAGTGAAAATGGGTTGAGTAAAAGAAAAATTGCGAGAGAGAGAGAGAGAGACCGAATGGAAAGGCAGCAGGAAATAAAGAATAAATTCCGATCGTAAAAATAAAAGTGTCGACAAAATTGTGCAGAGGGTACACATGTTGTCTACATACAGAGACGTAGCCAGGGAGTTAGAGGTGTTGGTCATGTTGGACCGGCTGCTCATTCTACGATAACTTTCCAAATAATAATTTTTACGGATCCTGCTGGTCGATGCTGTTCAGCTCACCAGGTTGCGAACCACGCATCTGTGAATCTTTCGAAATCGGGCAATTGGCTGATGGGGTTAACGTGATATTTCGAACAATTAATTTTTTTTTTTTAATATGAAACAACAAAACGTATGCAGTCAATTGGCCATGTTTTGCGAGCGTTAAAATAATAATTTCGACCGAGTTTTTAATAAGATCGTAAGTTATCGAAGGTATCGAGGTCTGCCTGCCTTCGTAGGGTTATTCGATAAGGGTGAAAAAAGATTTAACGGCACGGTATATGGTAGTGGTCGTATAGGGTGATGGCCGACCTGCCTCTTTGGATTCGTTTCGGCTGAAACTCTCGGCCCATCTTCAGCGTGGAAACAAAAACAAAGTGGAGCCCGCTCGCTGGTAAGAGTATCGATTTAAATATAAAAAAGTGGAAAGGAGATCTGACGTTAAGATATACGAGCGAGCTTATTGGATTGTCACAGACATTTCTACTTTTTTATTCTCGTTAAATTATTATTAGCGAAAGGAGATTTATTAACTTGGTGTACTGAACTAGAGATTTAAGTGAATACCGATATCGCATACTTTATATCTTTAGTTGGAATAGTAGGATGAAACGCTTGGAATGAAGAAAAAGCTCTTCGGTGAACTCTTGATTTTTCTTTCCTTCGTAGAAGCAGCTGCTACGTATAAACTCCATGTTAATAGATATATGTAGATCTATTTACGTATAAGAAAAATAATTCGAGTATGAAAATAACTTGAATAACTCGAATTTAATTCGTACACCCGGTATGAACAAATGTCTTTCTGCGTCCCTACCGTTAATAACGGAATGCTAAAGTCTTTTATGTAATTTACATGCGGGATACTGTGAACTCGAGAGAAGATAGAGGATGAAATTTTTAAAAATAGGCAACTCGATTGGTTACCGACGATACCGCGATTTAACCGGTACCTTCGGTTGTATTTTTTTCCGCGTAAGTCTGGCTCATTTATTTCTTTTTTTTTTCGCCTATTACACAAAGTCACGTACAACTGGGCACTCAACAGCAGCAGCAGCATTAGTAGCAGCAGCAGCAGAAGCAACAGAAGCAACAGCAACAGCAACAGAAACGACAACAGCAACAACAGCAACACGATTCACTGCACACAATTTTCTCCAGAGTTGGCTGTCTACAGTCGAATCCTACAATTTCTCGTGCAGTGGCCAATTAAGACGGGGATTCCGCCGTGATAAAATAAGAGCAATGTCCTCTTGCTCGAAATTAAAGGTGCAATCGAGTTGGTCGTACATTTGGTCGTATCTATGTATAAATATATGTAGTATAGATACATACATACATACATAGTGTGTACATATATGTTTTATATATGAAACCCTAGTGTGTACCTATATATACAAGGGTTTTATATGACCCGAGTGCTACGCGCCCTCGCACCCTCACTACACCAACACACCTTATCCAAGACTTCATATCATTGACCACCTCATCCCCATCATTGACCCTTCCCCCTGACCCTGCCCCCTGTCTCGATTATTGACCCGCGGAGGGTGTCAATAATCGAGATAAGGGAACTTGCTCTTCGATTCCATGACCAACTGGACACCGATAGCTCTTCGATTTCGTATCCAATTTTACACCACTAGCCCATCGATTTCATATCCAACTTAACACCACTAGCCCATCGATTTCATATCCAATTTGACACCACTAGCCCCGCGTTTTCATAACCAACTTGTCACTTGACGTAAGATACCTTGGGAGGCTCCTAGGGGACATAGAATAATTCAGGTTGGGGAAGGTGTCTTACGGGACTTACAATCCGGGCCTAAGTATATAATTTGACCCAAGAGCCTTCTCAATTCTTTTATACGGCGGCGACATACCGACGAGATCGTTTTATTATGGTATATTGAGAGATACAGGTACCGTCATAGGTACAACTACCGTAAAACATTATTACAAATTTTGGAATAACATCAGCTTAAAGTACGCGGCAAGTATATTTATCGGAGAACTTAACGAGCAGCATTTCCGTATGAATATTGCATTCGCGTTTTGGCAACATATGCGGAAATTGCGATTCGATGCAACTGGACGTTCGTCCTTCCATATAACTATAGACATAGGAAATTGATAAACCCGGACCGATCAACGTATCTATGAGTGATCGCCGGGTACGGAATAACCCACAAACAAAATATAGCACGCATCCTACACAGGCATAGCATAACAAGTTTTCATTTCTGGATATTGAGAGAAATTCGTAGATTAATTATTGTAGGAGATTATTTGGTGCTCTCGTGTTTAATTTCTTAGTAGTAAAAAGCCATTGCTAGCTACTTTTTATTTATATATACGCAATACGCGCGTGTAATTGCATTTGTAATATATTTCACAGTTGCATAGCGATTTTTCACGCGTCCGTAGCAGCGCCGCTTGCAAGTTATATTAGGGAAGATAATTTTTCGGGGCTTGACGTAAACCGATTGTGTACAGTAATTTTGTACATAGGTAACAACGATGCACATCGAGTGCTGAATCGGCGGAAAGGTTAAAGTTGGCAGAATAATTATTAGATATTTCTTGAAATCCCACGGGAATGTGCAACCGCGTCCATAAATCCGCTAGTCAGGCTCTTGTATTTTACGTTAACCAATTTTATTCTTTTTTCGACTTTGATCTATCGTTCAAACAATTGAAATGCGGTTTATTTGTTTTCAGATAATGGGCAAGTGGTACGTCGTCGAAGTGTTGGATCACAAAATTGAAGCAACAAGACAAATGAGCACTGCTCAAGTGATAGTTGATTCGTGTCCGATAATAAGACTGAGACCCGATGAAAGAGCTGTTCTGAGGCTTCTATGGACCGAGGAAGCTGGAGATTTAGAGTATACCTTCCGATTTCCCGATTCTGTGAGAAGACCTGGATATTGGGTTTCGACTGCCCCCCAAAACGGTAAGAATTCCAATGACTGCTGCGTAACAATATGGATCTTGATCTGGCTTGTGGGGCTATCTAAAAAATTTCCGATCTTTTCGATAGCATCAGTCTACATTGACGGTATACATTGGGTGTTTTCTTGTTGTTGGTATTATTGTTGAATCGGCCAAGTGAATGATTGATCGATAGCTTGACGAGGAGAAGATTCTGAGCCAGCCAGAGTTACCTAACTTAGCTGCGTTACGGAACATTACGCTACGCTATACAGTTCAGTACGAGATGCCATGGATATAGTCTATCGGTTGCATAGCGTAATGTAGCGTATCGTAGCGTGACATAGTGTAGCTTAACATAGCTTAGGCCAGCATAATTCTGTAACCATAGTTAGTCTGGATCTCCCACCTGAAAAAGTGTCTCTTAAAGTTTTCTATCAAGAAGAATAGTCGAGCGTTATCGAGTTCGTAATAACGAGAATGGGTTGAAAAGTCTTTTACCGGCGGCTGATTCTCCAAAGCTCAGTTATATCTGTATGTGTGTGTGTGTGTGTGTGTGTGTTCCTATTCCAACGTTCCTATTCAACCAAGCGATCGAAGATTTATACGTATGTGTGCGGTAGTGGAGCCCGCATAAGAGGTAGATTTCAAGACGAGAACTCGAGCTATGCTTCAACAAACTATGTACGACTCAGTGAAGGGAGTTTCCAACTGCTAGCCGAGAAGCAAATTGGATTAACGACCATGCGCAAGAGAGGGCTCGAATATATGTTTCATGTAGCACCACCTAGCCGAACGTGATTTCACCATATGCAAACATTATAGAGAATTATTGAACGCACTTGGTACACGGATGATTCTTCAAACAAGATTTATAGAAACCAAGTCGAATTGTTAAGAGAAATATTTTTATTTAAGAAACTTCGATCAGCGTGTACTATTTAGCGAATCTATTTTATCCATTTTTGTGCTTGCTATCGATTTGTTGTACTTAGTCTGTATGCTATGGATATTGTGATAGCTCATGGCATTACTAGAACTCAACCAACGGAAATTATATTTTCCTGGAAAACCGGGAGTGATTTCGTTACAAGATTTATATTCGTTCGCGCAGGATTTTTCAACTTGGGGATTCGCTCAGGCGTGCATTTCCGAGTTATCGGTATTCGATAAAAATGTCTTCACAACTATGTATACCAGGTTAAATCTTTTGATAACAATCGAATCATTCTTACGTTATTTGATACTGCGGGGTCCCTTGTTTCCATATTTACCATATCTCGTCTAACCCGGGATGTATTAGTACTTGACAACAAGATTGCAGTTTTAAAACTGCAATGTATGCATATTGCATCGCGTAATAATATCATTTTTTACGAGCATTTTGAGAAAACTAAACAACTGCTTATTCGAATTGGATATCAATTTGTTTTTTAGTCTATCGTTCGAACAATTTTGTCTATAAGTTAAAAAATGATGAACATTTCTTCACATGGTCAAGGGATTTAGTGAAATGATGCTTCAGCATTTTTGTCATTGGTTACGTATCTGCCGAAATGTACTAGAATTCCGTAAATCCTCACCCCCCCCCCTCTCACACTATTAATAAACTCACTGTCAATCGATTCGGGGCGCGGGGCTCCAAGGGGGCTTAGAATAATCCATGATTGAAGAAATTCCTTGCAGGACTTGGAATAATCCGGGTCAGATAGGGCACTCATTGCGGGATCCTTAGGATAATCCGAGTCCGGGTTTGGGGGAATTAAAATAATACGGGCCAGGGCGGCGGGGCTCATTAGGAGACTCAGAATAATCAGGGCCTGGGGGGCATTTCTGAGATCCTAGAGACTCGTCTCGATTCTCTTACATGACAGCGGCGAGATATTTTTATAATATCGTATAGAGATAATAAAAATGCCTTTGGGTCGCCGTTAGACTTTGTAGTCCCGGGAAAACCGCTCTCGGACGTTAATAGCGTACAGCATTTTCGCGGTGTAGTAGTAGAAGTATATTAACTGCCTGCCAGCTTCGCCGTACGACGATCGAAGAGTGGAGAATAAGGAAGGTGGACGCGGAAAGCCGGAAGTCATTTTGATAATTGAAATCCTCAGCAGTTACCTAACGACCTTATAAGAATATAATCCTCAGGCATTTCACTCTCAATATCCCATCGTCAATCCAACTAACGTATTATCCAATGGAGGCCGCGCAGCCCGCATCCAATTAGTATATTACTGAGCTTGGTTATATCTCTCGATTGCAATAACGACCAAGTTTAATGCTGATCGCAATACGCTTGGGATCTGACAAATAATTTGTAAAATGGGATCATTCGTTAAATTTAATTTAAAAATATGCCGAGTCCATCGTAATCGTATTGCGTAACATCGACGAATATGATGAGAGATTCAAGAGAGAAGATTACCGGTATTAAGAGGATGCGAAACCACCGCCATACTTACACGGATGTGCCGTTTCTATTCTATTCCGCCTTGAGCCCCGTACCGGTTCTATCTCCTTCGCATTCACGCAGGTTTCGCCTTCCCTTAATATCGCAATTGTTTATAAATCGAAAAAAATTATAAAAATAATATTTGTATTGTTTTTTTGTTCGACAGGCACTCTGGCCGAAAAGTCGTACACGCAATTCGCGGGCACCGTCCACGTTATGAAAGCCGTCGGTAATCACATGGTATTGACCTTCTGCGCTGGTAACTCGGACAGTCAGCTTTACTCAGTGCTCATGTCACGAGAGCATATTCTTCAGAAGAGCAACATCAAGGGAGTTCACAACTTGTTGACCCGACGTAGTTTTAACATAGTAAGCATTCGTAAAACCTGCGCAAAAGGCGGTGCATCCGCGATATCCGGAAGTCTCCTTGTTTTAGGAGTTTGGTGGTTAGTTTTATTAAGGTCCCTTATCCTCTCGTGGCAATAACTATCCTTTAATATTAGTACTTTCTCCGATAGCTGGACTTTATCGTCTCTTGTATCGATAGTCGGTTAGAAAAAACAAAACAAAAACATTTGTTTATTTTTTATGTACCCGAGCAAATACACCGAAATCCTCAAAACACTCTGAAAACAACCGCGAGAGAGACATCTTCCGTCTTCCCGACGTACCCGTTGGGTAAGATTTTATTTAATTTCCTGCCAAGTTGTTGCTAATATTATCAAAGAACATTATCGCGCTCGGTTAATATATCTCGAAAATGAATAATTCTTTATCAAGTTGATCCAACTATATCATATTATTTATTATCTATTTCCGTATAATCGGAGAAGATGCATTATAATAAATAATAAATTATTCGATTACCAAAGATAAAGAACATTAGTAATCACGGTAGAAATTTAATTATAATATATTACGGACGAGGGAAATATTTTTCGAAATTTACGTCGAATGTCCAAATGTCCATTGACCTTGTCTGTAAATTAATGGCGAATTTAATCAACATAGGAACAATAGAACACGAGTCAATTCTGATTCGAATTATCTATACGTTCACGCTAGCGTTATCTTTAAATTCATTCAAACATTTTATTTATATGGAAATCACACGATATTACATAATTGTAATATATCAAATATTGTTATATGTATATTACATGAACGAATCGAAACACATTCGTACTCTCGACGGTATAAATATGATGGAACAATAACAATAATAATAATGTACGAGACTGCGATTTGTTTGTTATTTTTATTATTACACCGACAACGAATTTGAGATAAATCTTCAAGATTATCTAACGACGATACGACTCAAGTAAGACAGTTTGCTCAAAATTTCGAAGTAACAAAGTTAAATCGTCGATAGACAATGATGCTTCGTCCCTGAAAACATCGTTGACAAATTGAAGGAGTCAACACTTTAGGATTAAGTCTGACAGAGCTGAGCCCTACCGGCGATGGTAAGTATATCTATGTAGATCAGCAACAGCAACGAAAGTACGTATTATATTGTCGGTAGTTACGTTGGTAAGGGGAAGAATGGAGGACCCGCGATAATTGAGGTCAATTGTCCGCGATTAATCTCACCCTATCTGCTCTTGAGCCACGTGACAAAGACCTATACTTCTACATCGTCACCGTAAATTTCTAAGATTCAAGCCACATTTCTTTCTTCCGTTTTATCAATATTCGTTCTTATGTCCCTTTTCATCCCTGCGATGTTATCAAACGTCTTCCCGGTGCCACGTCTTGGCGATTTTTCAACCTATTCACTACCGATCTTATTCAATGTTCTATCTTCTTTCATCGGAGATTCATTGAATTGAGTGATTTTTGTAACAAAGGATAACCGAACGTTGGTCAAAGGGAATTAATACAAAGAGATCTGCTCAGTCTTTGGTTCAGTTTGATTTTCGTATAATCAACCCGCATCTTCTATCTACGATTCTAAGGACTTTTGACGTCTTTATTGTCTCGAAACGACACAGAGAGTGACGTCACTATCGATGATCCCGAAGTTACGACGTAAAAACCAATCCAGCAGCTTGTAGAACAACAAATTATTACGATTTTTATATAAATTTCAACATTTAAAAATACAATTGTCAATCTTCACCGCGCTTCAATAATATCGTTCATTTAAAAACAAAACTGAAAATTTGAGCCCCGCTACCAAAAGATTACATATGCAGCAGTCAAGAAATGCACGCGACTGTCAACAATTATTCCGTACGATATTGACAATTTAATATGATCTTGACCTCACGACCGAGAAATGTTAATTTTACATCCGGCTCTTTAAGTGACTGTATGTGTGTCTGTGTTGTTTCATGCTTATAACAGAAGCTATAAGCTAGGTACTTCCGGAAGAAACATTGACCGTTTACCCCATTCAATTGATTGACATCTTAATTATGGCGTGGGTGTTGCTTCCGCGAATATGGGACCATTCTCGTGTCCTCAATATCGTATTATTTCTTTCAAAGCAATAGAGACGGGCAGTGGACCACACACACACACACACACACACAAATACGAATACTAACCGAGTCAACAAGATTTCATGCACCGCCGTCGGTCTATTATTGTCGTCGAGCATCGGTTGAATTTACCAATTAAGTAACATGTGCAACTCTCATAAGATGAGTCAGTCAAACCTGACTTTGTCTCATGGTCGTTACGTTCATATATTTCCAAAGAAATTTCGTCAAAGTTATCCTCAAATTTACGTCATCTATACTTTTCGATAAATCAACACTTTTTCTTTTCTATTTATATATGACGGATTATTATTTTTTTAATGCTAATTTATATTTATATATTTCATTACGCGATGTACACGCATGCACCCTTATTGAATATTTTACCTCAACTCAGGTCCACTCGATACACTTTGGATGGATGCACAATATACTTGACAATGTGTGCACGCGATACTAAGGCAGCATCGGAACACGGTTCATCGGTGCGCACTTAAATTGCTTACAGCACAAAGATGTCGCACACCATGCTTCCGCAATTTTTTTTTACCATCGCGTATTTTTGTCTCTTAAGAGGAGATGAAACATCGATGAGTGCGAAAGGGATGGAATTTATAGTGTGGCGCTCATCACGGCGAAGTAAGCCTCCTCTTAAAGGGAAGTGAAACCTCCATACTCCATGCATGAGTGCGAAAGAACTAGAACTAGTATGCGCGCTTACGATGAAATAAGAGAGGAGCAGCACATCTGTGTAAGTATGGAAATTTCAACGTTCCCTTAAAGAAAACCTTAAGAAAGTTATTTGACCTATGATGGTTCGATAATCCGCAAGTGCGAGACTCATAAACATTTTCAACACATTTGTCAAGGATGCAGATTTTCTGATAAATATCAGATTCGATTAACGAAGAATATGTTGAAAGTTTTAAGATGAACTATCTCGGTATCGAACCTCCCTTTAAGGTAGCGTAACTTGATTCTACTTACATATTGGTCTTGACGTAATGTATAAAAAAAAAGTTCTGGTTTTCTCATAGAGGAAGTGATATTAAAATACACACAAACGCACACACAAACGAAGTAAAAATGAGTTCAAAGTTGACGATTTTTTACATTAGCTTTAGATTGAAGAAAAAAATATGCAAACAATGCATAAAATTTACTGAGAGGAGGATGTGGAGGGCATGCAAATAATATTTTGATGATAATACTCAAATTAATAACATACTATAACTAGACTATGATTAACAATAGATTTTGCATTAATTACAGTTAAATTTGAACTTTAGTTCTCTTCTATCTCTCTCGTTTTCGCTGACTACACAATATCCGATAACATAACGCGACTTCTGAAAATACCAACGTAAATCTATGTTAATTCAAGAAATCAATCAATCAATCAATAAATCTTTGCACCTTTATCTCTTTGTGTTATGTTCAAAAATACGCTATAATTAAAGAGTTTTTCACGACGGTTGAAAAGTGTGTCGTTGAGAATTCATTTTTCCAAAAATAATTTCCGTCTTTATGATATATATCGTTATCTCATTAAGCGATATTGTAACTTAATGAAGTTTTCATTATATCTGTTAATAAACGATCGTTTGCTAGATATAGTTTAAAAAACTCGAAATCTATTAGGGCGATTCCTTTTTGCATCCTTTTGCCGAATGCTGGTCAACACGAGCTTTACGAAGCTGATGCTGGACCACCCTGATTTATCGACTGAAATAGTCTATTGTCATAATAAACGCTATGCGTCGTAAATACGCTACGCATATGCTTTAAATTATACAGGACTGTAATATCCATATAAATGTTTTATCGTCCGGTGGAATTTCAATTGAAAAACGTGGAAGAAATGAAAAAAAAATCATATTAATGACCCAGAAAACCAATATGGCCGCTCGAGATATCAATAACACCTGTTTTGTAGGATATAATAACTTTCTGGAATTCAAGTACATCAAATCAGACCGCACGTCGATTCTTTAAGGTTCCCTGAATATACCAAAATCGACGGAATATCAATTATACAAAAACAATTCACGTAAAGTGTAAACTGCCTTCATGATGTAAAGTGTGACATTGCGTTGGTCATCACCACAGTTTACACTTTACGTGGATTTAGTTTGTATAATCGACAACGAGAGAGAGAGAGAGAGAACAAGGAGGCAATTCTCATATAAAATAGTAAATGTATTAGTTTAATTTGTATTAATTACCTTCGAATAAATATTCTCCTTAGTTTGTTTGTGGTTATAGCAGCGTATTCGCACCAGCGCACAACCAACTTCGAAGTCGTTGAGTTAAAAGTACGCGCGAGCGTAGTCAACGTAGTAAATATATCGGTAAAGTAAACTCTGGATGTTCCTGTAGTTTGGTGGAATGCCAAAAATCTCCTAAGTATCGTAAGGTAGGTTATGTAGCAATTGAACGTACACCGACCAACAAGGAAAAGTCTCGTAAAATACAATAACGGACTTAACAACAAGCGTTTCACTATACAAAAAGTTTCTACATCTATCGTGATAACTTGACTTACGTGAAACCGCAAATTTCGCAGTGAGTGAATATTTTTAAATCCTTTTTTTTTTGTATTTATTCATTATAATAAAATATTCGATTCCGTAGCGCTACTACATAGTTTGAACTCATTAAAGTCTTCATAAAATTATAAACTGTTGTACCAATTAGTTTTTGTTATTATCGTCTATAACCTCACAATAGTTTCGCACATTTCTTAACCTCAATCTTATGATTAATATATTTACAATTTACAATTGCTTATTACATTCTCAGTGTTTTTTTAATAAATATTAATAGATAAATAAAACAATATTTGGATTTGATTGCAGACAAAATGGCATCAGGATTTAAAATAATCCAACGAGGTATCGCTACATCCTGTGTTTGTAACGGCAAGCGAAACTTTAAAAAATTTTTGCTGTATAACAAAAGAGGGCCAAGAGAATTTAAGGAGAAGCAAGCTCGAAATCCAGATCCCGATATTCCGATCGACAGTAAGCTTTTTATTCATTGTAAAATTTTCTTACATTCACTTTAGAGTAAGCTGAATAAAAATGTCATGCCAAACGTTTGAAATGTCAATATCATAGACAGATCTTGTGACTTATATTGTGATATATATTACAGAGCGAGGCGTCAGGGATACAGGACATAAATTTCATGGCAAATATACAGTTATTCCTGAAATGATACCAGACATCATAGTTCCGGATCTCAAAGATTTTCCTTTAAAACCGTACGTATCGTACCGTTCGACGGACGTTGTACAAAGCTCATTCACAGCGAACGATCTCTTTAAAGCTATCTATGCCAAAAAGATAGTTGAAGATTTCAAAGCGGATAAGCTAGGACCCAACGGAGAACCGCTGGAACCTAGTGAATTTGAAAAAATGACACCTCAAGAGGCTAAAGATTTAGCTGACAAAACAGGCACAGATATTTTTTGAATTGAATGTTTCGTCGATATAATTATTATTATAAGTGATATTATCCTGTTATCGTTTGAACGAAAATATCACAAATGTGTGAACAAAAATCAGTAGTTGCATTTCTGTAATTAAACATTTATTTACGAAACCTCGTTGTAGCATTTCGTAAGAGAGAGAAAATAAAACAATACACGTTTTCAATAAATTCGTTGCTTTCGTAGGAATATTTTGACATAATTTTCAAATAGATTACCGTCGGATACGTCGATTCTCTAATAAACTGTTTTTCTATGACGATCACGAAGCAGAAGTTTACTTCGTAGCTGTCTCAACAATTTATCCGTAGCGATACATCGGGGCTGAAGGGTTAGAAAAAAAACCCAAGCGCATTAATCGTCATATACTTCCGATGTAACGGTACCCTCCCCCAAACAATTAAACACATTCAAACATTTTTTTAAGAACCAACAACGTTTACTTCGAACCACGTGTGTAGTTGTTAGGATAAAAATCATTGCGAACGAAACATTGAATTGTGGGATAAAAATTTAAAGAAAAACCGATTGGATGTTAGTAAAATAACGCAGACAAGAAAAGTTAGTCTACTCGTTGCCTGTATATTTATTTTATTGGGTAATAATTTCTACGTGCACTTGTATACAATTTTTGTGAAGATTCTATCAATTCTTCATAAGCTAATAAGTGCTCATCACTATCGTTGTGATCGCCCGAAGTCTCGGATAAATGCAATCGTTTCGTTATTCTCTCGTATTTCTAATTACGCCGCCAGATGCGTTTATAACAAGACGCCATCATTTTCTCAACATCTGATATGCGAAACTCTTTTTTTCTTTTCTTTATAGCAAATAATGAGCCCTAAAAAATATCTGCAACTATTACGTTAGACCTTGCGCGTTACGAAATATGATTACATCATCACATATACAATAATTTATGAAATAGTATAATCGATCGTTGACATATCGGACATGTATTCTTCTCTTTATTAGTTTATTAAAATCAATTCGTTTATTGCTGATGGACGAACGATTTCGAAACAAAACGAACTCCGGTTACATCGTTTGTTGCCGAATTTCTAATTCTCAAAAAGACGCTTCTTTTATCGAGCAGATCTTCGATGTTGTACCGACGTATCGGTCACTCAGAATCATACATTCACCTTGCATTTCGGCTTCTTCAATATTTCTTATTTCGCTTTAGAAAACATTATTTTGAGCGAAGTTTGATTGTTTAAAAATTTTTTTTATTAATAGCATTTTCAGCTGATCGTATTGAGGGCCACGCAATTTCACATTTATCGTATTTATTCCATTTGCTAAAAAAAATTTAATGAAAAGTGAGCGAACAGTCATTACAGCAGTCGAAAATGCTAAAAATTATTTTTCTTTTTTAAAGAAAAAAAAAAAAAAGATTCTAAATGGAAATAACGTTGTTGACGATTGTGCGTGGCCGGTATATTGCTTTCAATATGTGTTCAATGCATGCACAGCGATACGCAATTCGTTATAAACCCCGCATTCATCGTTTTGACGAATTTGTTAGAATAATGGGTTGACGTGTTTCTAAAATTTGAGGCTGCGTTATATAAAAATTGTTTTCACTGATGATTTACTTCAGGTATTTTTTAAATCTTGTATGTGCGCTCCGTAGCAAAGTGTACACGTATCCCTGTGCAATCATTGTAAATAAAATCTAATTTATTGAGATCTAAGATGCGAAAGATCTCGCTTCGATCGTCAATAAAAAAACGTGCTCCGTTTGATAATTTCAATCGGTTTCTAATATTTCTAATCAAACTGATTAGCCAAACGATGTAATGAAAACATTGCTCAATTATACGGACGCCTCATCCTCGTCTAACATTTCAAAATACATGTGATTTTTCATCATTCTACAATAATCATCAAGCTGTTTGTCAGTAATTATCCGGAATAGTTAAACAGCTCTATTATCTAACGTTTTTTTCTTTTTCGTTTCATCGGGTATTTCGAAACGATAATATATTTCAGAAACATCACCGAGCTCAAGATACCATTTTTTTCTTCTTTACGTTTTAAGTTACATTTGTTATATGCGATTTAAGCACACGTAGCGTATGTCCTGCACGTTCTTATACACTGTTTTCTAATTCACTGTCACAAATTCTTTTCCTACAGTCTTATGCTATTTATAAATTATTCATTGACAAACTATTAATTGTATTTCCCTAAATCTTATATAATTAATATCAATTTCTAATATAAAATCTTTTCGTCATCATTTCTAGTTTGAGCATACGTGTCCTGAAGTAACTCGTTGGCAGTACAGGATTTATATACCCTTACAGATGAAATCGTAAAACCAATACATACGCTTGATAGTATCTCTCTCTCTCTCTCTCTCTCTCTCTCTCTCTCTCTCTCTCTCTCTCTCTCTCTCTCTCTCTCTCTCTCTCTCTCTTTCATATCCGAAGTATAAATTACTGTATAAAAATGAGGGCTGTATAGATGTGCTACTGGCCAGAAATGACTGCTGGGCTTTTTTTTAAGTTTTTTTATCTGAACTTAATAATTATATCAAGTACATTCATAAAATTTACCTTTTTTTTTCTTTTTTTTGCTTTCACGTCGCGGCCAAATATCAAAGTTTATTTTATTCAGTGTTGGTTGTGTTTCAATGTGTTTTAATCGTCAGTCTATAATGAAATTGGATTATTTTTCTTTTACATGCGAAATTCAGTCGAGCGATCGATTTCAATATCGAACATTATATTCCAATATCAATTCTCTGTATGCACTCCGCTAAGAGGATTTTCACAGCATTGGACCTTAAAATTCTTGATATACAAAGCCGATTATTTTTCGTTGATTCGTCTTCTTTTTTACAAGAGCAGCAATCGTTCTTATCTCGTTTACTTTGAGATAAAATTTAAACAAGATATTTGCCGTTTTTGTTGTTAAATCACGCGATTCGAGTACAATATCAAAGTAAAAATAATAAATTATTTGACTATCGATAGACGTTTAACTATAACTTTAGTGAATCGGTTATCGAAGCGACCCAATTTTTTATTAATTCTATCGTAAAGGAAACGGAAAGAACTTTTTTCTTTATAGAAAAAAATTCCATTGTATAGATCAGGGGTCTCCAAACTACGGCCCGCGGGCCACATTCGGCCCGCGGACAGATTTTGGACTATTTCACTTTTTACCACCGGCAACAATGATAATATGGTTTTGGCCCTCGGAACTTACTGGAGTAATCAGTATGGCCCTAAGGCTGGAAAGTTTGGAGACCCCTGGTATAGATAATTGACGGATAAATGAAACCGTAGCCGACGTTGTGTTATATTTTTCAATGTACTGAGAAATTCTGCAAATCAATTTGCAATGATATCGATCGAATATATTTATCATCCGATGTACAGCAATGGATATTATTGTTAATCGAGTAAAAGAAAAAAAAATTCTACGATCAATGAATGATGATGAAAAGAGGTATCTACACACAGAAATCTAATTTCTAAGTTGCATAAAGTCCTCTTTATACTTCCGGTTATAATATATTAATATATAAACGCTCGTTTCATCGATAGCGATTATTGCGATAAGAAAAAGGAAATGAAAAAAAATTTGATAATCTTCGCTGTTGGATGTGACGTGGATAAAAGCGGAAACGCTTCCTTCGTACGCAGTTATTCTTTTCAAGGCTGTGATGCTGACATGTTGTTTTAAACAATGTATTCACGAGACGTACAGCATCGAAGAACTCTCGAAGAATTAGCGCGGTTGGTTATGCGCGTTATAGCGCGGGACGATTTATTCCATCGGGTCTCCAGCATTTTCGAATATGGTTGCATGAGGGTTACTTCCGGTTGGCCACAGGAAGCCCCCCACACTACCAGGTGGTAGATACGATGCCCCTCCACCCAGCCCAACCTGGCATATATTACATCAATCATTTATATTTATTTAAATGTTGTTTTTTTTTCTTTATTTTAATCTTTTCAATGAAAATTAAATTTATCTATTTTATTTGACGAGCTAATTAGCATGCCGGATGTGTGCGGGGTAAGACGAAGCTTTGTAGCGCGTCTCTTTCTCAATATTAGCGATATAAAGCAAAATGGGTGTAAAAATCATATGAAAAAAGGGGACAAGACAACAAATATTTTAGTACAGAGCCTAAAGCCATCCCATGTTGCTGCGATATATCGCGAATCTTTAATTATTTAAACCCTCGTTGAGAAAGAGAAAAAGAGGGGGTGGGGGGGTGAATAAGATAATCACGGATAAAAGTTGAAGGAGAAAAATTAACGAAAAATAATCATTTATTAAATATTAGGCGAAATAAATAAATAATAGGAACAAACCGCAGGTACAGACTACGTATCTATCGACTTTAAAACTATGAGAAATTATAATTATTAACAGTTGCTTGCGATAACGTAATCAACGTTTAATTGTCCGCGATAACAAATACGTAAAATTAATAATGAAATAAAGCGAAAACATAAAGTTGCGCATCGTTCTATTCTTGGATTATACAAAATGGATAATAGAGTTCCAGCCTCATGGTAATAAAATGTAACGATTTAACGGTAACGAGCAGTCATTCTTTTATGGAATTCTCTCAGTGACTCGACTCTTTGTTGTCGCACGATTTTGTTCTTGATAATTACAGTACGTTAATACGATTTACTACGTTTACTCGATAATCGAAATATTGAAACATGTATCACTTTGGAACCTCCACCGAAATACGAGTGTTTAAAAAAAGTTAAAGAAGATGTGTGTGCGTCAATGAATAGTTACCCTTGAGAGTCGCATATATCGACAAATACATGTATCGATATCGATATATCGACACTAAAGGGATTAATAAAATAGTATTTCAATACTCGATTGAAAGTAATTGTAAGAGTACGTTATTACATATATGATATATTCGATTTATACTTAAGGTTTGTTCGATGATCGAAAATTTAAAAAATATATCACTTCAGAACGATCAACGAATCGCGAGAGTTTGAAAAAATCAAATAAAGTTTGCGCGTGTGTGTCCATTAATAGTCAATTAAATAATATTTCAATACTCGAATGAAAGCAATTGTGAGAGAGATGATTTGAGATATAAACTTTGGCTTATGCTTAAAGCTCTCGTATAGTTAATGAGGAATTTCGATAATTATACGCGATTGACTCGGAGCACCATCACGCATCGGCGGTTGTTTTCTTCAATATTTCAGTCCATCAGACGGCAGCAAGTAAAACGCTTTTATATAGATTTCCATGAGTTTTCACTAGAACCCAAAGATCCCAACTAATTCTAATCTATCCCACTCACGAGATTACCTGCTGACTCCACAGGAGTGTTCTTTCTGCCAATTGACAATCAGCCGCCAAACGTGACGGTAGACTCTTCCATCGTTCTTCGTCGCGTTCACGATCTCTTTCGAAATCCAGATCTCCGTATCCCTTGGACAGAGGCGGGAGAATTTGTGTTCGTTGCGCCAATTTGTAACTGTCCTGACGTGGCACGTGATCACCACGTCGTACTGTACCACTCGACAGAGTTGAGACCATCGGTGTTGGACTTCCTCCACCTCTGTGTCTGTGATAGAGGTTCCTTTTTTGTTGCAACATTCGCTGTTGCACCATTAATTGTAACTGCATACCCGAATCCCCCCGCATCTTGAATTGTTGTTGACTCGGAGACGTTGAACTTGGTCGCAGGTGCACAAGATCCAGGTGACCTCTCGCTTTTCCTGAATCTAAAGTTACAAAACACATTATTTCAAATAAATCCGTATTGACACGTATCTGCATATGTTTGGTTAAAAATGATAACACGTTAAAAAATGAATAAATAAATAAAAAGAAAACTAGAAAAACTCAGGATTGTGTCATTTTCTATGACGAACCTTGAATACTGCGCTGTTTTGCCGGTCTATCTCCTGCACTGGCCTGTTGACAAAACAATAATCTCGATCCTCCGTCGGAGGCTCTACGTCCTTGGCTAGCTCGAGATATTCTAGCGGCAATGGGGGATGGACTTTTGGGCAGTGGTGGTGTGCACGACGGTAGACTACTCGTGAAACATCCGGTTATCGTAAAGTCCGGTGGGCACCCGGAATCAAAACTCGACTCGAATATTTCGGAGGACGAGCTACCGCTTCCACCAGCGCCAAAGAGACTGGCTCTGCTTGGTGGATCGATTGGATCCGAGATCGGACTGTCGAAATGATGGTGCTGATAGTCGCTTAATCGCCGATTTACTATTTGACTGTCGATTCGCTGGCTGATATCCCGATCAAGGCCCAATCTGTGTTCCTGCAGTTTTATTTGAGCTTCGCGCAATTCATCACCGCTCTGGCCTTCTTCGAAGTCACCTTCTGCGCTGCAACAACCTTCATCGGTCGAGGAGCTCGTCGAACTAAAGCGTTTTCCACCTCTGCCACCGGTTTCGTCCCTCGTTCTGAAAAAATCCAACGATTCACCCATTTATCTCATCAAATTTTCAATAAATTTAGCGTTAACATTCTCTGTCAATCGGAACGTTTCCATTCAACTTCCTAGCTCAGTTTTGTCTGGGTTTGTTGGTAGTAACAATTTTCAAAACTCGAAGCTGATCTATTTGAAGAACGCATAACATCACATTACCAATTCTCGATTAAACGTCTCAAAGCAGTACGTTTGTAGGATAAATAAGGGGATTTTTGTGTTTTTCTTTCCAAGAATAAGCGTAAATACAAGCAAAATTGAAATAAAAAAAAAAAAACAATGGAATTTAGAAAGCAGTTCGGTTTAAAAGAAGAGTTACCAAAAACTGAAAGGGACTGCCTCGCTCTTCCAATCCAACCTATCCCGAACAAAATCCTGAATTTTCCGCACCGACGACGGTCAATAATCATCAACGTCCAACTAAGCTATCGCTGTAAATGAAAAGCAAATTAATTAAAGTTTAAGCACAGTCGCGGTAGTTATGTTTGAGTTTTGAAGGCAGGATTGGAAGTTTCATAGCGAGAAATTTACATGGACGCGCGTTGTCGGTAAATGTCTAATTCGATCTTTACCTCGATTTGAATTTATCGTCCTTTGCTCTACTAACGGGAGGCCAGCAACTGTTGCTCGTTGAATTCCCACTCCGATGTTGCTTCAACCTCTCGAGCAATAGAAAGTATATGGCAGCGTGATGATCGTAACTATTGTTTTTTAACGACTGCAAGTAAAGAGGAAAGAAAATTTAGTTGTTATCTTAAACGATCTAAGGTAAATATTTTTAAATACTATGAAAGACTCACGTCTTTGGTGCGGGTTACGTCTATCCCTAAACTATGCATCAGCCTGAGAATTTGTTCGTTAGGTTCCTGAAGTGCGGACGGTGGGCTCGGTACTATCGTTGGGAAAACATCCCCGGATCCTATTATCCAGCGATGCCTTTTAATTTGTGGAATCGTGTATCTCTTGCCAGGTTCCAGTACCAACATCTTACGTATCAGGCTTTCGCAATCTGTTAAATGTAAATAAACCTTTTGTCAAATGATTATAATCCATAGTGAAACTGTCACTGCATCAATACAAAACACAAACGCTCAGGGTTTTAAAAAATAGGCAAAGATAGCCAGAACTTTATAGATGATACATAAAGAATCAGTGCAGTTTTACCTGTGCTCATGAAATAAGGAATCCGAAATCGCCCGCTGAGAACACGATCTCGCAATGATTGTAGAGTAGATCCGTCGAAGGGTAAAGCACCGCAAACCAAGACATAAAGAACAACACCGAGACTCTGCGAATATACAACGTAACATTATTGATTCTGGTAACATTCTGGTGGACAAAAGAAAATAAAGTAAATAACTTACCCACACGTCGATCTCGGGACCGGCATAATGTTTTCCTCGAAAAACTTCAGGCGCTGCGTAAGGTGGACTACCGCACCACGTGCTCAATCTTTCACCGGGTAAGAATCTATTACTGAATCCAAAGTCAGCGATTTTCACATTCATTTGTGCATCGAGCAACAGATTTTCAGCTTTCAAGTCTCTATGCGCTACTCCCGTACCGTGACAATATTCAACTGCCGAGAGTATTTGTGCAAACGTTGATCTCGCTCGTGATTCACCCATTCGTCCGAATCGAGCTATGTAATCGAATATTTCACCTTTATTCGCGTACTCGCACACCTGTTAAAACGACAAATGTTATTAACAATTAATTTTACTAATGAATCAATAATATACGACGTCGACACATTGCAATTTGTTGTATACGCACCATGTAAATCATATTTTTCGTTTCCATTACTTGATACAACTTGACGATATGAGGATGTTCCAATTGTTTCATAATTTCAACTTCACGATAAACTTTTTCTAAGTTCGGTGAATCCAATTGTGTTTTGTCAATTATTTTAATAGCCACCTGTCGAATTAATATTAATAACGTTAATTAAAATTCAATCAAACCCCAGACGTTTTACTATGATTTTCCTTTCTTCTACTGAGATATTCATGCACGGCAAAACCATTTTTGTTTCTTTATTTTTGAGTTATTACCTCAGTCTTCGTGATGCGATGTCTGGCCAGTTTAACGACAGCAAAGTTACCTTTGCCAATCGTACCTTCGATGTCGTAAAAACCCACACGAATTTGCTTCTTGTTGCCTTGTCCACCAGCACCAGTATCCATTTTTGTCATAAATCGAGCTGAGCTCGAAGTATCCTCTTTTTCTTTTTATTTTAATGAAAATTTCTTTAAATTTTGTTCTCAGTCTCCAGCGTTCAATTGATCTTGATAACCAGTCCCATAATGATCTGAAATTGTTAAGTAACATCCATTGAAACAATCGTAACACGAAAAAAATCATCAATATTTCAAAAATGATTATTCATAAACCAAATTTCCCGGGCGATAACGTTATCTCCAGATATCAGTGTCACGATCTGTATAATTTCCATTACATTGCGCGCTTTATATTGTTAAAACTAATGGGAAGCGAGTTTAAAGGATGAAAAAGGAGAGAAAAAAAACGTTCTCGACCGGCGTGCGTCACTGCTTACGCAGACCGGAGGATATCTCGGCCTTTTTCCACTTTGTCATCTCCTTCCCTCACTCGTGGTTCTGTCTTTTCATTATGGTTTCGCCGAGAATGCATATCGTTGACAACATTTGGCATTTTTCATCACACAATAAGAGAAACGCGTCGTTCCATTCATACGCGGTCTTTACTTTATACATATATACACACCTCTGACGCATTATCTTTGTTTAAAACTAACCTCTGTCGAAGATGACACGCGTCAGAGTATATAAATCTACATAATCCTTAAGTTATTCCTGCAATTAGTTAGCATTTTGCATATGAGTAAGAAAAATAAATGCGTTCGAATGGTGCATCGTTTGTTACGTAGCAATTTCTTATAAACGAATGTTGGATCGTCATCAAAGTATACGAAAACGACTGATAATTGTGAGCTCGTGGAACCATTTGCTCTTTATTCTTTTTTACAATTGTCTGACGTTATAATTGTAAAACCAAGTCATTTGCACGTAATTTTATTATCATTAGTCTCTTTGTTTACTCATCGACGAGTAGATTCGGCTATTTTCTCGGTATATCAATTAGTTTTGGTACTAGAGAGCAACGCGTCATCGCGCATGGGTCGATAAAAGGCAAAGGACCTCGTTAAATGAATTTTCCGTTCAACGAAACACGTCGGACATGTCGTTAAGCGTATACGAGCTTCTAACTTTGAATGTGTATTAATTTCGGTTAGTTCGTGCTATACAATGCATCTCCCTTTTCTGTCCTTTCTCTTTTCAACCTTATCTCACACTCGTCGTTGATACTTTTTTTTTTCAAATTCTTCTATATATATATATATATATGTACTTACCAGTGGGAAATTTAGTTTAGTGGATTGTCAACAGTGTAGTACTCGTAACCCGCAGTGAAGGAAGAAGCAGAGTTTACGCGCGATAAAATTGTCCGTGTAAGGAGAACCGCGCAGCAAGATCCGAGTTCGTTCAATGATTTTTCTCCAATGTTTCTCGCTACGACGAACGATCAAGCAGTGTCCTGCAAAGCTGCAACAAGTACATTTCGTGTAATGAGAGCAAATATACGAAATCTCTTGGGAGATCCATTGACTCGAGGATCGAATCTACTCTGTGGTTAACATATAGTGAAAGCAGAGCGACGATACCATCACCACCAACACCACCAGCAACATCAGCGGCACAAGTGTCTGGTCAGGTACTCTTCAAACTACTAATTCAACAAGTTTAAAGCTCGATATTTCGAAATGGAAACGCCTGATTGCATATTGATCGTGTTATTAATTCAATGCGTTAAATTGAAGAGTTTGAAATAACGAATAATAAAATTTGAGAATATGTTTAACAGCTTAACACCAAACTGCGATAAAAAAAGTTAAACCGCACAGTGTAAGATCCCGCGAGAATTAAATGCCGGCGTCGTCCGAACATATCGGAGCATCAGAGTCAAACCTCGACAATAATGGTTTACACCACTGCTGGTGCACAATCAGCCGCTACTGCTGTTATAAATTTTTGACTGGGAAAACTAATAATGAAAGTTGAATGACCGAATTTCATCGGTGTTGAACTCGATTTCCATCGTAATTAATAGATTCCCGAATGCTATGTTGCAAATCCGTGTGATAATTCATTAATCGGTCGTTGTTCTCACCGGTAGGTATGGTAAGAAACTTGTCAAGCAGCGCGTTGCCATCGGCGAAGTAACTTTTCACTACCCCGCGTTACGTTTAATATACCTCGGACGTCTTTACGAGACTTCGAATATTTTCTTTGCCTCGAATCGTCATGACGATACCAGGCTTTCACGGCGGTTCGATACCGACTAAACGTCAGCCATGTTGCTACCCTCAACCCTGCTTTTGCCTTGGTACTTCGGCCCTCGCTCTCCGTCACCCCTCTATTCGAACGTAGCACGTTCCCCTCAAACGCCGCACGACCTCTTCCTCTTCGTCATTCCTTACTACTTATATCAAGTGTACTACGTACCGAATACCGAAATCCTTCCTCTCTCGGTCTCCTGCCCCTTCTTTTCATTTCTATCCCTACCTTCAAACGGTACGACCCCCACTTATTCAACATTGAAACACCCGATGATCCGGGCAAGACGCGCGTGAACCAGCCACGCGCATATTATCTTCGACAATTGACGTCAACGTTCTCCTCGAACAACGTCGCTCGTAATCTAGTCATAGTCATAGTATCTCTATCTTTTCACCCGGCTTAATTGCCACAAATATATATATATATACCGGTCGTAGACAGTCGCTGTTTGGTTGTGCTTATTCCTGATTTTGTGTTTCTTACGCTCTCGTATCTTGTACGCTATTTTGAGAAAAACATTTTACTTTTTTTACCTATGCATATTTACTATTTAAGATTACGATAATGACTCTGGTTCATTTAACGACTCTGCATACGTTTTAAAATTACGTAATTAATGTTACAGAGAAAATGGTAAATTGCCATTTGTATATTTACGTTTTTAATGCAATCATAAAATCCTTGCCTCAATACTTCACTGTATTCTCATAAGTGATAAATTGTCATTTGTATAATTACGTTTTAATGCACACGTACCGTTCTCATCTTAATACTTAAATTCTACTGTAATCCCTAATTTATTTTATTTTACCTTTAGATATTTAACGAGCATACTTTTCAACATGACGTACTTAAGGTTGATGTGGTACACGCTTCTGTTGTTCTCTTTCACTCTTTCACGATTGCCAATGGTCGCATCTCACTCGCGCTCATGACGACTCAGTCGGTGTACCACATCACATTAATTTTACATAGAAAACGGTAAAATGTCATTTGTATATTTACGTTTTAATGCAGTCATAACATCCTCGATAGTTTACTTCTACTTTATTCTCTAATTAATTTTGATTTATCTCTGTAGATATTCAACGAGGATACTTTTTAAAATGACGTACTTAATTTTACATAGAAAACGTTAAAATGTCATTTGTATATTTACTTTTTAATGCACTCATACACCATCTGCGTCTCCATACTTTCCTTTCACCGCATTCTCTAATTTATTTTATTTTAATTCAATTAAACAAATCGAATATTGAATAAATATTGTAATTTTTTTATTAATAGATAAGAAAATAGATGAAAAACAATGTTGACGGTAAATCAAAGACCGACGCTATATGCTTTATTGAACTGCTGTATAATTAATAAGATATTAAGGTATCTTACGGCCCTGCTGATATTAGATAGTTTAGTGGTTATCTATTATCGCTTTTAGTATTCACGGTGATATCTCCGTCGCTGCTCCGATGATAAGAGAACTGGTAAGATTTATCTAGGCGTATCGAAATGACAGATCATCTATCAACACTATAATCGTCGAGTCAGCCGGCCCTGTATTATCTCTTCTTGGGCAATTGACGTCAAGCAACCCGATGCGGTGGCGGTATCAGCGAAGGTAGTAGTCGTAGGAGCAACAACAGCAACAGCAGCAGCACGTACCTATACTATATATTAAGGGTGTTCGAATTGTCTTTGAATCGAATTGAATCGAATATACTTTTGTACGAATATTCCTTTAGCATGTTGCACGAGAAAAAAAAACATTTGTCTTTTTATAAAAATATGAAGAAGCGATTAAAGTTTGTAGATTATTTCTCTATAAAGAAATATCGGTAACATTAATTGGCACAATAATTAAGGGATTTATTTATAATTTTGCCTATCGAATGTATATTTTTAATACAGAATTTAGGAAGAATTTATTAATGGGTTTATTAATTTTATGAAATTCAGTGAAAAGAACGAACACCAAAAAAGTAGGCAAATGGCAAACGTGCGCATTGCTTACTCATTTTCATGAAAAAAACAATTATTTACAAAATTTTCTATATGAGAAAACCAAATGACATTAAGATACTTTCTCATAGAGGGAACTTTGTGACAAATTAAAGGGGCAAGCAACACCAAAGTTTCAGTCAGTATGTCAAATATTTTTCAGTCAGTATGTCAATCTAAATTTGCGTACAATATTTTTCCTTTCGTTTAAAATTGTAACAAAGATTTTTATTAAAAGATTTACGCCATTTTCCTTCTTCATAGAGGAAGTCACGAGAGTCAGAGTATTTAAAACGCTCGAAAACGTCTGGAAGTCATATTTAGAAAAAATGTCCGTGCGTGTGTGTATGCGATGAGGATGCACAATTGCAATGGATATATCTTGAGAACGGGTTACTCGATCATCCTTGAAATTTGTACACGTGTGGGGTCGCAACCCCCGTCAGTTTGCTGCAATTTTCGGCCAAATCGCTAACGGATGTCTCACGGATGCTTGTTTGAATTATTTGAAAAAAGGATGTACGCTCTCTAGCTTTCGTAAATTTTGAGCTATCGAGTTAACACTTTCTACACGAATATGCCAGGGAACAAGGTTGTTCGGTATTGAGTTTGGTATGAATCGATCGAGGCGTTCAGATTTTATAAATTCATCCATTTTTGGAATTTTCCGAAAAAAAATGTTTGCTCTAACTTTCGTAAATTGTTATCTATCAAACTGAAACTTGAAATACAAATTGGTTAGGGTACAAGGATACTTGGTATTGAATTTTATGAGAATCGATTAAGGGGTTTAAACTTAATGAAATTTGCACTTTTACCAAATTATCAATTTTATTGAAAATTTTAATATCGCTTCCTCAATTAGGAAGTCGGAATTGAAATGACCATTCTCCGTACAGGAGAATCTGTCGGTTGGCGAGAATCACGAGGAAGCAATATGTAAATGTCTTATTATTTTTTTTATTCTGATGAATTAATTGTGCAAATGTAAAAATGCTTCGTATTTTTTATTTTGTCATTATTCATAAAGATTCCTGCATGAGAGAATGAAATACGATCAAGGTACTTTCTCTTAGAAGGGACTTTGTGACAGATAAAATAGGTAAAAGCAACGCGCGAAAGTTTCATTTTTCATTCAGTATGTCAATCTAAAAACGTTGAGTACAATATTTTTCCTTTCGTTTGAAGTTGTAACAAAGATTTGGAATACAGGATTTAGTCTGTTTTTTTCCTGATATTTTTGCTACAGTAATTATTATTTACATTCTAATTAATTCTCGAATGGATAAACAATTAGTTGAGCAAATAAAAAATAGCATATTGCTTCGTACTTTTTAATTTGTTGTCCCTAAGGACAGTTAAAATGTGTTTTTTATTTATTTTGTGGTAAGTGGAAGTAATATGCAAGTGACGATTTGTATAACTTTTCCAATTATCACAAAATTGAAAAAAACATGTATCCCATGACCAAATGGCATCTAATCAAATACCAAACATTAAACTTATGTTCAAATGTAATTTCGTTAGCTCATTTATTGTGCCAGTTAATTTGACATTGTCATAAAATTTCAAACATTCAACTAATATTTCAAAAAAATTCTAACGAATCAAGAGAGTTTAATGGCTTACCAAATATACCAAATTTTACCTTGACAGTTCATGTTAATCTTGATCTATAAATATTTATCACTTATGCTAATATTTGTATGTTATTTGTACATATATAACCGAGATAACACGTTTCCCGCAATGATATTGAACCTGTGAGTAAGCTTGTCTTATAATCGGCATAAAAAATTCAAGAGATCAACATTTAACATCTGTTTTCACAAAAAAGTGTCTCCTTACACCAAATTTCCTTTGACCTTAAGTCAAAAAGTTACCGGAGCTCTTCAAGAGCTTTAATATCAATGTCGCATCTACAAAGCACTATTATTGTATTGTCCAACATTTTTAAATACAAAAATTAGTGAAAATGTTCTTAACGAACGTACCATTGTGACATGAACTCTGAAGACTCTCTGTGAGACCAACGGACAGTTGTCGAATAAAAGTTAAACGTATATACACAATTATATAGAATTAGATTTATTTGTTCTATTCGAGTTGCATTCCTTAACCGACTGTTGAAATAATTATCTGCGTTTCATCAAGTAACTTCCGCGTACGTACATTGAGAAAGTCTCGTCAGTTTTCTCACTCTCTTTCCGTTCATTGAAATGTGGAAGCAGATGGTGGGGGACACATAGCGGCAATCTTTAAAAAGCGCGGTGGCACGCGACGATCTCGGGAGCCACACAGCACAAGTTCTATCTCAGGAATCGTTATGTCCCACGAATCTCTAACTTCGATGTATATTTTCGGCTCGGTTCGCACACGCGAGCATCGACTATAATATGTATATGTACGTTGAGCGTGCGTCATAATTAAAGGAGAGCTAGCCCCGGACATGTAGCGGTAAGGTGGCCATCGGATCAAATTTCTCGAGTGGATCGACGTACTACGTACGTACATACGTAAGTACATGTTAGACCGCGTGCGATACGAGAAACGTACACGGCTATCGGGAATTTATACTCATCGAGAAGAATGACTTGCGCGTCTGTCGATTCACTACGTACAAATGTATTTAACGCGCCAAGATGACAAGCCGAGTGTTTTTTTCCTTGGTACCGTCATCCTGCACTATCGAACAATAGAAGCAGGACTCACCAACACCGTCTGTAGTTTATTTTGTTGATAAAAAAAAACGATACACCTAGTTATTATACTTGGCACAAAAAAAAACTATTTAGTTAGAGCAAACTGCCTGAGTTTTTCTACTTGTCATTTATATTTAGCCTGACTCAACAATCCGCACCTTAATTAAAATAAATTACGTTTCGAGTATTAACAAATTATTGTAATTAGTTTGATGCTTCATTACGAAGCGATACGACAGCGTTTAAATTGGTATGAAATTTAGTTAATGATACTTGGCTCGTTACGTTTTCTTCAATGTCAAATTGTTTCAATAATTTATATGTATTGTCGGCTTTTACGTATACATTTTTATCCTTTTTTTTTTACGTTCGAAGGGGGTTGAAAGAAGAGAGATAAGATTTCTTCTTTTATTTTAAGGTTTGCTTTAAGGTGAAAGAAACTTTAAACGATAGATATTTTCATGTCTTTACGAGGGCTTGAGTCAGACAAATAGACTCAATAGAATTTGTTACTTTTAAACCTTTTTGTTTGGCATCACTGAAAGATTGAAAAAGAGGATTTTTCATCATTGAATCGAGGAATCTCGTTCGTAAAGCTCTGGATTAACGGAGAACGTAACAGACCGTTCGAGCTTTTAAGCGAAATCGAAAAGTTGAGTGGAAAGGGTGGTGCTCCTAGCCCGGGTACCATACACGCTTACGTTCGGTCCTGCTTGACGTCACTGAATGACGTCAATCCCGGACCCCTCCAGATCTACGGCCCTCCACGCCCCTTACTAACGCCCGTTTCTGTCTTGTGTCAACGCAAGAACGTCGAGCTCGCGCGCGCGCGCTCGCTATGCTCCGAAAGTACCCACAAAATCCAATAAACTTTGGCGGCTCGAAGAAATTCTATATATATATACATCAAGTAACACGAAGAGCCCTCGTGTTATTACATCTCATGATAATTTCAACGAAACCTAATAAGGTTTCGTGTCAATTCATTGGAAATAAATCAAATACTGAAAACTATTCCGTTGTTATCTTGTTGTGGTGTATTTTAAAAAAAATTGTATTGTAAAATGAAATTTATGACAAATTGCATGTTCCACTTAATTTTCGTGACTATAGATTCATCAATTTTTTTACTCTAAACTTTAAACATTAGAATTAATACAACGAACGATATTCATGTATTTCGTTTTGTTGACTTCTTCAATTTGTTTTCAATTTTGATTTATTGATTTAAAAAAAATTGTTTTTAATTTGGATTCGTGGATTTTTTAAATTTGAACAATGTTTATTCATTGATTTACTTAATTTGCTTTCGATTTTTATTTGTTGATTTGAAAAATTTGTTTTTAATTTTCATTCGGCAATTTTAAAAAATTTGTTTTTAGTTTCGATTCCACCAGGGGACGAAGAACCTAACAACTTAGGTATTGGATCAAGAACCTAACAACTTAGGTATTGGATCATGGTATTTAAAATCACGTGGTACCAGCAGGACGAAATTATATCGGTAATTTTTCGATAATTTCTCTGTTGTTGCTAAGTAATAAACAAAATACTTTCAATAGCTTGTAACCTAGGTGAATGTCAGAAACGTCAAATACATTTATTAATGAATTTTTCAATAAAGCTAATTCTCCCCCGAAAATGTTAAATACCAAAATTCTATCGGTTGAAATTCGGGTGAAAAAAATAATACGGGGAATACCCCTCGAGCTTGAAAATTAATCAGATATGTTTTCAAGCTCTCGGGGTATAACTGAAAATTTTAATACCACTTCCTCTGTGAGGAATCCAGAAATGAGACAACCATTATAACCATAAAGGAGATTCTATGGGTTGGCGAAAACCACGAGGAAGCAATGTGCAATTTTCAAATTTGAACGCCTCGGTAAAATATGTATTCAATTTTAATTCGTTGATGTAAAAAATTTGTTTTCAAAACCGGGTCGATTGAGGCGCAGCATACAAGAAACAACATGGCGTTACAGCTTTCCTTGCTTTTAGAAGAAACATTCATTAAAAACAATTGCAATTCAATAAATGGAGACAAATCCTATTGAAAACTAATTCCAATCAATTTCAATGTGATCTTTCGTCCGTTTAATCGGGTTCTATGGGATTTTCGATGCAAGGTTATCAGTTTACTTAGTCGTTATCACACTGTCCTATAGCGATAATTCAGAGACATCGCAGATTACGTAAATGAGTGATCGAGTGGAGAAAATGTCATGATTCAATGCGAGCAGAGCTGCAGTCCTTCGAAATACGATTTCTCGATTGAAACAGGAAGTGAGTATAATAATGAATTGAGTATAACAACGAATTGATCATAACTTGAGAAAGTTATACAGAGAAAATTGGCGTAATGCCGGTCACGTGACTAGGTATAATCAGTTTCACGCTTATCAGATGCACAAACTTGAAAATATTAACGTGTGCCAGGTACTCGTATTTAGTTCTTGAGATTATGACACGAAAGCGAATAAACAATTACAGAAAAATCTTGTATTTTTTAAATAAATTAATAATCTTACAATTAGCTATTGATAACAGCGACTAAATAATTTTTAATGTTACGTGTTAACAAAGCTTAAAAGATAGAGGGTTTCGTTCTTCTTACATCGCGGTATCGTTGTGCGTTCTAAATTTTCTCGAGATTCGAAAAATGGCGCTCAGAGTCGTTGCGGTTATGATCGTGCAAGGTTACCGGGCTGCAGTAATTTTTTTGCATAAATGTTGTACTTGACGAGTAAAATATATCTCAGAGCAAAACATGATTTCGACTCACGTTTGACCATCATCCGTTTGCTACGGGCAATTCATATTTCGCGCGTAAAGAATTTTCAAAGAAGAGATACGGACGACGACGACCTCTATCATCGCGATGAGGTACAATATTTTGTAAAAAATAAGGCCACGGTTATACCAAAGAAGGTTTTTACCATTGAAATATCAATTACAAATGTCAAATGTTCATTGTTTATTACCTGGTAATCGAATATCGATGCTTTATCTTCTCATAGGTAGTAGAAACACACAAGGAGACATCTTGAGGATACAATCACGCACAATGGCAAACAGTATCGCATCCTTCTTGCCTTATTTCGTAGCTGGTCCTATAGTCAAAGGTTTTGGCAGAGGATCTAAAGAACTCGGTATACCTACAGGTATATTATTATTATTGTTATTTAATATATATCGTAGTCTTATCGACGCTTAAATCTTTTGATTTTTACATCCTTCGATCGTTCAATTAACCGATAATCAACCAATGAATATGTATGCTCTCCATTGTACCGACTAGAAGGACGTCACTTCGTTAATGATAAGTTTAACAAGTGACACGAACCATGTATACGTGTTACATTTGCATTGCCAGACCACATGATAGGATTACTCACCAACGACTGACGCTATCGCTATCACGTTGTTCTTACTACGACTACTATTACACGTGTCCGTCTCCGTAACACGCTGAGAATATTTAATTACGATTCGCAGCTAATTTTTCCGAGGATGTCGTCGACCGTTTACCAAAAAATTTTTCAACTGGAGTTTATTACGGTTGGGCCTCTCTCGACGGTAATATTTATAAGATGGTCATGAGCGTCGGATGGAATCCGTTTTATAAAAATAAAAAGAAAACTATGGTGAGAATATATACATTTATTTATTGAAGCCCGAATTAATTTTGTAATACACAGGATCAACTTTTGATTTGTGGTTTAAAATTTTTTTTTCAAATTTTTTATGTTTAGGAGACTCACATAATTCATAAATTTCCAAGTGCTTTGCACGACAAAGAACTTCGAATAATTATCACGGGATACATTAGACCGGAAAAAGACTTTTCGTCATTAGGTGAGTGCGAGAAATTATCCGATAATCCTTAAACGAACCTCTGTAGAGTCTATAACCTTGATTGAATTAAATTTTACAGAGGATTTGATCAAAGAAATAAAGAATGACATAGCCATCGCTGAAGAAAACTTGAACGATGTTGCAATGTCGCAGTACAAAGAACACGCGTTTCTCAGTGAACGTAATTCAGAGCTCGATCAAAAGCCCGCTATGATGCCATAGATCAATTGTATTAATTTTCTATCATTAATCCATTTAATCGACAATTTCTTTCTTTGCCTATTCGGGTTTTATTTTTGTCGTTGATTTTTCATGGTTTATTATGAATTATTTGCCAGGGAGCGATAGAGGATCGAGTTAGTTGGGAAAATTTTACTTTATCTGTATCTTTTGTATTAAAATTCTCGCGAATCTCCAAAAAATGTATATTTTGTAACAAAGAAGAGCGTGAGCAGCGTGAAAGGGATAAAAAAAATCGAGTAAGCAAATTGCCGGCTTAGAATTAATTGTAAATTCATTTACATTCCTGGTGGCGGGGGTGGAGGAGGTGGAGAAGAAAAACACCACGATACAGGGTGTTGTTGTGGTACCGGTGATTGCCATGGGAAATTTATTCCGGGATATCTAGGAGGATTCGGTTGCCGCGAATAATGTCCATTCTGCATGTATGGAACCGGCACAGACTGAAAAGAATGTTGTGGCCTAAAAAAAGGACGGGAATTTCTCGGCGGATGCTGATTCTCAAACGTTGCGGAATAATTGTACGAATTTTGGGACGGGCAGGTCGAACGCCAAGCATTACCCTGATAGGACTCGGAAGCGGAGGACCATGAAACGTTCGGATAGGCAGGAGGATACTGCTGCCACAAGTTCGCCGGGCTGCGCACATTCTGTTGTGGAGTACCGGACCATCCTGGTGAATTGTAGTTCTTTTCAGGCTTCTTACTCTGCTCCTGCTTTCGGCCACTGCTCCACGGATGATTCGACTTCCAGCCGGGATCTTTGCCAAATTAAGAAAAATTGTTCACCGTCAAATTATTCAGCGCAACAGCACATGCCATATAATACTTGGTCATTCGTTATTTTTGCCAACGACGAGGGAAGACTAAATTACCCGTTCGCTGCCGTTTTTGCGGAACTTCTTCTCCAGTTTTTGCTTTTTCGCCTTTCTGTTTTTGCTTTAAAACCGCGTAATAGGCCTGTTCCTCTTCGTCGTCGGAAAACTCCGGAGGCTCGTCGTCACCCAGCTCGTCCGTAGCTTTCATTCTGTGTATATTAAATTTATCATGTATCGAATCAACGTACGTTACATTCTTTTTACCTTCTTCGAAGCAATAAAATAGCGATAACGTACTTTAACAAATCTTGTACGAATACAACAGACGTGTATTCCGTATTTGGACAAAAGTATGCGGTCATACCGACTTTGATATCGCATTCTTTGATGTGTTCGGAGCTGTTGAAGCGCACGCAATAATGAGGATCCGATACCTGACCAAATACATCAAAAATACGGCCGAGAACTCTGCGACCACGTTCTACAAACAAAATTGTATCTAGATTCAAAGTTGGTTTACCAGCTTTTGGTCGTACGACAACCATTTGCTCGACTGTCCAGGCAATCTGAAATAATAATTTTAAAAAATATCTTTAATACAGAATAATAAACATAATGATTACCTCTCCCAAGGGATCGCAAAGAACTTCGGGCACCGATATTTTTAATTCTTCTATCGGTGGTAAACTATCAAATTCGCTTTTCGATTCCTTTTCTTGAGAGGCGGCGTATCGGCTATTGCAATTTTTTTTTTCATTCCTGAAAAATAAAACTAAAAGAGTAATTATTCATACACAAAGTAACGAATATTAATGAGAAGAAGAAAGTTTAAAGTATAATAAATTTTACACACTTCTTCGTATTAATACTTTTTTTAGAATTCTTCTCGGAGCAATCGCTATCGATGCTTTCCACATCGGATGATGATTCGTCGCTACTATCGCTACTAGAGTCGTCGCTATCTTCATCCAATGTTGACGGTATATTTCTATACTCATTCGTTATCTGTATTTCCATTTCATTGGGTACATTCTCTAAATTTTTTTCCTCGTACACGCATTCTACTTGTTCGCTTTCAGAATCAGAATTATCATAAGCCAAAGCTATAACGGACAAAGATGTAACAGGTTTTTCAAGTTGAGTTTTTTCTATAGTATGTCCATCGGCGTGTATCGTCTCTTTCATAGTTTCCTCAGGTTTAGGCGAATTCGATTCACTCGATAGCACCACTGTTTTATTTGATTCAACGTGTTGTATCAAAGTTGGTGAAGCTGCAGCTTCCGTACTATCAAGCTCTTTCTTCTTTTCCATCGTTGTGTCGTTGTCGCAAGATATTTCAATTGGCGAGATTTCCAAATCGTTAGATTCCATTGATCCATCAATATCAGGTTCATTATCGTCGGTAATCGCGGCAAATTTTGTGGTAGATGGATCATTCTCGTGAATATTGATTCCTGACTGTTGGACAATCTCAGAAACTACATCGTTACTTTCACAAGTCACTTGGTTCCTATCCATTATTTTCTTTTACGATTTATCAAAATCATTTAACAATAAAGCGGGACTCTTGGAGCACGTGTTGTTACTGACAACAACATAACCAAAATATTTGTTGAGTCAACATTAAGTTTGAATCAAGTATTCTACATATTATTAGTATTATACTTGACGTAATTTAAGATTACGTCAATTACAGAGAAAAACGGAGAGTCAGAACTTATTTATCGTCGATTACTTTCTGTTATTATACCACGTGCGTACCTATATCTTCCGTAACGCAACGTTGTGCTGCAAGCTGAAGTGGCCACTAGCTACCGAGTGCGAGTGAGATAGTGACATTGTAGATCGCGATGGCGCAAGAACGCTTAAGTAGTGTGCGAGAGAGAAACTGAACTAAAAAGAAGAAGCCGCTGAAAGTCCTTTCTTATTTCTCGACGAATTTCAATGACTAAACTGTCGATAAATGTCCAATTTTTACACAAGTTGTCTTAAAGTGGGAAATGCATGTAACGGGATCAAAAAATTGAATTTTTTTTACGTTAAATGTTAGTTAAACATCTCAAGAACACGGTGGTAAATTTTCCAACCGAAATTCGTAGTCGTTCCTAAGTTATTGCTTGAAGCGTGATCAAAGAAGATAGATATACTAGGTGTACCGTGTAATAATGGCGATTTTTTTCAATATATCGAGTTACACGTATGTTAATATATATGTAATTTGATATGTATGCTTCTTTTCATGTATTGATAACAAGCTTCAAAATTTCCCAGTAAAAAAATCGTGCCGTGACAGCTGCCGGCAGAATACCGTCATGTACGTCCGCGCCAGGATGGCATTGTGACGGCACAACGTGCCGATACAGTGCCTGTATGGTTTCAACAAGTCGTGAGGGCCTACAACGTGCTGCAAAAGTGCAGACATGGTACTGACACGTCGTGTTGTCGGAACGTCGTGACGGCACAGAAGCAAACATGTGCGGACGTACATGACCGCCGGCACGCTGGACCGCTCCGTCACATTTCTATCTGGTTTCACATGTAAAATGTTCTAAAAGTGTTAACATCATAAATATTTTTATGCTAAAAGATGTCGAATTTTGTACCAAAAAAATGCTTTTGCGGGAAGTTTTAATTAAGTACTTTATTTTGAAGAAAAGTACTGTTGAATGTTATCGTATACTTCGGGAAGTTTATTGTGAACTTGCTCCATCTCAAAATAATCGAAGAATCGTATTTGTTGTGCGTCTTTAAAGCATTGGCTTGCGAGGGATCAATTTATTACGTAGTCTTATGAATATTTGCAATGGCTTGTCTAAAAGTTTGTATAACAATATTATCAAATATATTTACGAAGCCACAAAATCGACATTCGAATATAGCTGTGAGAAAGCTGTGAAAATGGAACAGATTCAAGACGGTTCATCAAAAAGTCGTGCGTTTGAATCTTTATACGGAGTTACAACGCTTATATGCTACTACAGCGGCAAAGTTATTGATTTAATCATTCAAAGTAATTACTGTCATGTTTGTACATTCTGGAAAAACAAAAATTATACTCCCGAATGTATCCAGTGGTACGAAGAGCATGATGAAGAGTGCGCAAAAAATCACAAAGCGATCTCCGCGAAGAACGGAGATAGAATCAATCAAATAGATGTTTTTAAGATCGGAGGACAATTACGGAGTAAAATTTGGTAATTATATAGGCGATGGTGAATCCAAAACATTCGAGGCAATTTTAGTACTTAATCCATATGGAGATGACTTTCAAGTAATAAAAAGTGAGTGCATTGGACGTGTCGAAAAAAGAATGGGCAGTCAGCTGCGGAATTGGAAGAAAACTCAACAATTTGGAAGAAGAGGTGATTAACTGAAAATGTTATAAAAATATTCACTTTTGTACTTTGGTCTGACTATCAGAAGATATTTGATTAGTGTCGAAGATATGAAAAAAGCTGTACCATCAACGTATTATTCCTATTTATGAAAACCTAGCTAGCCCAGAATACACAGAATGCAAACGAAAATTTTAATTCGACCGTCTCGTGCTTTGCTCCAGAACATCTGTATTGTGAACTTGCCATTGTTGAAATTGCCGCATATTTAGCTGCCGGAATATTTAATGACGGATATGATTCGATTTTATGCACAATGAATACTTTGGATATTATTATTGGGCACCAAACCAAAATACATGCTGCCATAATGGATTAGCATCGAGTGACTCGACAGGAGCGGCGCAGCCTCTCATCAAAAACCCGAAAAGCGTAGCTGCATGAGCAAAATCAGCTTCACGAACGAGCTGAAGGACTATTGCATGATCCTGGAATCGCTGATTAACTGGTAAGTCACTGAAATCATTAAATTTTCGTAGTTCGAAACTTTAAACGCGTTTTTCTCAAATTTACATTTTTTACGTTTGTGGGAAACATAACGTTGAAACGAGTTGACCGATCGTGCTAAAATTGTACACACAACTTAATAACAATATTACCTTGATCTTGTACGTACTTGTTTATGGAAATCTCTTTTAAAAAGTACTTGTTTATTGCAAAAAGAAATGAGTTTTATGTAATATTTAATTTTTTTTTCTCGTGTCCCATTAAAAAAATGTTTCTTAAGTATAAGTTTAGCATTTGGATGTTAAAATACTCCAAATTCTTAGCTCATATTTTTCACATCAATATTGAAGTCGTTAGATTTTCCGCGAAAACTTTTCTGAAAGACTACATCATAACGTCGCCATTTTGCAATATTTTATTAAGTGAAAAAAATTTATTTCAACCGTTTAATTATATAATAAATTATATCTAAAGCTTTATAAATAAATAAAAAAAAAAACTAAAGTTCAATAATTTCAAAAACAATTGTAAAAAATTCAGCGTTATTTTCCTTACAAGCTAAATTCCAACGAAATCGAAGAAAAATCTTTGAACGAAATCATGTTCTATGATACGAGTTTACTTTAAAACCGTGTAAAGCCTAGTTTTCTACTCTAGGGTCTCTGGGACACCAAATACATCCAAAGATACGTAAGAAAATTAATAATACGTCTGGCAAGTTAGAGCTAATATGAAAATACTTTGCAATAACCATTTTTGTTTTAAATAAGAGGTAGACGGTGTTAGATAAATAGACGTAAAAATATATTTCATCTCTCGTCATCATCTGTTTACAGTCGAAACACAAAAAATTAAAAAAATATTATTACTCATATTCGATACTGAACATTTATCGCGTACCATCCTCCTCGCTTACACGCACACAAGTTTCATCTTTCGTTGCACAAGGAAACTTTTTTCTTTTATTTTTTTTCACTTTACGCCACATTCTTAAATGTTATATTATAACGGGACGTAGGATTCGACTAGGTTTATAGTTAATACGCGGTAGCAGTATTCGATTGACACAATGTCGAGCGATGAGTAACTTTGATGATCATTGAATTGCTGATTGACTCGCCCTTCTAGGCACCCTACGGCGAAAAAAAAGGGTAATGCTCTCTTAGGACTTGTAGCATATTATGTTGGAAATCCAAAGATTTACATTGCATTTATAAATATAATCTTGATGCCTAGATAGACAAATGATATTATCGTAGCGTCACGTAGGGATTCCACGACGATGTGCGTTCGGTTTTTGTCCTCATAGCGACAGTACGGCATTCATAAGACAACGAGATCTTCTTGATCTTCTGTCTTAAGACAATACAACGTGTCGGCACTATGCTCGCATTGTGAAATTTGTGCCAAAAAGCGAACGTACAACGTAACGTTTGCAGTCGTGTACCGACTTAACGACACGATTGGCCATGTTGTGCTATTTATATGTAGACAAAGGGGTACTTTTTAAGCTAATGGCTGGAAGAAGATATTATCAAGTGTTGCCACAAGTTGCCTAATGTCGTAAAGAATCAATTCTTAAGCTGATTGTGAAATGTTCGATGAATCGATAATGGCGTTTTGATTTTAATAATAAATAAACTTAAGAACAATGTTACCTGTTAAACCCTAAACGAATTAACGACGTAATAATAAAAGAGTAAAACAAATAATTAAAGCTCAACATCAACGATAAATTCGTCCTAATAATTTGTCTAATCTCTTTCTAATACATCCACTATCGTCTTGATAATTCTTTTGCCGTTTTGATGGTTCAGTAGATTCAACAGAGGATCCTGCATCTTTTGCTCCAATATCTTTACTAATTCGATTCTCATATGTTGCAACAACTGGGCGATCTGAAGAGATAAAAAAAAAATACAACGTGAGCTAATTGTTCCTTAATGAAAAATGAGGTTGATAGCAATCTTACCGTGTGAGATTCAACGGCAAACATAATCCAACCATCAGCGAGAGACAATATAAATGTTCCATTGTGCTGTTCAACGTTGAGACCGTAACCCGAAAACAAAACCAACGGTAGCATCGAAACCATTGATACTTCGCGAATAAATATTTTACTTGTCTTTATTTTTTCCTGATAAACGAGATACGGGCTTGGAAAGTAACCAACGGTAAAATTAACGGACGACGGATGAAGATTAACGTAACCATCTTCTTTCGTTTGGAATTTGAGTTCCTCGGATTTTGGTTGCCTCGGTATTGCTCCACCTGATTGTACTTGAAACGATTTTTCTGGTGTGAAAATTTTAACGACGTTGGGATACAATGCTGCGCACAATAAACCTTGGAGCAACTTGTAATTTTCATTGTTTCCGTTAAGCTCGGGACCAGTTATTTCGAGAACCTTGTCGATACCCATTTGTCGCCTCGGCATATTCACCGGTACAAAACCAATGGATACCAACAGCTCCAACAGTTGATGTTTTATGTCTGCCAAAGTGTGCAGCGTTCGTTTCGAAAGAAAATTTTCATTGGCGAATACTTGACCAGCGTATGTGCTTCGCGAACAGGCTTCTAACCATTTCTGAAACCAATCGACCATACAATTTTTAACAAACCCACGTTCAAACGATATTTATTCAACCCTAGGCGGAGCATTTTACTTTGCATCGGCTCAAACGTCAAGTAAAAATCTTTTAATTACCTTATAAGCCTTAAGAATCGTAAGCTGATCCGAATGGACAATTGTAAATTCTTTACGTTTAAGGTCAACTTCGTGTCGTTTGTCGAACGGTGAAGAGAACGGACTTTTGTGCGAAAGACAGGCAGCGATAGTGAGAGCTGAATCGACGCAGCAAAAAATAGCTCCGTAAAGAATCAATTTGCCAATTCGTACGTCAACAGGTAAGGCACCGAGGTGATGACCAAGCGGCGTAAGATTATAATCCGAATCGAAGGCTCCAACGTCTTGCAAACGTTTCAATGCGTCCGATATGTTCTGTCTAGGCGGTGGCTCAAGGACTCGTTCTGTTGACAAAGCAAACAAAAAACAATTAAATTGACAGTCGTTCAATATTACTATTGTTGCAGCGGTTGTTATTGCACGTACCCAGCACACCATGGAGATCGGATTTTTTGTTCATGTGCATTATCTGAATACGTAGAAGCAATGGTTCAAGGGGTATCCTGAGTATCTCGGGAATCGGTTGCGCCAAGAAATGGTACTTGAACCTGTGAGATTAATATTTTGTTCTATGAAAAGAATATACGAGGATGATACTCCTTGTAAAGCGAGTCAATAACGGAATTAACAATACCTGTGAGAGGTGTACAAATGAATCGAAACTCCAGGCATAACACGACCAGCTCTGCCCTTTCTTTGCATTGCATTTGCTCGCGAGACCCAACAAGTTTCCAAACTTGCCATATTCTGATTAGAAAGAAATCTTGTTTCCTTCATTTTTCCCGTCTCAATGACAAACACACAATCGTCTATCGTCACGGACGTTTCAGCAATATTTGTACTCAATACAATTTTCCTTACACCCGCTTGGGTTTTTTTGAAAATAAGATTTTGTTCCTCGCTCGATAACGTCGAGTGCAACGGAATAACGAGAAAGTTACCGGTTCGTGGGCTCAGTATCTTGTTGTCGTTCAAACAATCCCTCAGAGCGGTTATTTCAGCGAGTCCAGGTAAAAATATCTGTAAGGTGATGGAAATGAAAATTTCTATGTTATTTCGGTGAGTCCGGGTATAAAAATATCTTTAACGTCATGAATAATATTTATGAATTACTTACCAAAATGGAACCTTCTCTCGGATAATCATGATGACCGTCAACAATCCATTCCAAAACTTTTTCAATCAATTCGTTGTTTATCCTTTCGTGATCCATAACATATAAATTTTTGTATGTTTGTCTCGAGTATCCGTCGTATCTTCCGATTATTTGAGCGAGTGTCAAATTTTCATCGAGTATCGTATCTTTAGGCTTTTGAGATGCAAAACTTTCCATATCCGCAGCTTCCAACTCTATTTGTAACTTTTCCCAACCACCCTTGATTCTCCTGGTATATTTCGAATTTTCCTCAAGAACATAGTTGGTCTCTTCGAAAATATCTTCCAGGAATATTTGTTTAACCGGAAATGTACGGCCGGGTATATCCAAAACTGGTGAATTCATGAAGTACGATGAAAAAGAATCGGCCTTTAACGTCGCGCTCATCAATATGACTTTTAAATCGGGACGTTTTGGAATTAACTGTTTGAGCAACATCAACAGAAAATCGCTGTAAATTAATAATAATAATTTTTTTATTACTATTCATAAAATAACGAGGAGGAGTTCAAACTCCGCAAGCTTTGCACGTGCAACTCTCCGTACTTGACTACATATTAGAAAAATATCTCGCCTGACATCGCCCTCTTATACAACACGAAGATCCCGGTGAAATCCCTGGGCCCTGCGATGACCCAGGGTGTCACGCATCCTGCACTCTGGCTCTCTATGGGAGACCTTTAATACAGAGAGACAGATGTAAATAATTAATTAATTAATTAATTAATTAATTTAGGTTCTTTAGGTTTTCCTCGATACTTGTACACTGCGGCGGTCGAAGCGGCGATATATTTTTGTAATAAAGAGAGATATCAAGAGGAGACCGACGTTACCTTTCGGCGCTTCTTTCGTGAACCTCATCGACAATTATATGCGTAACAGACTTGAGATGCGGATCGCTGGACAGCCTTTGAAGAAGTATACCCGTTGTACAGAAAGTCAATCTGGTCCAACTGGACATTTTGCTTTCCAGACGAATTTGATAACCAACCGTGTTACCGATTCGTTCGTCTCTTTCCGCGGCTACTCTTTCCGCAACCCCAATTGTGCTTATTCGTCGTGGCTGCGTACAAATTATTTCCGCGTGCGTCTCTTTATTCGCATCCGATCGATTGACCAGCCAATCGTCCAACAAAAATTGTGGCACTTGTGTACTTTTACCGCATCCAGTTTCGCCAGAAATTATCGTTACCCGATTGTTCTCAATCGTCTCCAATATTTCATTCATCATCTGCCAAGCCGGAAGTTTACGACGAATTTCTTTCATTCTTTTGTACGCTGGTGCTTTTTGTTTCACGAAAAATTTCTCCCGTATCTTGTTGTCCTGCTCGACGATTTCCTCCCACGGAACTTTGTCTCTGCTGGTTCTATTCGTCGAACCCATACGATTATGCGAGGACAATGATTCGTACGAGAGAGGGTCGCACGATTTTCGGAAAAGCGGCTCGTTTTTATCCGGAAATTGCGGCTCATTTTCTTTCAAGTAACTTTTAATCTCATATTCATTCTCCACGAGTGAAATTATTGAGAACAAAGACGGCGTTCCACTTGCGCAAAGATCCAACGCTTCGTCGTACAACCGTCTAACGATCATCAGATAATCGAGGCTCGGATAGATCATTTCATTCTTGTAGAAATAAAGATACGGTGGCTCGTACGGATACTTGCAATCTAAATTAAATTATCAATAAATTCGCTCTCTCAATTTTTTACTTTGACCAACTTCCTTATTTTATTTTACATTTACTCTGGTAAAGGAACTTGTTGTTTATTTAAAGCTAATATTAATGTAATATACCTTGAGGAAATCGAATCTCCAGTGTAAAATAAGGATCTTGCTCCATCGTACTACTGGTAGCCGATTGCGACTGTTGTTGAGGTTGTTGATGAAGAAATCTGCACTTTATTCCATATCTGCATTTACCATGTTGGAATAATCGACAGATATCTTTATTATGAACTTTTGGTTTTTGCACCGGTGGTTTTTTCTCATCTTTATCAATCAAATAATCAAGGTTTAGTTTAACCAACCAAATTTGATTCTTTATTTTTTCTATAAACATATCTCCGTAAATGGATTCCAGAGCGAGCTTTTCGTCGCTACGACGCTCAGATAACTCGTTAGAGTCTAAATTTTCAGAGCCACCTATTTCGCCATAATCCTTCACTCCGTAATACTTTTGAAATAAAATTTCCAATGCTTTTCCGACATGGCCATTCGTATGTGTCAATGCTTCGTTACAGTGCGACGTGTGATAACTACAAATAATAAATTGTTCGGTAAGCAAATAAATTAACCAATTTTGAGAAACGCATCTCCGTAGTTTAACTCGAAATTGCGCTTCACAGTTTTCTCGCAAGATCGTACATTACCTGTAACTTTCTAACTTTGAAGTGGCAAATTGTTTTGTCAGCTGATCGTGCGATTTAGCATTAGTATTTTTACAAGAATAATCGACGACTCCCTTTATCACCAAGTTCCCTCTTTCCAACCAATATTGCCCTCCCAAGTTGGATCTTTTATTTTTAAAATCAGATGCTTCGCTAAATTTAAAATTCTACCGAAATACGAAATATCGTTATGTCATTGGGTTGTACGGATGACGGAAGTGTGAATAAACATTTTATAAGAAGAAATGCTTTATTACCGAACCGTATACGTGCTTCAGAGTTTCATAAAGTTGTTTTTCAGATTCATCCGCTATTCCAAGTGTTTGCATTTCAACCTTATGACTGCCATAATGTCTTGCAGGCGCGCTGTCGCTTTTACTCTCTTGTCCCTTCGAAGTCTTTGGAATGGCAGCTTTCGTTGGTCCACTAAAAGTTGCAGATATAAAATTATTTGATCCTTTTGTCACTTCTTTACGAAAGAAGCTTAGGTTACGCAGAAACATTTTTTTTCCTCAAGATTTTTATGCATTACAATTTTTTTTTAAACAATAATGCCAAGTAAACTACCTTGTGCGATACCCATTTGTTATTTTCTATTTTACATGCAGTTTTCTCTGTAAGGAAGCCAAAATTTATCTACAGAGGTGATTTCGTGAAAAATGGAAAACAAATAATAAGCGACATGCAGGATTTTTCATTTGTTCATTTTTAATTTATTGTTTAATTAGAAGAATATTGTTATCCATATCTGTGCTTCTTGGGATCACATTTTCTTTTCCTCGAGATTTTTACTTTTGACCAATTTTTTTGACAAGTATGCAAAGTAAACTAACTCGCACGCTACTTACTCGTTATTTTCCACTTTTCACACAGTTTTCTCTGTAAGGAAGCCAGAAATAGGTAGCAATGTGCAACATTTTTTATTTCTTTATTTGAATTTATTGTCATAAGAAGAATATTGTTAATCTCGTCCTGCTGTTTAAATTTGAATCTGATTTTTTGTTGCCCAAAACATCTGTGCTTTTCACGACATTGTTCATTTAAAACAATGTCACGTCGTTTGCTTCTTTAGTCGAAGAATATTAAGAAAAAGAAAGTTAATTGCCAAACTAATTAAAACAAAAAAAAACAGAAAAATATACATCACGACGACGAAGAGCCTGTCCCCGATAAGAGGTTAGGTGACATCTTTCAACTTACGGATTTGTGTTCTTTCCTTGTTTAACTTCGACGCAATAATCGTCCATTAATTGGGCACTGTAATGATCCATTGTTCTTAAAAAAATCTGCAAGGTTTAAAGCAAAAAAAAGAAATATTTATTATTTAATTATTCATCTGTTTTTTTTTAGTGACGGCAATGTCTCAAACGGAACATGACAGAGAGAGACAAAACGACTGTCATCCGAACTACTTATCGACACTTTCGTCTTATGCAACTTTCGTAATCTACGGATATGCCTCACATTGTACAGGACCGTAAAATGAACTTAAACGTTTCGACATCCGATCAAATTTCGGATGAAAACGTGCAAAAAATTATAGTAATCCTATATTACTGACCCTTCAACAATCCAATACGACCGCTTCAAATGTCAATAACATCAGTTTTGTAGGATATAAGTTCCTTTCTGGAACTTTCATACTTCACACCGGACGTCGATTCTTTGAGGTTCTCCAAACATTTCAACACCGTTAAAAAGTCGATCACACAGAAGAAATGAACGTAGAGTGTATATTGCGTTCACGTAGTCGGGCTGCTTACAGCAACAAGAATAGAGAACTTTGTCGCGAGACATGGCCGATAGCTCAGCTGTATGAAGGGGAGACGAAATATCTATGCGTGCGAAAGAGATAGAACTAGTATAGTTTCGCCTCACCTGAATTCCGCGAGAGACGCTGGTAGGAATTTATATAGCTGTCTATCTCACAACCAGTAGAGTAAAATGCTATTGTTTACAGTGTTAGTTATCCACTGAGTAAGTCTTACGTCTCCTTGAGGTAATGTGACACACCCTCCCGCGCCGCAATTTCAGTCAGTTATTATCGCAAACTGTTTACCTATTTTTTCAAAGGTGCAGGATACTTATGGACAATAGCAAATTAGGTTAATGATCGTAACGAAAGGACGAAGAGACACCTAATTTACTATTATCCAGAAACCACCGGCACCCTTACAAAAATTAGTATATTGTTTTAGATACCGACTGTGGTATGTCACATAATCTTGATGACGTGCTTACGTCATCCGTATCACTCAGATCGTCATACGTACCACAGACATCGCAGAATCTTCCTGTCGCGAATTTTCGCGCCATGATAGATCGTTCGGATAAAAGAAGAGAATGGTTAATTGTAGAATTGTGAGCTGTAGTTCACCGTTCTTCTTGTTTCGCCTGTTGCCGCCAATATTTCAAACAGTCAGGCGCTCGAATTGCTTTTTACCGACAAGACCAACTGATTGTTCGGTACGCGGTAGGAGGGCGCTAATGATGAAAGGAAGGGAAAAGTAGCGTTCATTCACTTGTGCTATATTGACTGAGCTGCTATGAATGCAAGTGAGGTAGCACCATTGGCGATAGTGGCGGACCGGAGAGACTGACAGAAATTTGTAGCACGTCACGTTAAGAGGAGGCGCAACCTACTCAGTGGGTAACTAAAACTGTAAACAATAGCATTTCACTCTACTGGTGTGTGAGAGAGACAGTTATATAATATACTACCAGCGCCTCTCGCGGAATTCAGGTGAGGCGAGACTATGCTAGTTCTATCTCGTTCGTACTCATGCATATTTCGCCATATCTTCATAAAGCTGAGCCATTGGCCATGTTTCGCGGATTTATTTTTCGAGCTTATCAACAATAGTTGCCGTGCACGGTTGATGAACTTTTTCGTTTCTAAATCGCAATCAGAATGGGTGTATTGTATGTGCTTTTGTGCTGGCTTGGGGATGACAAGCGGCGTTTTTTCATTTTGTGCCTTAACTCATTTTAAAAAGTAATTTTTTCATTACAAGTAACTGCGGATAATTAATCTGTAATTTTTAAAATGTATTTTCAAAATTCTACGTTTGTCACCCAAAAGGTTCACGTTTTTGCAGTCTATTGACTGCAAAAACGTGAACCTTTTCATTTCATTCTATTCAGTGTAGAACGAGTAGGAGCGTTCCGGGAATTAGATGCGTGGTGTGGAGGTTTCTCCTCCCCTTAAGAGGAGGCGAAATAAAATTTGGTCAATAGACTGCAAAAACGTGAACTTTTTGGGTTACAAGCGTAGAATTAAGAAAATCGAAAAAAAAATTACAGATTAACTATCCGCAGTTACCTGTAATAAAAAAATTACTTTTTAAAATGAGTTAAGGCACAAAATGAAAAAACGCCGTTTGTCACCCCCAAGCCAGCTCAAAAACACACACAGTACTCCCATTCTGATTGCGATTTAGAAACGAAAAAGTACCTCGACCGTGCACGGCAACTATTGTTGATAATCTCGAAAAATAAATCCGCGAGACATGGCCGATGGCTAAGCTGTGTGAAGATATGGCGAAATATGCATGAGTGCGAACGAGATAGAATTAGTATAGTTTTGCCTCACCTGAATTCCGCGAGAGGCGTTGGTAGTATATTATATACCTGTCTCTCTCACACACCAGTAGAGTGAAATGCTAATGTTTACAGTTTTAGTTACCCACTGAGTATGTTTCGCCTCCCCTTAAGTTGATGTGATACATTCTCCCTCTCGCCCTCCCCTTCCCTATCAGTATCAAAAACTCTAGTATAATCTTCTTCGAGACCATTAATGTTTGAGATAAAAGCAAAATGCTTGTAAAAGAATAATGTAAAATATACTGGAGAGCAGATAGCTGGAGTGTAACCACTTTTTACCGCAACATCAATCATCACTGGATTACCATTTTCGTTACCGATAGCAGTTTGCGTATGAGTGTCACGTGACATACCGCAGTCAGTATCAAAAACTATTTACCTATTCTATTAGGGTGATAACCAATGTCTCGAAGACTTAATTTCTCGAATGATTGTTCGGTACGCCGTAGGAAAACGCTGTTAGCGAAAAACCATATAAATATCGTTCTGTCGGGATCGTAGCTTACATAATATTAATTGGGAGTGACCGGTGGTGCCCTAAATACATAAATAAATAAGTAAATAATAATTTTCAGATAGCCCGAGAGGTTGGCACCGGCGATGATAATGTCGCCGGTTTCGCGTAGGGTTTAAACTAGACGACCGGGAAGACCTGCGATTTTGCTGACCAGGTCATCCCGGTGCTGACTTTGTTAGCTTGGCCGCAAAGTATATAATTATAGTTTATAGTGTTTTAATATTTTATATATAACGTAGTGCATTTTAAGTGGTGATACCTTCTGCAGACGACAATACAGGTATAAAAATTGAGAATTAAGTTTTATTCGAACTATTTATGTATTTACATTAATTTTATTTATTTTTATATTATTCCAGGTTGCACGGGTACAATAAGAAGATGACGTCGATCGAGAAAATACTGTCGTCGATGCGGGAAAGGAGTCGAAAGTAAAAATGTCAATAAATGAGTCATAAAGTTGTTGCATTTGTTAAAAATGACCGTTATTGTAATCCATCACCCTCTCGACTCCTTTCTCGCATCGACGACAGTATTTTCACGATTGACAGCACCTTCTTATTGTCCTCGTGCAGCCTGAAATAATATAAAAATAAATGTAAATACATAAATAGTTCGAATAAACCTTCATTCTCGTAATTTTTATACCTTTATTGTCCACTATTGTCGTCTGCAGAAAGTATCACCACTTAAAATGCATTACCCTATATATAAAATGTTAAAACACTATAAACTATCATTATGTACTTTTCGGTCAAGCTGGACCTCGAGAACGGTCTGGCGAAACACCTGGACGAGGAGGAACACTGTCCAGCCAAGCTAACAAAGTCAGCACCGGGATGACCCAGTGAGCAAAGTCGCAGGTCATCCCGGTCGTCTAATTAAAACCCTACGTGAAACCGACGACGTTATCATCACCGGTGGAAGCCTCTCGGGCTATCTGAAAATGATTATTTATTTATTTATTTATGTATTTAGGGCCTCCACCGGTCACTCCCAATTAATATTATGTAAGTTACGATCCTGACAGAACGTTATTTATATGGTTTTTCGCTATCAGCGTCCTTCTACGGCGTACCGAACAATCAGTCGTTCCTGTCAGTCAAAAGCAATTCGAGAAATTGAGTCTTCGAGACATTAGTTATCACCCTTTCATTAAGGGTGCCGGAGATTTCTGGATAAAAGCACATTAACTCCTTCGTTCATTTCGTTACGCACCTAATTTGCTTTCATCCAGAAACATCCTGCACCTTTGAAACGATCGGTAAATAGATTTTGATACCATCTCGGCCAGTGACGTGCGCAGGGGAGCATGGATCTTATCGCCTTAAATCGCAATTCGAATTTATTTTGACTCAAACTTTTTGTCAGAACGAATAAGATTTTTATTTTCAATTTTTTTATTAAAATGTTCAATTTTGTGTGCACTTTTCATTGTTGTATTATAATAACGCTCTTGTTATGTTTTTTTTTTGCTTTTACAACGTCTTATTAATTTGCCATATTGTTCTAAAGGACATTTTTCACTAGCTGAACTGAGTCAAGCAAGATACTTGAGATTCCAACTCCGCAGGTTAGTTTAAAGCTCTCGACAGACCATGACCCAAGTTCAATTTATGTACAAACAATTTTACTTTAGAGATAGCTCACCTACTACTGGTCATTTGATTAGATAATAATTATAATCATAATCACACAAAATAAAATAATCGCTTTTAGAGCAGAGATTGGAATCATTTTCTATTATACAAATGGGTAGCTGTACGCGCGCTCATACGCGGAACACATATACACAAACACACAACGAGTTGAAGTTGAGTCGTGATGACTGACTAGAAATCCGCTCAGTCTTGGCAGAGCCTACGACCGGGTCTCTGCAGATTTCCCGTTCGTCATCTTGCACTAAACCGCTACGGAATCACCAAATAAATATTAACCTATTAACAATAATAAATACACAACAGTAAATGAATAACAATAAATTCGTTTATTTTGTGATTAATAATAATAAAAATGATGGGAAGTTGCTTATTTGTGTCGGTGTTAATGCTCCTCGCAGTCGGTAGTGCGGTGACTCAACTGTCAGAGGATTATTGGACAAAGAGAGCAGCTCTTCTTCAGGTCGAAGATGCATTTGCTCTGGGAGGTAATCTTCAGTTTCAACCCGGAGAACGGATAGTCAACGATATTCTCATGACAGCAAAGCGTGCGGAACTCGACAATGGTTTGCATTCAGTGTTGTCTATTGTTTAATTGCTTCGTTAATGATTATCGATCGGACGTTTATTGCGTAACAAGGTCTATCCTAATCTATTTTTCTTTTAAATACATCTTTAACGTTTGTTCCCATGATTCCTTAGCCATTTGCTTTTATTTTATCAATTCATTGTATAAAATCTATTGATTGATCAATTTCAGTTTCTATTTGAAAATTGGGTAATGGGACTAATAGAATTTCTTCTACTATCAATCCCATTAGAAAAACCTAAAGCATTACGCCTTACAAACTTCCTTTCGATGCATCCATTGTTTTAGAAATCGGACCGTTTATGTATGAAGGTAAAGAAACTCGATTGTATTAATAATTAAGAAAAAATTATACAATAAAATGTCTCAAAGCCGTTTCGTTAAATCCATTTTTGCTATCTCATAAAAGAAGATTTATTTTCATGAATTTTATTCCCCTAATTTTCATCTCAGAATTCTTAAAATGTCTCAAATAGTCAGAAAGTCACATTTCGTAAGAATGCCTAGGCTTGCACGTGGGCCCGCTTGTGTGTGTGTGTGTGTTGGCTTCCAAGAAATCAAAGGACTATATCTCGAGAACGCCTCGACCAATCATTCTCAGCTTTGATACACAAACTTCTCAAGAATTCCTCAAAAATTCCAGATTTTATGGAATTTGTTTTTTCTTAATTGCGTGCAAGCTGTAGCTTTTGTAAACTATCAGTTATCGAGTCAAACAGTTATTCGTAATTACAGTTAGGTTATAAGTTGTTTATTTGGGCGAAATCGTGAATGATGTTGGAATTTTACGGGATTTTTAATTTTTCGAAAAATGTACTTATGTATGTAAAAAGGTACATTATCGCACTTACTTTTGCAAAACAAACTGGCGAGCCCACAATTTAAACACTGATGATATAATATTCAGCGGTATCTGGTACAATGTTCCGTTTTGTAACGTTGTTTAGATTTTAGAAGATTTCTAATATTTTAGTTTGTCATCTCTCCAATTTTCGAACATTATTAGACAACGAACTAAAAAATTGTACACACACCACCTAATAGAACGTTCAAGAATGTTTCCAATAAGATTTTGCCATAATTGATAATGGGACTCGATTGACACGCCAGATTACATTTTTTTTAATTTCGATTGCACTTTTTCTTTGCAAAAAATATAACGTTTGTAGATTAAGAATAACTTTACTGATCGAACTTAAATTTGAATCGAAATTGAAACAAGCAAAGCAATGGATCCTCTTTATGTGTTGAATTTTTCATTTAAATGTCATTGTACAAATATATTGTATATATTTAATATATATACAATAATAATTTAATATATATATAATATATCTTTTTACTGTGAATTTTGAATCTGTTCTCTCTCGTCGTCATTGTGTGTGCTCGTTGGTGTTTATAATGTCTGATTCTTGTTTCTCTCACAAATATGGAGTAATTAAATGCGACTGGTGTATAACGCATAGAAGGGAGCTTACAAAGCAAAACCTTGCACATTACTTTCTTATTATTTTACACCAAACTTCCTATATGAGGAGACCAAAATCGATGAACATAACTTCCTCATAAAGATTGCTTTGTCAACGGTGTAAAACGAGAAGGAATCAATTTGCAATGTTTTACTTTACAGGCTTCGTTTTATTTATAAAAACCAATATTTTCGAATAAATAAATGTCCCATTTAATTCTTAAAATTTAAAGATTCCAAAAAATTATTTAATATTCAAAAAATGTGTGAATTTTTTTTATTACCAATCTTTGAACAAGTGTATTATTAGAATTGTTAGTTCGGATGGATAAATAATTGTCCAACAGAAAAGTAATAATTGAGCTCACCTACATTATCACTTTTTTTAAACAACGTGCTTTATGCTTTATTTATATTTTGTTGATAACTGTAAAAAGCAAAAAGCACTGAATTTATATCGGGTGTCCCATTTTAATTTGACACTTCATTTATCTCGAAAAATACTGCTCCGATCAAGTATTGAGTATCAGTGAAACTTTTAGGGTTCAAAGTGGGACGTTCAAAACAAAATTACGAAATACAGTAATAAATATATAAATAAATAAAAATACATTGTAATGAGCTATTAGAACTTTCTTCAACAAATAAAGTACCAATAAACCAATTATCAATACGAAAATTCATAAATTATTCGGAAAAATAAATAAATTCATTTCTAAAGAAAGAAGCGTGCAAATTTGAAACTTGCATATTGCTTCCTCGTGATTCTGGCCGACCCACAGATGTTCCTCTATGGGAAATGGTTATCTCAATTCTGGCTTCCTCATAAAGGAAGTCATATTAAAGTTTTCAATAGAATCGAAACTTGAGTAAAACTGCAAACTTGATAAATTTAAAACCCCTCAATCGATTCTGAACAAATTCGAGACCAAGTATTCTTGTTCCCTAGATAATTTGTATGCCAAGATTCAGTTTGATAGATGGAAATTTACGAAAACTAGAACAAAAATATATTTTTTTCGAAAAAATTACAAAAATTCATAAAATCTGAACGCCTTTATCGATTCATGCCAAACTCAATAACGAACAAACTTATCCCCTGGCCTACTATTTTAGGGAGTTTTTCTTCGATAGCTCAAAATTTACAAAAGTTAGAGAGATCACACGCTTTTTTTCAAAAATTCAAAAAACCATAAAATGAGACACCGGTTAGCGATTTGGGCGTAAATCACAGCAAATCGAGGGGAGTTGCGACCCGATTTGTCTGCATAGTTTCATGAAGATCTAGTAACCCATTCTCGAAATATAGCCATTTCAATTTTGCAAGCTCATCTCGCATATACACACACACCCACACACGCGTGCACGCGCAAACATTTTTTCTAAATATGACTTTTCGATACTTTGAAACTATTTAATACTCTGACACTAGAATCTCGAGAATATATTTTTTCCACTAATCAAAGCTTCTTCTATGAGAAAGCAAAAAAAATTCTGAATATTTGATAAATGTTTTTATTTTAACTAATTTATAAATACATTTTGACATAATTATTATTAAAAATCTTCATAGTATTCTCGGTATAGTTGATTTTTTAAAGATTTTTCTCTTTAAAAGTGCCGTGAAGTATTCAAATTATGATCGAATCGAACTTTTAGTCGGGAATGTATGCGTATATCGTCAGCAAATTGATAACGCATCTTCCAATGCAGAAAATGATCCATCACTCGTCATAATCAGATCAATATTATGGTTTATTATTCTAAAAAATCTGAATGACCAAACATCTCATCGGGCATTACCATATATCAGTTGATTTTTTTTTTAAACATGACTGTGAATGTATTTATATATTCACATTCATATAGCTGTGAATGTTTTTATACTTAACAACAACACTCATTTGATTTGTGTAAAGCACTTCTCCCTCTTTAAGATTGCAGCGGTGTCATGAACGATTTCTTTGCTCGCGCTCTTTCGTTCGCATTGCAATTGCCAGTTCTTTCCGTCTGATCAGTTGTGCGCGCTAGCGCATGGGTTACTGTCTCCACTTTGCTATCGTCAGCTCGCACGCCCACACAAATTCTTCCATCAGTGACAATATGTTGTTCTTTTTCCATATCAATCCAGCCTGGTCATTGTCTAAACCTCGTTATTAAAATTTTGTTTGACTATTTATTAGAGATTGGATTTTTTTATGCTTCCTTTATAGTTGAATAACAAAAAATAAAATTAGTTAGAAAACCAATTCTTCGTGCTTTTTCATCAATTTCCGCGAAAATAAAAATGTCCTGCAAGATAATTATTTAAATAATTCTAATGAAATAAATAAATATTGCTCGAATTATTTCTGCTAATATTTTAAGGAGGATGGCGACACTCGTCCCTGGGCAAGCGGACAAAGGGGAAAACCTATTCTTATATACGGGCGCTGACAACGGTCGCCAACCACAAATAATCAAATTTTATTATTTTTTGTGTTCTATAAAGCAAACAATTTTTACCAAATGAGTATGTCATTTGCAAATAATTAACTATTTATTAACGTTTAGAACCGTTTTTTTTTGTATATTTGAAACCCAAATTCATGATTATCGAAGCTAAAAGGTGGCAAACGCACAATTCAGTTTTCAGTCGGTGATAGCACTGAAGACGAAGCGATCTGTACATTAAATGTAAACAAACGTATTATTTGAGAGGATAGTTTCGGTATGCATTTGTACGAAAATGCCAAGGTGAAAAGGAAAAATAATGAGTGGAAAACATTACAAACGTCATTCATTAAAATGTTTGACCATAAAATTGCGACACGACAGTTCGTTTCCAAAGATTCGAGGGCAATTTTTATTTTCAAATCGTGGCGCCGATTCATTATGGCCGAATCCAATGCGACGTTGCCGATCACTGTAACGTGTCGTATAGCTTTATGCAAAGAATTTATAACACGTTGTTTTGTTTTTCCAATTTCTTAAGAACTATTTAGATAAAGACTTTCAATGTTCGTAAAATTTCTCCCCAAAGATGTAAAGAATTATTTGAATTAATTTCCATTAAATTCTTAACATTTTTTGTATAGTTATTGTGAGTTGTATGCACCGTACCGTTTTTCTTATGTCGCGCGTGTATAAGAGTATAAGCTTCAATAATTAAACACTGGACAACCATGTAGACGGTTGACTTGAAATTTTGCACCGAAAAGTGTTTCGCAAGTACTAATATTATTATATTTATTATTATATAATATAAAATATTATTATATATTATATTTTAAAGAAATATATCTAAATACTTACGTTTAATTGTAAGACGATGTGTTACACGTCGCTGGTTTCTCTCAGATCGTCATACGTGCGAGAGACATTAGCAGAATTTTCTCATTGCAAATTTTTCCACTACGATTAATCTCTCGGATAACAGACGAGAATCGCGAAATTTAGAAAAGTGAGACGCTTTTTATTGTTCTCCTCTTTAATTTCTTTCGAATGATCAATCGTGGCGGAGAAATTAGGATTACAGTTTTTGATACCGACTGAGAAATATCACATCGTCTTCAATTAATTATAATTAGGCCTAACGCTGGCTCCCAGTGGTAGCAATTCTGTGGATCTAGTTGTACACAAGCAACAAAGTGTTTTTGAAAAATGTTGGAAGCTTTACATTAATTAATTCTCTTTTACTTTCTTATAAAGTTTTTTGATTTTAATTTTTTTTAAATGTGTGTGTGTGTGTGTGTAGGGGTGCGCAGAGTGCTTCGAAAATAAGACGGTCATTAAGAAAGTTTTCAATCGAATAAATTGAATCTCTATTGTGTAAAGTGATTCGAAAGTTAAGATAACTTTTTATTTCACTTTATCATAGAAACATGATTTTACTAGACCAGTCACTGCATGTTTATTATGCAGTATTTAATTAAAATTTATGAGATTACTGAAATGATAGAAAAATAAAAAAATTTCGTTTAAGACTAGACGAGGACGTAGACACATTGATTGATGCCACAATCAATCTATATAATCGAAACTTCTTACACAATTGTAGTTACGACCAAACATGATTGGTATTGCAGTTGACAACAATTTACAAAGTGGTTAAAAAATGTAATTCTTAAAAAATCTCTTATAACTCTGAATCAACTTAACGTATATCGAACAGAATTTAGCGCGCAAGTGGAGCAGTAATCGCCCAATCGTCGTGGCAGATTTAATAAATATCGACAGAGTGAAAAAAATGTTATCCGATTTAAATTTAAATGTTAAGCGATGTAAACATCAGCTCGTGTACATTTTTAAGTATCGAACCTAAACCTTCTACACTGGTATGTTAGTTACTATCAAGGTTGCTTGGTATTGATTTGACTGGGATTGACAATGGATATAAGAAATAAGGAAGCTTGTCAATAAAAAAATGGTTCATTTGCTAATTTTTTAAGTAGAAACCTTGCACATTGCATCTTTTACGAGGAAGTCAAAATAGGTGAACTCCCTAATGAATGTGACTTCGTGAAAGGAATAAAATAATGAGGAAGTAATGTGCAAGGTTCTACTTTGACGAGCTTATTTATTAGTTTTTAAAATTAGATCTCCAGTAATTTGATTTACTGTATCAAATCGTCCATGTTCATTTTCACAAATAATCAAATTTTCTTATCAGTAAATAATAAATCTGAATCAAGACAGAATAATAAATCATCGTTTTTTTGCAAATCAATTAATAAATTCTTGGAGCAGAAACGTTGCAGTAGAATATTCATAATTTTCCTATCTTCGTCGAACAGATCATCTCGTGACCCAATTCCATAAATTATGATGCAGTGACGAATACGCTGTATTAATATCTCTTAAATGCCATGCACATAAACGATGAATAGAGAAGAGCATATCAAAATATAATTGCAAAGTTTCCTTGAAATTAAAGTTGCAACCTTGATATTATCTCTAAACAAGCTTTATTCATTTATTCTCTCAATCAAAACATTGTTATTATTTTTCTAACGTGCCCTATACCATTGGTACTAAAATATATGAACATTTTATTGAAAACAAAAACAAAATTTGCAAAGTACTAACCTTGCACAGTGCTTCCTCTTTATTTAACTTTTATTTTCTAAACTGACCTCTATGAACAATTCTTTCTCTCTCTCTCTCTCTCTCTCTCTCTCTCTCATTTTTATGGCTTGTTCAACGAGTTGCCGCAGAAAGTAATTGTTTATTTAATCAAATGTTTAAATATTTAACTGCTAATAGAAAAGAGAAGTAAATAAAAAATAACTCGTGGAGGAAATAAATAGAGTTAATTGACAAATAATGGGAGGATTGCAACTCTACTGACAATTAACAAAATTCGAATTTCAGGTTTCACGAAACCGTCCGATTTCTCACCGGCTAGAAATTTCCTGGAGGCGAGAATCGATATAAAAAAATCGGAGGTCTACCGTTTGATCCAAAAAATGCCGAAAGGTGCAGTGCTTCATTCCCACGACACGTCGATAGTTTCCGATGCATTTGTCTTCAACATTACCTATCGCGAGAATCTTTACGTATGCGAAGTTGGTGAAAAACCCGGAGATAAATTAGCTCTTCATTTTTTCGACAAACCAAACGAGGAATGCAACTGGAGACTGCTGAGCGATCTTAGACAAATTCCAGAGGTAAAAAAGAGCTTGGACCAGAGAATTCACAAACAACTATCGATGTACGATTCAACATCAGCGAATACCAATTACGCGGATGGAAATGCCGCTTGGAACAAATTCATGAGCATCTTTATGTTCATAACACCAATGCTGACGTACAAACCTGTTTACGAAGACCATTTTTATCAAGGACTCCAAGAACTATACGACGATAACGTGCTCTATCTCGAACTTCGTTCGACTCTACCTCCTCTCTATGAGCTCAACGGTACCGAGTACAGTCCTGTCGACGTCGCACGTATCTATAAAGAGGTCACCGACCGATTCGTAAAGGACCATCCGGACTTTGTGGGTGTAAAGCTCATTTACGCGCCAATTAAAACTGCCGATCCTGCAGAGTTTGATCGATTTCTTCGAATACTTAATGAGCTGAAAGCAGTGCTGCCCGATTTCCTCGCCGGCTTCGATCTCGTTGGACAGGAAGACACATCTACTCCGCTTGCCGATTGGGTCACCAAGATCAAGACAATTGCTCCGGACGTCCCGTTCTTCTTTCACGCTGGCGAAACCAACTGGAACGGAATGAGCGTTGATGAGAATTTAATCGACGCTGTTTTGCTCAATGCCAAGAGAATTGGCCATGGGTAAATATTTTTAGTCCTCAAACGCTTTTGGCATTTCAAGTTCCTCCAACTGGTTTTGAAATTTCCCCATTTCTTACCACACAATGACGTGTTACAAAGTTTCAATATCCTTCCACATTCAATATAGGATTCAACTTTATGAGAATTCGTCTAAATATAAATTAAAATTATTATTCACTAGAGTCTTGGAAGGATAAAACTTTTAAAGTAATTTTTTCTACATATTTCCCATCTTCAACTGTTAATAATCAATAATTCGGATACCAATTGAACTTTTTAACATTTTGCTTCTGCATGGAGGAAGCTTTATTTTCAAGAAATCTTTTTTTTAACATTTATCGTGTCCAGGATGTGTCAAAATATACAAAAATTAATATTTTCGTGTGTGTGAGTGTGTGTCAGACACGAAAACTTTAAGCATCATTAACTTGAGAACACATTGAGCTATTAAGCTAAATTCATCACGCAATTAGAGAGGTCAATTGTTTGTTCCATTGTTCGCTTGCGGTCGTTAGAATTACACGCGTTTCCAAATTTTAGCAAATACGTCCGCTCTCACACTATCCTCTACATTTATTGAGCTTTCGGGTTTAATAGTTATTCGCAAATAGACTAGAATACATGATAGATATTTAGTGTAGCGAGAATCGATCAAAACCGTAAAATTTAATGAAATTTTGAATTTTTCTAATTTTAGAAAAAATTATTAAAACTTACCGAGTTGACTGAACACTGAATTATCGAGCTGAAAGCTCTATTTACAAATACTAAAGAAACTAAAAGGACTACCGGGATAAGAATATGGTGACAAACGATGTGGACGTAGATAACTTATGACATTAAAAAAATTTCAAATTTCGCGAAACGCGTGGCAACGTTACACGTATATTGAGGTTGGCATCACTGAACTCACGTATTTCCGGCGTCACTCAAATGAACGTAAACAATTCGATAACAATGTCATCGCCTATACCGAATGTCATGCCAAAGCCGCGTTATGAAGGAAATTCATCGCGAAAAGGAAAGCGGAATGGCTAGAGAACGTTTCGGTGGCTGCAAACCGGAACTCGTGTGCCCCTAGAATCTCAAATAAAAATAAACTTTTATCTCATATCAGGCAGAACCTTTCTACGCTTATTACCAATTTTGCGTAATATTGATATTTCCTATCATATTTATATGTTATGTATACAATACGTGTGTCCCTTACACTATTGTTGTACACTACACGTTTTCTACGCATCCTTTATATTCTATTTATGTTGATATTTGAGATGGGCATTTTTCATCGAAATGTTCTATAAAACATTTCAGGTAAGGAATAGTTATTCATCCAACACAAAGCACTATGAGCTTGAAATAACTTGAAAATTCTTTCAAACATTGTTGTTATTTCTGCCCTAGACAAATTAATTTATGGACAGGTTACGTTTGCTCTGCCGTCTCGCGATTCTCCGCTCAGAGTGTGCCGTGTTGCCACGTTCCTTGCGTCTGTTATTAAAACGGCTGAAAAATAATCGTTTTGGTTCATTTAAACTTAATTCTTAAATGTATTTTTCGCGGTAATGTATCCTTTTTTCGTTTTTAACGATTCACTAGAGATTAAGCTATCACTTCGAATTATTCTTTTTTTATTGATCTTCTATTATGAAGCATATAATGAGCATAAACAACGTTTCTTACTCACGTCCGCCATAAAAAAAAATCATTAAAAAAGGCTTATTTTGATTTGGAATATTTACGTTATAAACGATTAAACTTATTCCGCTTCTTTGAACTGTTTCATAATGTCTCGATCTCCAATATACATTAATTTTATGATTTCATCTTGTAAACTGATAATTGCGGATGCATCCTTAACGGTAAAAAAGAAATGATAAAAATATCAACGACATTGAAGATATTAAAAATATTTATTTTTATTAATAATAATGATAAAATGTTATTAATAAAGCAATTAAAAATAATTGCTGAACAAATTTTTAGAAAACTTGATTTTTTGTTCTATTAAATGGATTCGTTGATTTTTCCGAATACATTTTTTAACCAAAGTTCAAGTAATAATTTTAGCCTTTCCTCTTTTATTTTGAGTTAAAAAGAGTTTTCATATTACACATAAGGAGTTTTAGGATTATTGAACTACAGTTTCTTAAATACAGCCTTTGAAAATTCTCTAAAAAAACAAAGTTTTGCAACAATTTTTTAAACAATCGTTTTTCATTAAAACTATTTAATAAATAACTTATTTGATTAATAAAATACTTGAATTCTGATCGAATCTCACTTATTATGTGCTGAGAATGTATACGCGAGTATCCTTTAACCCACTTTTTTTTTTCACAAGGACTAAATAATTGGTTAATCTTAGCCACCATTGGCCATCAATAATCGAAACCTTATAAATACAATTATAGGTCTTATCAATCTTTCAGAATCGCATGAGAAATTCGTCGATTAATATTTTGATGTTACATGATTTTAGATACGCTTTGGTGAAGCACCCGAAGATCATGAAAATGGCGAAAGAAAAGAAAATCGCCATAGAGATTTGTCCGATATCAAATCAAGTTCTGACCCTTGTTAAGGACCTGAGAAATCATCCAGCGAGTATTCTCTTCGCAGATAACTTCCCAGTGGTTGTATCGAACGATGACCCTGGTTTATGGGGTTCGAAGGCCCTCAGCTACGACTTCTACGAGGCTTTTATGGGAATAATGTCCGCACATTCGGATCTACGAGCCCTCAAGCAACTCGCTCTCAACTCTATAGAATACAGCAGCTTGATCGACACGGAAAAAACGCGTGCGTATGGAATTTGGAACGAGAAGTGGTCCACCTTTATACAGAGTTTTTATCCAGAGAACAAAACCTTCATTTTGAAATAAATTAATTTGAATATTTTATCAATGAAGATCATATATATTAATTAAAAATAAATTGTAATAATTGACGAATGAATTAACGACTGCGAACCAATGAACTAAGATTTCATAAATACAGAGGTATTTTTATATTCAATCTTCTTCTTTTAAATCGTCTCCGCATGCCTCTTGATCAAGTAGCCGGCGTGTATAGCATTCCCAGCGGACACAAAATAACATTCATGTTGCTGTTGTATTACAATTTCGTATGTTTAGCAATGTAATGTTGCTTAACAAGGGATTCATATAAAAGTCAATCCCTCTGTGAGAATCCGGGTTCTAGAGAAAACCCACGGCTCTCCCACAGAGTAAATTCGAGGAGGATCGGGTCTCGATTCTCCGATGGCGGTGTTATAATATATATTGACCAACACAAACAAAGTATAAATAATAAATAAATAATTAGGAACAACAAATTATTAGATAGTTCGATTTCTTGGCAAATACTGAAAGCCTTGTAAGTATCGGGGTTATATTCTTTTAAACAGAAGAAACAGTCTAAATTTCAACTAAAATCATTTGTAAAGAGATAGTGATACGTTAAAGCGCCTTAGTCATTTTAGGATACAATATGAGGTAACTTGTATACTTCAGGCAAATACGTCACACGATACTTATGCGCGGTATAAGCTTGAGGTAGTATTAGCTGTGAAAGGGAATATACGTATTGTTTTCAATCTGTTTATAGTCTCTCGATCAGAATTGGAAAGCTGAACCAATGAGTTTCCTATGGAGCGGCTTACCCAGCTCTGCAATCTTATCGCAACGGATCGTATGAACATTAATCGTTATAAATATTTATTACCGTTTTGTCCAGAGCTTCATATCATTGCCCATCCTATCCCTATCATTGACTCCTCCCCTGTCCCGATTATTGATCCGCGGAGGGCGTGTCAATAATATGGACACTTCTCACCTCTCGATTTGTTGATGATGAAAAACAATTTTATTTCTCTTTTTAGTGTTGTGATTCTATGTTTTATGATCATAAGGTAATAGTCATACATTGGTCTTACGACTATGTTTGCGGCTTTATTTATCACTCATTACTGGTTCTACATTGCTGTTAGTGATGATTGTGGAAGTATGAGTATTTATTCACAAATAATGTTGAAAGTGTGCTAGCGTCTTTGCAGCGGGACAAAGTTTTGAGGTCTTGGAATCTCGTTGTCAATTCCGATTAGATTATTGTCAAGAGTTTCTAGTTTTAAGTTGTAGGCCGCGAAATTAATTCTAAACCGTTTTCTGAAATTTACTTCATCCAACATTTCGTAAAGCGCTTGAGTTGGGAAATTTCTTGGAGGATTTCCGACTATTTTTATTACTTCTTTATAGGCTATTTCGAACTTATTGAGATCATTGTCGCTCTACAGTAGATATAGGCAGCCTAATTCATAATCTAGTATCGGTAGTATGCATCAAGCTCTGATGAGTTTATGTTTTATATGTACATCTATTTTGCTGTACCATCCTATAATTCCAGGCAGTATATATGATATTTTTCGCGGTTTCTCCGTGATTGGTTTAGTATGGCGTACCAGATTCATTGTACAGCGATCGTATCGGATACTGTCTCGAAGTGGGATGTTTTTGTCGTATATTCTAATAGTACGTTGTCGCTGCTTATGATCTACAATCATGGCTTGTGTTTCATCTGCGTTGCACTGAAGTCCCCATGATTCATAGTAGTCCATGAGAATCCTATAATTCCAGGCAGTATATATGATATTTTTCGCGGTTTGTCCGTGATTGGTTTAGTATGGCGTACCAGATTCATTGTACAGCGATCGTATTGGATACTGTCTCGAAGTGGGATGTTTTTGTCGTATATTCTAATAGTGCGTTGTCGCTGCTTATGCTCTACAATCATGGCTTGTGTTTCATCTGCGTTGCACTGAAGTCCCCATGATTCATAGTAGTCCATGAGAATTCGTGTCTCTATTTTGGCTTCGATTTTCGCACATGTCGGGTTCACTGACTTTGATATTATGCACGCAACGTCGGCGTATTGCGAGAGCATGCTTCATTCCTCGGGGATGTGTGGTACGAATGCGACAAAGATTGCGGGGCCTAAAATTGAACCGCGTGGCACGTTGTATGTTTGTGTCCACGGGTCACTGAGCTCGTTTAGGTATTTGCTTGGGATTTTTTTTCCTTGCAGGTAGCTTTATATCATTTTTTTTAAGCCCGAGTCTTTTTGAATTAATTTTCGTCTTTTTTTCGAATAAATTAAAAAATAGTTACATAATTTCCTTAACAAAATCTTCGATCTTATCATACTCTCTTAACATCACTGATAATTGATTCGGAAGTCTGCCAGGCTTCCAGTAATGAAGAGCGCTGCGGCGCGGGCGCAAAGCTTAAAAAAATCGATTATAAAACGTGATATCATAAACGCCGGTTTTTCGTGTGGTATCAGGGAATAATATTTCATGTTCAACGGTAAAAATGGCAGACACTTTGGTTTGTGGAAAAGATGCGCGAAAAGATGTATAACTTACTTACTTACTTATGGTACATCATACCATAAGGGTTGGAGCATATGGTATGCCACCTTGATCAAAAAGTTTTAGGACTTTATTCATAAAATCGAAAATACAAATTTATCCTTTAAGATCAATATGGTCCCCTTCAAAGTACTCGCTTGATCCAAACCTCGAAACACCGGCACTCAATTTTCGGTCTGTCCATCGGAGCCGTCTTCGATTTTTTCATGACATCCTTTCGGGTGCTGTAACGCGTTCCGCGAAGCGGTTTTTTAAGTCGGTTGAACAGGAAAAAGTCGCAGGGAGCTGGATCAGGTGAATTCGAAGGCTGCTGGGTAGTATTCCTGTTGTTATTCCTCAAAAACTCACGGATAAGGATCGCATTGTGCGGCGGTGCGTTATTGTCGTGTAAAATCCACGCGTTGTTTTCGCACAAATCCGGTCTTTTTTGACGAATTGCTTAACGCAAACGTGTCATAACGCCTAAATAATACTCTTTGTGGACTGTCTGTTTTTCTAGCAAGAATTCATGATGCACAACACCGTTGTAATCCATGAAAACCGTGTGCATCGCCTTCTTTTTTGACTGAAAACGACGTAGTTTTGTCGGTCTCGGCTCATTCGGTGCACGCCATTCACTCGCTTGATGTCTGGATTGCGTGTCATACTCATAAATCCACGTCTTGTCTCCAGTGATGATCCGTTTGATAAATGTTGGGTCGGATTCGGCCTTGGAAATCATGTCTTTCGCGATTTCAACGCGATCCTTTTTTTGCATGAAATTAAGGTCTTTAAAGGAACCAGTTTTGCAGCGGCATGACTAATGTTACGTCCAAGTAACATGAGAAATTGCCCTGTTTTAGACCTTAGCTAGGGCTAATTAGTCTGGGATACGGGCTCGGTGATTTGATCGTTAAAGATTTGAATTTACGAAGGGGTTTGAGAATGATAAAGAAAATGTAAATGGTGAGTTCCTGTTTGACAACCGGGAGTTCGAATGAAAGGAAAAGAGGTGTTCGCTGTGGTCCGCGCAACACCCTTATTTTGGGGGAGGATAGGAATTCGCGGTGGTCTGCGCAATTCCCTGGTTAAATTGAGAGGAAATAGAGTTCGCGGTGGTCCGCGCAACACTATCGTAAGGGAGGAAAAATAGCGTTCGCGGTGGTCCGCGCAACACTATCGTAAGGAAGGAAAAATAGCGTTCGCGGTGGTCCGCGCAACACTATGGTAAAGGAAGAATTTAGAATTCGCGGTGGTCCGCGCAATTCTATTGGAGAGATGGAAGTTAGAGTCCGCGGTGGTCCGCGCGACACTATAGTGAAAGGGAGAGAAGGTGGTTAGAGTTCACGGCGGTCCGCGCAACTCTAGACAATTTCGAAGACTGAATTTAAACTTACTCTTTACTAGAGATTCGAAAAATAGCGGAGAGCTGTACAATGTTTCAGCTTGTTCCGGTGTCGTTGAATATTTTACAAGAACTGATTTTTAGAGCACAATTTCGCTCTTTTTATACTAGTGTTTATGCTATCCTTGTCTAAAATTAGGGGTTGAAGAGGGCAAGTTCTTTGGCATCTCATTGGCTTGAACTTACCGTCTTCCCTTTCCTAATTTTCCAGATAGCTGGGGAGAATAGCTCTTATCTCTATACGTTCAAGGTCCATGTCATCCGCCTTCCGTTAGCTCTAGCGCCAGGGCCACCACTCAGGGTGTGCTCTGGTGCCCGAAGGGTAGTCGGATGCTAGGCGCAGTGTGGTGGAGTTACGGGGACGTAACACTAAGGCCCAAATCACTAACCAAAATGTCTCGAGCAGATCCATAAGCGATGTTCAAGCCCTCTGTCAGCTCTCTGATGGTCCATTTGCGATTTTCGGCCAACATTTCTTTGATTTTATCGATGTTTTCATCGGTTTTCGACGTCGACAGCCTGCCACTGCATTCGTCATCCTCGGCCGACTCGCGGCCACTTCTGAACCGTTCGGGCCACCGAAAAAGTTTGATCTCGAAAGAGTATCGTTGCCGAAACACTTCTCCATCATTTCCAAGGTCTGCGGACCGTTAAATCCGTTTTTCACACAAAATTTAATGTAAACTCGTTGAAGCACAGTTGATGCCATTTTCAAACTTGTAAAAAATCGAAAACACGCACACAGGTAGATGTACTTAGTACAGCGTAACTTTTACAAATGTTAATCTATGACGCTGAATTTTGAGAAAAGTGTCAATGACAGATGTGGCAACCGAACAAAATAAAATTCCAATCGGGTGACTGACAGCGCCACACGGTGGCCGGTCCTAAAACTTTTTGGTCAAGTTAGTATAACGAAATAAAATGACGGTAATCGAAAATAACTGTAGCGCCCGATCTCCAATCTGCACGGATTTACATTTCTTTGACATTGTCTGCCAGGGTGTTTGGCTCAAGATTTTAGTCTGCCCTTTCGTATATAGATTTTGACGACTTTCTGTAAATATTTATTTTTGTTCAAATGTTTATGGTATGACGTAAGTTATTTTTTTCGCGTCATAATTCCTTTTTATATTGTTTTTTTTTTCGCGCGTATCTATTGTAGTCGCCTTTTTTTACCAACCAAAGTGTCCGCCATTTTTACCGTTAAACCTGATATATTCTGATTCTCAGGTATATCACGTTTTTCAATTGATTTTTATTAACCCTTTGCGTCCGTTCCGCAGCGCTCTTCATCACTGGAAGCCAGGCAAACAGCCGAATTAATTAACAGCGATAATGAGATGAAAAATGTTGTTTATAAAATGACGTAATTTTTTTGTCGCTAGCTTTTAGTCGAACACAGGCGACGTTGCCTCTAGACTTTACATTTTGCAATTTGTTAACTGTTCTTGTTAGTTGCGTTGTTGTGCCGAGTCTTTCGTGAAAAGTATGTTGAGAGTTCGACGTTAAATTTTTCATTGATTCTACTCTTTTTAGGATGATGTATTTTGCCCAGCAAAGTTATTCGTCTATATGATGATGGGTTTTTGGGGGTTTTCCGTGCTTATTTAAAAAGATACATGTGCTCTTTTTCCATTCGACTAAGAAGTAACTAGTCTCGAGACAAAAGTTATAAAAATTTTCTAACATTATAAGCGAGGTAAAGTGTAGGTTCTTTAGATTGTGTAGGTTTTCAAGTGGTTTTCTTGAGATGCCATCAGGGCCTGTCACTTTGCAATTTTTAAATATAGAAATAGTGTTTCTGATTTCTATTGCGTTTGTTCGGTCCAGAGATTTGCTATGCAAGTATTTAGTGCCAGTTTTCAGCGTTTCCTCGACTCTTGTATGCGTTGCGATAGAATCACTGAGGAGTTTTGTCGCTACTTCTTTTTGTGAAGTGCAATCTGGAAAAATTGGCGCTATTGTTGGCGGTCTCTTCATGACCTTTTGGATCCTTTACACCATTTTTTGTAGTGATCCTCAGTTAACTCTATATTATCGGGTCGTGATGTTCAGGGTTGTCAGAGTTGAGTGATGGACACTTCCAGTATCTCAAAGCGTTTCTCAATCCCCCTCGCTATTGGTGCATATATCAGTGAGTGTAAAGTCTGGTATTATATTGCGATTTTGGATACCGGGTCTGCTTCCATCGAGCGGGCCGAAGTAATTGAATCCAAGATTGTTAATAGCATTTAAAACTACTCTACCTCTGAGTCTGTTGTATGACCAAAATGACTGTTTCTCGAATTCCGGTCTCCGTAGATGGCGATTTCTGTTCTGAATAAGAGAGTTTTTAAGTATTTTGATATCTTATTGTATTGCACTATGTTAGTGGGTTTATACGGGGCTGCATACATTCCAACTATGATGATTTTTCTATTATTTTCTAGTTCAAGTGAAATTATGCAAGACTCAAGATATTGCATTGACGCAGTTTGTGTCCAGTACAGTGATTCGTGTATATTTATGTAGGTACCCCAGTTTTTATCTTTACTATCAAATATTTTGCAACAGTTAGGAATATTCGCTTTCCTTTTGGTACATCTCGCCCTACGATTCTATACCTAAATTGACAACGTTTGTCCCAAAATTCAAAATATGATACTTGACATGCTCTCGATCCTGAACTCCGGGCGGCGGCGGCGACGCGAGATATTTTTTTATAATATAAGTTCGTTCACACATCATATGATTCGTCAAAAAATGCGGTGATACCTACGCACGTGTACTGTTTACGTTTTGTATTTACAGATCTCAAAACTCGATAACCTATCGTGTGTGCACGATATACTTATCGCGTTTTTTATTTGATCGTTTTATCGTATTCTATCGGACTTTTTAACCAGGGCTTGCACAACTTTGCAATCTCATTGCAGTGGATCGTATAGACTTTCAGCATAATAAACATTTATAAAAAGCGACCTGTGTAAGTTCATACACGTGACAATATAATTCTTCAAGAAACGCAGTATTATCTACGAACGTTTAATGCTTACATTTTGTACAGCTATTTATTTTTGTACAGGTATAGCAAGCCGTGGACACTGCTCTTGTACAGAGCTTAGATCCAGAGGGCAAAGCCTTTAATTTTAACTACAGTAATTTTAGTATTGCGCTTAATCAAGGTAACAAATATTAATTAAGAATTTAAAGTTATTGATGACGATTGAACGAACGACTGCGATAGAACAGCTCACTATTTGATAAGAAAAAAAGAAACAAAAAATTATTGTTCACATGCTTTTTAGCCTCTCGATAAGAATTGCAAAGATGAACTAACGAGTTTGCTTTGGAGCGTCTTACACAACTCTGCAGTCTCACTGCAATGGATTGTATGGATTTTTATTGTAATAAATATTTATAATCAGTTATCTCTGTTATTTCACCCATATGACTTATATATAAACGACTGCTGATGGCAAGCAATGGAGACTGCTGTTATACAGAGCTTCGATCAAGAGGACAGAGCCGTTAATTTTAACTAAAGTTATTTTAGTATTCCATTAGTCAAGGTAACTAATATTATTTGAGAATTTACAATTTTCGACGATTGAATGAACGAATGCGATAGAATAAATCATAATATGATAAAAAAGAATCAAGACATTTCTTGTTCTACATCTTTTTAACTTCTCGATAATAATTAGAGAGCTGAACAAGTGAGTTTATTATCGAGCGCCTTGCATAACTCAGCAATCGTCGTATCGACATTAATCGTGGTACATATTTATAACAAGTTATGGCCATAAATCTGTCCACATGACATGAAGAAAACGTCTCAATTAATAACCAGCTTCGGTCAGTGACTAATGTCGACGATATATCATATGTACGATGCCTTCTAGATTGCTTTAGCTGTCATGCACATATATGTGTATGAAGGAGCTAGAAATGCATATTGTTAGAACAGCTTCATTAACTTTATTATTGAATATTTACAGTTGCGTGCTTAAGCAATCACTTATTGAACTTAATCAGACCCGTGGTACTGGCCTATAACGTTTATATAAAACCGTAACTTAAGAAGCGATAACAATTTCTCGGAACCGTCGACTGACTTGAAATTATGATATTTCACCTCCCAAGAACCGAGATTGATGTGGACAGAATCTGTATACCAAGTTCTGTTAAGATATTTTTAGCAGATTCGGAAAACATTGGACACGAAAAGCTAACATATTCGCGCCATGCCAGTGAAATGCATACTCGCTTCTTTTTACCCTACGGGTAGTCGGGAGTAAAATTACATATTCATGATTTGCAAAATTATAAAAATAAAGTGATAATGAAAAAAAACGCAGCATTGACAATTTTCCTAATACAAGTATTTATTAAAACATAACATATTGTTTTGCCTTTACAGATGGGAAATGCAATACAAAATTATTCACTGACTGATTTCTATTCTTTTCTTTTTTAAGTATCGGACTGTCGCAAGTGAGTTTTGCCAACGTATTATGTTCAAATTAACTAAATAAGGTTATACCGAGTAAATGGTTAGTTGCGACAACCAATTACGAAGTTAGAGTTAACCCGGCAAATTAAATTGGTAGTGTTCATGAACTAGTTGGTTAATTAGTAACGAATCAGGTCATTAGAACAACCAAAAAGTTGGTAAACCCTACTGTGTACACTTTTAAGGCATATTTAACCACGTAATTGTTCACCATTGTTTTCCGTTAACGTTATTCAACTTTTTATATTTAAACTTACAATATTTCAACGTACAATTATTATTAACGTCTGTTCAGTTGGAAATTAGTTTATATCTGTTAGACGATACTTTCAAGAGATAGCCTTGTTCATTGAGCTTCGATAGAAGGTTTGATACAGCATGTCCTGTGACGTTTTCTTTTCCCGCGACGGTGCGCAATTCATCCGTGGTGAAGGTGCTTTTACGAAATTGCGTAGCTTCGATTCTCAGCACGCTTAAAAATTGATTCACCTGAACATTCGAATCATCCAATGTATACGTCAAATATTTTCCAGCGATTGGATAACATATCGGTAGATGTCCTACTTTATTAGCCGTCAATTTATTGGAATTGTTTGACGAAGTCAGAGTTCGATCCACTGGTTGATCGTTCATTTGGGTTGATCTCGCGTGTTGCAATATTTCTATCGAATTAAGAACGTCTCGTTCCGTCACCTCGTCCCGTAAGTCTATTTTTGCACAACCCTAAACCATGTAAATAATAATTATTTCATAACAACTTTGTTATAATTTTTTGACAAGTCCCTGCTTCGACAGGCACAATCACATGATTGAGAAATCTTCCGTAGGACGACTATCCAAGACAAAACTCTCTTTAGCTCGGTTTATCATGTCGTCAGCAAAAGAGATGACACTCCATGGGCTAACTCTCCAAAGCAGAAGTCTCGAAAACCTAACTCACCAGCGATTACGATTTAAGCTTTCCGCGAGATCTGACGATTAGATCAACTCACCAGATACTTCATTCCGCACCTTACCGACTGAATACGCTACAGATACCATGCGTATACGCTAAAGTTTGGATTCTTCTTAATTTTTCCACAAAGCAGGCACGGTGTGAGACGATTATTTTGGAAAAGAAGATTGGTTGAATATTCAAAATATGAAACATTCAAAGTCAACGATGATTGACAACAAATTTTTTTAAAAGAACATGTAAAATCAGTTAGGATCTACCTTTGAAACGTTACAAAAAGGGCAATTACGTATGCCTATCCGTTTGGCAGATATGAGATTGTGTTTAAAACTACCCAGATAGAAATGTGACTGCACGGGGAGTACACGGTAGCGGCACCAACCGGTGCTACAAAAATTCGTATAATCTCTAAGTCGAACCCTTAGTACTTTTTGATATTTCAATATTTCTGCGAGGTTTGTTGTCTTTCATTTGCAGTATATGACAAAGCCTTTATATTTGTTGTAGAATTTCGTAGAACGCAATGTCAAATTATAATTCCCACCACGTTTAATATACTTAGAGTCGTAGTATCGTAATTTCATTCAGGGGAGCATCCACAGTATACGGCATTTCCTGAGAAACTGTTTCGTTTCTAAAATCCCCTTCAATTTTGCCATATAAAGAATCGATACATGTTGCAGATAGAGACAAACCAAGCAAATCTCCTACTCAAACCTTTCAGGCTGTCCAAAACTTGGAGTACAACAATCAGACCGCTCTGACACTGTGCTCATATTGTACACTGCAATCCTAATCGTATTCAGTTGTTTCAGATAATATTTTCAATTAAAATGACGATTGTTTAATGTGAAAAATCATATGTTTTGACCTTTAATGACTTCTAACTTTAGCAAACATAATTTATTTATAAATTTCAGATAATTTGGATAACTCGACTGACGACGATAAGTGATTTTCTCGAGATTTCCTTGTATTGTATTTCCTTCGGGTAGTCAGTAGAAGATTTCTTCGTACATTACTGTCTACAACATATGCTAAAAACTCTAACACTTATTGAGTAAAAAATAATTCACTTTTAAGACGAGATACCGATTGATCAGTATCTTCACTTAAGTTTGCATATCTACCTGCGATAGGATGACCAGAGTTCGAACGAATCTCTCTGTACTCACGAAGTCTTTGTGTGCCTGATAATGATACATAGAAAACCATTTGATAACAGCTTTCGGGCCACTCGATATTATTGGTTTCACGTACATCCGAGCGTAATGTACATACATTTGAAAAATGTTTTGAGGCAAGATATCGGCCCTTGAGTCATCAGAAGTTACGAGTCTTTCTCTGTAATGAAAGTTAACGTTAAGTAGGCACATTAACAATGTCATCGAGTGCCATCGTATTAAATGTTATCTTTTTTACGTGATAGATCGATAGGCTCTCGCAGAAGACTCGTTCATTGTCGTGCTACCGGAGAACTGTGTTCGTTCGGTAAGTTGTGCGCGCTTCATATGCACATCTATCATTCGATTGCACATCAACTTGTCGCGGTACTGTTGAATAATGGAAACAACGTAAATTCTTACCAATAATTAAATCAAAATTTTAACAAGGCGGAGGATTTTTAATTAATGTTTTTAACTTATTGTTTTACCGGGTCCGGATGGTCGCGCATTAACACCACGATATCGAAGCGCGAAAGAAGCTCCTGACTCGCATTCACGTTCTCGACAACTGTTTTGGATAGGTCATAATGCTTTTTTATGGGATTAATCATTCCAATGATAGCAGTTCGAGCCTCGAGGTCCAGTTTTATGTCTGAATTTGTTATATTCACTCGTCGATCCTCCATACACGTGTGTATTGACTATCGAAACATTATTAGCTAATATTAGAAAAATCAGCTGTATTTTGTAACAAACAATAAATCATGTAGTAGGTAGCGCTGTATATTATATGAATTACAAACATTTTAATCCTCAACATCTCTGGGTGAGATGGAACCAAAGTGTCTTTGACTAACACTAACCTTCACAAATTTTTCATTAATTTTTTTTAAATACAATGCGACAATGTATAGAATTCACATCATTAAAGACAAAAAGGTATTCATAATTATTGAAAACGTTAAGTGCATAAAGATAAACAAAATATTTTTTAAACGTTTGAACTCCTGTGTTTACCAAAACTTTTATCTTAATGATTGAAACAACCCAAAGATGAAAGTAAGTTATGTTTGGAAAAGAATTGGAAAGAAGAAAGACGTGAAGTTTATGGTAAACAATATGTTACAATGATTCGTTCCCAAAAAGTATAATTATTTGATTGGGTGAGGTTGATATTTTTAGTTTGAATGAGTATAGCGTCGTGCTTGAAGTGATGGACACAACTTATCTGCTGCTATGCGGCGATAGACAGTGGAAGTATTAAAGTTTTTTTAATCACCGCCTCATTAGAATTCTTCAATATCAACCGTTAAAAAGTAGATACTGACTGCACTATACGCTCGGGACACTTGTAACCAGGGTGTAGTTGAGAGGTAAATACATTTAGCTGGATGAACCTTCAAATACTACTTCAAATACTTATGTTCTGCACGTTAATACGTAAAATTTTGGTTCGTTTACACACACACACACACACACACACACACACACACACACACACACACACACACACACACACACACACAGAGAGAGAGAGAGAGAGAGAGAGAGAGAGAGAGAGAGAGAGAGAGAGAGAGAGAGAGAGAGAGAGAGAGAGAGAGAGAGAGAGAAAGGCACGCGCACTGGCGAACACGCGAAAACCATGAAATAATTGCCGTAGATTCGAAATGTAAGAAGAAATCGATTTTTTATTCAATCGCTATAGTTCCGTTATTTGATCGGAAACCGACTTTTATCATTCTTGAAAAAGTGTTTCTATTGGCCGGAATAGAATGCCGCACGATAAAAATGTGGCGCCTACGATATCATAGTACTGCCCGATTATTTTTCTCAAGATTTTTAACGAATTATTTTGAATACTCAAAAAAAGTTAATTCTTTTGGTTCGTAAGATTTGAGGTCTGGTCTGCCACTCTATGCAATTTTTTTTGTATAGACGCAATAAATTATCGAAAATTCGAGGCGGCAGTCGTTAGCCATGACGTTTTTCTCGCCAACTAATTAATTCATTTTATTACAAATTTCACGCATATCTGCCACACTTTAATGGACCAGACCTCAAAGTTTACCACTGCACTGCACTTAAAAAAAAATTCTAACTTGAATAAGTCAAAGTCGTGTTCGCGGCCATATTGCAGTCTATGTTATGTAATTGTTAGTTCCAGCTCCTGATGGTAGGTTCGCTAGTCGCAGTTGTCGGTATAAGCGCGTAAGCAGGTAGATTCGCTAGTCGCAGTTGTCGGTATAAGCGGGTAAGCAGAAGTGAAGGCATAAGCGGAAAGTGGGCCCCGGGGAAAAGGAATTAAAAAAATTCTAACTTAATGTTGCTGTAGAATGTCTGTTGGTTTCTCGGTAAAGAGTTCATGAAATCGAGAGGCCGCTCTTAAAAAGAATGTGAGTTCGTATTCCCGGACTAAAAATATCAGCTACATACGAAGAAAATGTGTATGTATATGTATGTGAAAATATATATCGGCGTATATAGACATATGTCAAATATAGACGATTTTGGCACAAAAAATGTATGTAACATATATTTTTCATGTTTATATTGGGTCTGGGAAAAAGTTCGTGGCGTTTTTTTAGTAAAATTCAACTGGTTTTCTTATAGTGTGAAAATGAATTAATTTAAATCAAATATGCTCCATTATTATCGACAATGTTTCGCCATTTTTCGGGCGGAGACATGATGCCATCGGTGAAGAACTTCTGTGGTTTCTGGTTGAAAAACTGAATTAAGTGGTTTTCATAGGCTTCTTTTGAAAGCAGCTTAATTCCATTGAGAGAGTTCTGCAGAGATCGGAATAAGTGATAGTCAGAGGGTGCTATGTCTGGACTATACGGTGGATGCATCAAAACTTCCCAACAAAGCTCTCGCAATTTTTGACGGGTTATCAAAAAAGTGTGTGGTTGGGCGATGTCATGATGGAAGACAACACCTTTCCTATTAATCAATTCGGGCCGTTTTCTTTCAATTGTTTGGCGCAATCTCTCTAGTTATCCACAGTAGAGTTGAGAATCAATCGTCTGACCAACTGGAAGTAGCTCATGGTGGACGAGTCCCTTCCAGTCCAACCACACACACAGCATCACATTTTCCACCGTCAATCGTGGCTTCGCGAACGCTTGTGATGGCTCACCATCCCTTGTCCACGATCTTTGACGCTTCCGATTGTCGTATGTGATCCACTTTTCATCACCGACACGTTTCAGAAATGGCTCGAATTCAGTGTGTTTCAGCAGCGCATCGCAGATGTTAATTCGGTCTATCATGTTTTGCGCGCTCAACCCATACATCGAGCTTCGTTTTATAGCCAGCTTTGTGTAAATGGTTCAAAACAGTTTTGTGGTCAATGCCTAGCTCCATACGAATATCGACACTGCTGATATGCTTATCTTGCTGAACTTTTTAAAGAATTCCATCAGCTTTTTCAGTGATTGGACGACCAGAACGTGGCTCATCTTTCACATTCAAATTACCAGAACGAAAACAAGCAAACCATTTCCGTGCAGCACATTTTGATAATGTACCTTCACCGTACACAGCACAAATTTTTTCACAAGCGAATATAGCGCAAAATATAGCGCAATTTTTCACTACTTTTCTCCATATTTAAACGCAAACAACTTTCCAACCACTGCACCAATTTCGATGCTTATACACTCAAAGTAACGCTCGAAGTATCACCTTTCCAACGAGCGTTTAGTGGTGTCACTGCGATCTGTGTTTCCTGGCTTATTTGCAATTAATGCCATCTATCGGGAAAAACGCCACGAACTTTTCCCAGACCCAATAGGTTTCACATATATTTCACGATGAGTTTAGATTTCAAGGGAATTAAAAAAATGTTTGTGTTTTTTTATTTCATACTTTTTAAAGCTATAGTTCAATGTGACTTTCAGCAGCATTTTTATAATTGATATATATATATTTATAGTTTCTATATTTTCTTAAACTAACACAGTTAAAGAATCTTTAATAACTCTATTTTATTTAATGGCTCAATTATTTTTGCATTTTTAAAAGAATGAATTTGCCAAGACAGTTTTTTTTTTCGAGCAATATTAACGCTGCAAAAATGTTTTCTTTTACACTCATTTTTCTCCGTAAATCTGAATGGGCAGCCATCTTACTGCACCCGTCTAGCAACACCGCCAGTGTCACGTTCGAGAACTATTCTCCACTGTATACAGTTTCTGCTCCGAGCAAGCAGAGGTATATGTAAATCTAAGTTTTGACCACGTCACCGATGCTTCACTGCTTCACAGCACATCTGTGTAAGTATGGAGGTTGATCTCCATACGTACCCATCTGTGTAAGATGGAGATAAACCTCTATACTTGGACAGTATACGCTAGTACAAAAGAAATGGCTTGGGAAATTTATTCTTTTTCATCCTACTTTCGGATAAAATTAAAATTAAAAAACATGCAAGTACCCTATTGTTAACAACATCTCTGATGTATAACAAACTTATAAAAATTTCCATACTGTTGAATAAAATATATGTACAATTTTGACTAAATCCGCGTACTCTTTCTCTCACTCCATTGTGAGCGCTCTGAAATTGTGTACACATAAACGAGTAGAAATGACGACCATCTTTTAGCATTTCGACATATACAATAGTGCTTCTCATAGATTTTTTCAAAACTCCTTTATCTTTTTGAAATCTTACCTAATATATACAATCACCTAATATTACAAGGGGGTAAAAAATGCAACATTCCAAATTTATTTGCCCCCAAATTATTGGTGCGGAGAAAAATATGAACAAATTCTAAAATGAAGTTGGATGGCCATAGTTTTTTCACATTAATTGTGGAAAAAATGCACTACCTCGAGAATGATTTAAGTTTCGATTCTGAAGCTTTACCGAATTACTATTAAGAAAAAAAAAAAAAAAACAGTGACATCATGCTGAAAGGAAAATATCCGGAAAATTGCGTTAGTACGAAATCATAATTCTTCATATTTATATTCTATAGCCGCGATGTTCGAAGAGTTTTCTCTCTATACTTTAGAACTCGATGTACAAATCCACAGCCGAGCGAGAGAGAGAGAGAGAGAGAGAGAGAGAGAGAGAGAGACGGAACGAAAACATTCATCCTTCATTTTTTTTTCACTGCAGCACGTGGAGTTATCATGTAGCTCGGTCAGTGTATCGTGCTATGAAAGAGAGAGAGTGGGATAGAATGGAAACAAATACCGGTCTTTTCAATTTTGGCTTTGAGATAACATAAAAAGAAAGCAATCTGCAATTTTCTAATTTGCATGCTTTTTTAATTGGCATTTCGAGATATCGAACCAAAATGTGGCACATGAATAGAATTATGGTCATTATTAAAATTGTGGTTTTTCCGAATTTCAATAATTTTTCTTTGCTCATTAGTATACTGTATAAGAGTGAGCGGAACCAAACATACCCACACAAACCCGGAAATGTATTTTTTCCGGGTTTTTCGGGAATTTAGTATATTATTGCGAATTTTGTCTCCAACCCTCCAAATTAGATTTATTCGGATTGGTTTGGGGTTGGGATTCGGTTGTACAGGTGATCACGAGGACGCATAGCGCCCGAGCCGTAAGAACATACTACTATTGTTTTTACACTGTACTATTTGTAGGCAAGTGATTGTGTACATTTTAAATATCGATATAGCTATAGCTATAGCGTCTATGATCTATTATTGCTTCATATTGGGAGTCCAAGTGGAAAATCGCCGTTTTTTTTTCAAAATTTGAGTGTTTATTGTGGAAAAATGGTTACATAATTGTTCTTTAAAGTGTTGTCCATCGCTAGCCACAACTTTTTCCCATCTTTCTGGCAGCATACGGATGCCGCGTCGAAAAAACTGCTCATCTTTTGAGTCGATCCACGAATCAACCCAATTTTTGGCTTCATCGTAAGAACGGAAGTGCTGCTCAGCCAGGCCATGCGTCATCGATCGGAATAGGTGGTAGTCGGAAGGGGCAATGTCTGGAGAATACGGCGTGTGGGGTAGGACTTTCTATTTAAACGTTTCCAAGTAAGTTTTCACAACCTGAGCAACATATGGCCGAGCGTTGTCGTGCGGCAAAATCACTTTGTCGTGTCTTTGCTCGCATTGTAACATTTTGATCGCTCGGTACAATAGGAAGTTGTTTTTGCATCGTATAGTTACAGGGGATAAAGAGTGGATTTATTTTGAGAATCCCAAGCGTACAAAATCATGGGTAGACCCAGGCGCACCATCCACATCGACCGCAAGACCGGATCGCTTTGGCAGAAAGAAACGGTTAATACTAAACGTTACCAACACCGATTGACCGATTTGAACCGTTCGCTGCTTGAAAAAAGGCCAGAATACCGAAAGAGTCAGCACAAAGTCATTTTTCTTCATGACAATGCTCCATCACATACGGCTAAACCGGTTTGCGACACGTTGGAAGCACTCAGTTGGGAAGTTCTACTCCATGCGGCTTACTCACCAGACTTGGTTCCTTCCGATTACCACTTGTTTGCATCGATGGGTCACGCATTTGCTGAGCAGTGCTTTGATTCGTACGAAGATGTGAAAAAATGGCTCGATGAATGGTTCGCAGCAAAAGGGGAAGATTTTTACCGGCGTGGTATTCACAAATTGCCCGAAAGTTGGGAAAAATGTATAACAAGCAATGGAGCATACTTTGAATAAAGCACTTTTTATCATTCTTCCGAATTTAACGTGTTTTTTTAGCAAAAAAAATCCGCATTTCATACTTGTACACCTGGTATAATACAGGGTGTCCGCCGGGAAGGTATACTACTTTGTTTGTTTATAATTTTTGATTAAATGAAAGAGAATGGATCTTATATTGATAAATGTTTTATTTAATGTCGGCAATTATGTATGGAATACAATATCAGATAAATGTCCGCCTCTGTTAGCCTCACAAATGCGAGCCCTTTTGAGCACATTTTTCATTACATTTTCACACATTTCACGCGGTATTTCATTAATTTCATCACGAATATTTTGTTTGAGTTGCTCAAGCGTTTCTGGTTTGTTTGCATAAGCCTTGCTTTTCAGATATCCCCACAAAAAGAAGTCCGGAGCAGTCAAATCAGGCGACCGTGGAGGCCAATCAACATCACCATTTTTTGAAATAACTTGTTGTGGAAAGAGGTCTCGCAGTAATTCCATTGTAATCCTGGCTGTATGCGATGTGGCACCGTCTTGTTGATACCACATGTTAATCAAGCCCAAAGCATGCAGTTGTGGCGTTAAAAAGTTTTCAATCATATCACGATATCGCTCCCCATTCACAGTTACCGTTACGCCGTTTTGATTTTCAAAGAAGTAAGGTCCAATGATTCCTCCTGACCAAATTGCACACCAGACTGTCACTTTAAATGGATGTAAAGGTGACTGATGAATAATTTGAGGGTTTTCCATTGCCCAGAACCAACTATTCTGTTTATTCACATATCCATTTGTTTCTCCCAAAAATTTCACGTAACTTTCTCATCGTCACAGTAATCGATGATTGATTTTGATAAAATGTTTTAACGATTAAAACACGTTGGTTTATCGAATATTTTTCCATAATAAATTTGCCACGTGTCTACTTCACGACTGTCAAATATGAACTGTCAAGACTAACGTTTACCAAAATGGCGGCAAAACAAAGTAGTATACCTTCCCGGCGGACACCCTGTATATACTCAATATCTCAGAAACCATTAATCTCAAAAATTTAGAATAGGGAACTTGCACGTTTTTCAATTTTTATTTCATTCGAAAGTAGGGTGAAAAATGATGAATTTCCCAAGCCACTTTTTTTTGTACGAGCAATATAAATGCTAGAAAATACTTTTTTTTCGCTTAATTTTCTTGGTAGATTTGAATGGGCAGCCATATTATTGTACTCGTCTATCAACGTCGCCAGTGTTACGTCCGGAAGCTATGCTCCACTATAAATACTTTCTGCTGAGTGCGAAAGAGGTAGAACTAGTATGGCGGACACGGCGAAGTGAAAGAGAAGCAGCACATCTGTGTAAGTATGAAGGTTTATCTCCATACTTAGACAGATGTGCTACTCCTTTTTTTACTCATGGGTAAAGTATGGAGGTTTCACCTCCCCTTAACCACCACTAGTAATATTTGAAGCAGTGAAGCATTGGTGACACTGTTAAAACTTATTAATAAATATATTGTAACTTATTATAAAATATGTAAATAGATTTACATATACCTTTGCTTGCTCGGAGCAGAAACTATGTACGACGGAGCATAGTTTCCGAACGTGACATTGGCGGTGCTGATAGACGGACCCAGCAATATGGCTGCCTATTCAAATGTACCGAGAAAAATGAGTGTAAACAAAAATTTTTTTCCAGCATTACTATTGCTCGAAAAAAAACTGTCCTTGGAAATTGGATTTCAAAGGCATGTAAGTTCCCTAGTCATGACAAATAATCTACGCTCTTTCATACAAATGATGAATGTTATTTCGCATTTTTTCTAACATAGTTATGTGCAATGAATTTTATATATTTACTCTACCCGGCCACATGGATCGGTGGGATGCGACTCGGCGCAGAGCCATCGATACTTCGGAGCTGGAGAATCAATCAGGGCGGCCAGGGCCCATCATTTACCATGCCCCATCACTGTAATTCTTACATACTGCCATACCGACAACTGTTACTTTTCGCCGGACACCTTGGTAGACACCTCGCCGCAAGCGGCGCTACCTACGATGTGTTTTTTCCGCGAGGCGCTACCCTCGATTCTGAGTTGGTCACGTGTGCTCGATGGCTCTTATCAGAACCGATTTATTAGTTTTCCCAATTACTTTTTTTCTTTTCGGGTACTAAATATTAGCTAAGTTAGGAACTTTCGGGTCTTTACCTGGTGTTGAGCGGATATTTTATCAAGTTCATCGATACAGCATACACCTTCGCTGGTTGAAGTAAAAGCCCCAGTTTCTAGACGAGAGCCGTCTATACCGGTTTCTCGCACCTTGATCATCGTCGGTTCTAGAGATTTCAGTAAACTTCCACGGACGTAATCGCCTTGTACAATAATAAGGTAGCATTCAACTACAATGAAAGAAATCATTTGTATCGTGAAACCGAATCAGAAAGTTTATTCACCTTTTGGAACCACTTTAGCGCACGCACGGAGCATTTGAGATTTGCCGAGGCCTAAATTTCCAATAATCAGAGTGTGTACGTAATCGCGGGTTTCCCTACATCCGAAACTACCACCGAACAGCTCAAGAATTAGAGTAGCTTTAATTATTTCATGACCTTGAACAGTAGGACACAAAGATTTTACGAGTAGGCTGAATACGTCGGGTTGGGATTTGATGCTCTGAAAAAAATAGTCAACGATTCATTCGTGCACCAGTAAGATATTTCACTAAAGTAAAACACATAATATCCCCATTCCTTAAGGGTACACCTTGCAAACGGCTCCATGAAATGTCACAAAATGTTTATGGCATATTCTAGTAACACGCAACTTTTCTCCCATTTTAAACCAATTTTTTCCGTAATATGTGTGCTAAAAATGTTTGTCTTCTCGAGGAGGAACTTTTATAATTCGAAACTGACCCAAAAACTATCAGGTTGAAATTTGGCACACAAATAAATAAAGACATTTACCGGTTCATTCTGATGAATTTAATTTAAATTTATACGCCCATTGAAAAGTAATGAAATGAAATTAAAAATAAAATGCTAATAGACAGGGTACAAATGAAAGTCGATAACGCACACCCTCCGTCTGACAACTCTGTAGGACATTGTTCTCGTTTTTAACCGACAAATAACATGTGGCGGAAGAATTTCGAATAGAAAGATTAGTTCTCTCTCGCGCACCCATCGTCTTATGACGTGTTAGCCACCGTGCTGGCACGGTGATGGCGCTGGCGTGGCTGCACGCCGTACTCCTAAGCTGGTGCCATCGTGCCATCACAGTGGCATTAAGGGGAGGCGAAACCTCCACACCACTCATCTAATTCCCGGAACACACCTACTCGTTCTACACTGAACAGAATGAAATAAAATTTGGTCAATAGACTGCAAAGACGTGAACCTTTTGGGTGACAAACGTAGAATTTTGATAAAATTATAGATAAATTATCTGCAGTTACCTGTAATGAATAAATTACTTTTTAAAATGATTTAAGGCACAAAATGAAAAAAACGCCGTTTGTCACCCCCAAGCCAGCACAAAAACACACACAGTACACCTATTCTGATTGCAATTTAGAAACGAAAAAGTACCTCAACCGTGCACGGCAACTATTGTTGATAATCTCGAAAAATAAATCCGCGAGACATGGCCAATGGCTCAGCTGTATGAAGATATGGCGAAATATGCATGAGTGCAAACATGATAGAACTAGTATAGTTTCGCCTCACCTGAATTCCGCGAGAAGCGCTTGTAGTATATTATATAGCTGTCTCTCTCACACACCAGTAGAATAAAATGCTATTGTTTAGTTTTAGTTACCCATGTCATGTCGCCAACGTGCCGTAACATTTCTTACTGAGGAAGTGCAGAAAGCACATCAAACCGTGAGAAAATGCACAGGAAAACTTCAAAGAACTATGAGTTAGCGATCTGGAATCTATGAGATATTTTTACTGGGTTTTTGAGCTTCCCGAAAATGATAAATAGCTTAAAAGCTATACAAGGTGAATAAACCCAGGGTTTATTTGTTGTGAATAAACACAGAATATACATCCTGCAGACATTGATAGTCACACAATATAATTATTAAATAGACAATTTACTTTATTCGTATACCTCGATCATATTTCTATCGACGGATATGCTGCCCGAGTTTTCGTTGGCGGATGTATAAGACCGATCGTCAGTACCGAACATCGATAGTGCATCTATATAGAGAGGACATGATCCTGGCGTCGTCGATTTCACCGCATCCAGTGTTAGCTTATGAATGAAAAGTCTTACATGCAATCGTGTTCATGCTTAATCCTGGATTTTCATTGTAGCGCACAGCGCCCTTGTGCTCGTGAGTCAAATAGAGTGCAACAGAAAAATGTGCTAGGGCGCTTATATTCTTCTCGCTCCGATTCATCAAGAGCGTGGTGCAAAAACTCTGGACGCCTGAAGTGAAAATCCAGCGCAACTTGAACTCAAACTGTTTACTTTAACTGTTTACTTTACAAACTTCATCGATTAACAATAAGTACTATAGTAATATCGATTATTGATATTATACTTTGTTCGACTCACGGTCACAAGAACGCTATGCACTGCAATGAAAATCCAGGATTAGGCTCAGGATCGATTATTATCGATATTACTACATTTTATCGACAATAACCTAATATGATTATAATATATGTGATAACAAATAATACGTTCGAATTAAAAACAAAATTACGAGTGGATGATAATATTCGATGATTTTTCGTTGTCCGAGAATGTGAAATACTTCTGTTATGTCTTTTTAAACATGCTTAGCTTCAAAACAGATCACCGACAAATATAAGTCTCGAAAATCTTTTTGATCTTTTGAAAATAATTTTGTATGATAATTAAAAATTTTTTTTTCTATTTCAGGTAAAGTATGAGAAGAAATTGTACAATTATACAGCAATGCAAGACCAAAACTAGGTTTTGTTACTTGCATATGCATGTTAAATTTGTTCATGATCCGTAGTATCTTTTAAAATTTACTGTGTTTTCCGCCGTACAGACAAACTTTTTATAACAAACGGACAGACTCTAGGATACTCAAAATATGTATTTACACTAAAACCTGAAGGTGGATTTTTTTTTATTGCAATACTTTCTTTCTTTACAAACGTAGTGTGTGATAAAAAAATGAACAAATACATTATAGTCGAATACCCGACACAAGAGTTGCTTACCCGCGGAATTCCGATTACCCTGACTTTATCTCCAGTCACAAATTTGTCTATCAAGGCACCCGCCAGTTTCACATTCATAATATTTGGTGAGATCGCACCATCCTCGGTTATCTGAGAATCGAGAATGAGTAGTATATAAACTGTTGTCAGATTAGAATTGCGAACCATACTGAAAAAATCTAGCAAGAATCCTCTGGTATTAAGAATTGGCACCGTTCTACAAAAAAACCATTAAAATGCTATTCTGAAAAAAACCCTATCAATATTAAAATCTTTGGAAATAATATAAATAATATAATTATTTTCACGTAATTAAGAATAATCTTATACAATACAAGTACAGCAATTGTTTCTGAAATGGAATTATTTTATTTATTTCCTCATAAGAAGCTACGTTTTAATGAAAAATGTTCTTTCACGGTTTTAGAATCAGAATGCTCCAAATGTTTCTAATAGTCGGAAAAATATAATTAGAAAATATGTCTGGAACGGATATATGAGTGTGCGTGTCAGATCGGTATAATTGAAACCTCAATAACTTTGATATATTGAATTGAATTTTCACATTAAACCTGATTTTCGTATAATTGAAATGCAGTTAGAAAAAGATTACGTTGATTCGAATTTTGTTAAAAATGTCTGTTAATGTTGCAACTCATACAATTTTCGAAATATCGGGCTAAATATGTTCCATTAAATTGACTAATATATCGATCAACAATCGGTATTGAATTTTGCGGGAATCGATCAAGGCGTTTAAATTTTAGGACTTTTACGAAATATTATCAAAAAGATCTAGAAAAATGAGCGCTCGAAAGAATAATGTCCTGGTTTTATAGAATACTTAAAACAGCCTATTCCTATCTCACAACCATTAATGGACGGTATAATACCAAAACTTGCCACCGTGATCGCTGGCTGTCGATCTCGGCTCGGAACCAGGGTCACGCACATAGCGAATACAAATTCCAATAACACTCTCATGAACAACTCCAAAAAAAAATGTAAATATCAAATCGCTGGTAAGCAATTCTTCCTAGATAGAGAGTTTTCATTTCCGATTGTATTCTACATAGAACTCTTATTTTCAACCTAGGATTGTACTTATATTTTTTCAACAGGTATCGATGTTATGAATAATTAAAAGAAAACCTGGTCGGTCGGACGAGAGTCTTTGATTTGAATAGTTTGCTCTATTTCAGTAAATTGGTACGGCAAATCCAGCAAACGTTTGAATTTTCCATTTCCGCACACGTTACACTTTCTCGGCACAAAATATGTTCCACGCTCCAGCATTGTGATTATTTCTCGTTTGCATTCGCAAGCTAACACAACAAATGACGAGCCGAGTTTTGGCATACCTGTGTTGATAACGATGCCGCCAATTGATACCAACTTTCCTTTACGGTAAAAAATAAACGTGTTGATTATTAATCAATGAATCTAAAATAAGGTTATGCATAAGGCGAGGACGCACCGTAAGAGCTCAATTTTAGGTGCGGCAGTGCGTTCATCCATTCGTGGTTTATTATGTTGATTCTGTTCAATCGTAATGTTCGAAATAAGTCCATAACGGTGTTATTTTTGGATGCTGTTGAGCGTCTCATTATTACCTAAACATTTCAGGATTAAAGGAAATTAATATTGCGTCTGGCTTGGAACAGAATGTGGAAAGCAAACGTATTATGTATAAGGTACATGAGTACACTGTGACGACATTGCATGTCGGTTGTCACTGTACGTTTGCCTATATGGGTAGTTATAGGACTACCCGCCCTGCTAAAAAAAATACAATCAATGTGCAATCGAAATGAATCGCGTGAATCGGAGGTTAATGGACTCTATAACCTTAACTGTAAGAATTAATAAGAATTTCTAATCAGGGCACATAGCAAACATATAAGAATAACGTCAATAATGTTTGAAAGAATTTGAAAAGTCATCAGATACGTCGTTCCTGGAAACTTTAAGACGGCGATCTCTTAAAGATAAATAACGGATGTATGAGTAAAAATAAAAAAATTAGCGAAGGCTCTAATTTAAAAAAATACTGATCTTGATATCTACGAAATTTCTAGAACCCTTAAGAGCCATATAAAAAAAGTGCCAATGATGTTTCGGCATCTCGTAACTTTCTCATGAAATTTGTTGCCAGTATTTTAATACTGCATTTGCTACTAAAGTTACAAATAATCTTGTGATCCACGGAAGTTTCAACATTGAGAATATGCATCTATACTACATTCAACGAAAGAACGACACGCTTCCGAAACTAAATTCGTCCGGTACGGTCAGACTCCGCCTAATGTGCCACCCTCTTTACCCTCCAGGTTCCCGAACGGGTTCTGCAGTTAGCCAGATATTGTTATTTTGTATTGCACGTATAAAAACACTCAACAAGTGATTAATATATTCAAAGGCAGAGCATATGGACGAGAAACTACCCCTCTTATCTCCAACTAAAAAAAACATGTACAAGGTAATTAAATCTACAGAAAAATTATCACTGGACCACCTGATTTTTACTTCGTATTATTTCTAAAACAATTTCGTTTGCAATTTATTACTGATAATTTGCAGACCGGAACGTTTGATGATTGTTAATCTACAAGGACCTCAAGGTCGAGAACCCTAGAGTAACAAAAAGAGACGCATATTTCACATGATCAAAAAAGACTGGATTTGGTATACTTAAATTACCCAATACTTCTTGGAAAAAAGCACTAATAATTGCATGGTTGGAGAGCAAAGGCAAAGCCGCTGACATGTCAATGTTAAAGGCTAACTATTAAATATGGTCTCTCTTAACAAATCCGTTTTCAATAAGTATGTAATCTACAGTGCTTCGATTGCTTCCTTATCATTGCGAGCTAAATCGAATCGAAATGGTATGACCGACGATGAAAAGTCACGTAAAAAGTCATAACACGACTTTTAAAATTAATGACGTGAAAAGATTAATCCACGAAGGAGTTGAATGCGATACAGCGGAAAATTGGACCAATTTTGTTAGAAACGTCGTACAGGTAGAAAAGAATTTCTGGGAAGTTGATGAAATTGCCGAAAGAATGATTGACGAGGTGCAACCATTAATTATCGCCCTCAACGTGGATAGTGATTCCGATAGTGACTGGAACGATTAGAAATTTATAAATAAATATATATCTACGTGATGAGTAAGAACAAATATTTCACGATATAATGCGACCGCGTTGTTCATGTTATTTCGCCTATTATTCCTTTTACCGAGCGTAGGTTTTTGGTGCAGGGCCGAAATGTACGATTATTAAGCTACGGTACTGAACAGCAAGCCTCACTACCCCACCAGACCCACAGGTCACTCAAAGCAGCGCGGCGTTGTGTCGATCTCTTGTTGAACGCAGTATAGTGAACAGTTTTGAATATGTTAGTTTTTTGCCGCCAGAGAACTAGAGGGGCCTACTCTCCTACGGTGATGGGTGGTACTACATGTAAGTAAATAGACCATAAGCTTAGTAGATATAGACTGAATCTCGACTACGGCACCTGGTATATTTTCTGATTACGTTTTCTGATTACGGATTAACTTTATCAGTGATAACAACTCTTCATACCGTCATCCATACAGACAGACATAAATGAATGCTTTTTTTTTACTATAGAACACTCAAAATACATATTTACAGTATGATCTCATAGCCGAATTTCTTTTAAATTGCAATAGTTTCCATAGATATGTACTTCATAAGTAATAAGGAAGCAAAAAGGCAATAATTATTAAAAATTTAGATTTTTTCCTAGTGATCAGGCTACAGTTCTTCCATTTAACTGTCACCAAAATAAAAACACATTCAAAATTAAAACAACACTAAATGTCGTTGGTGAAATCAGAAATAGCAACATAATAATAAGTCAAAGAGCAGTTTCAGTGCAGACCATTCTTATAATAATTGTGATGTTTCAGTCCTGTCTAATAACTGATTACAAGCTTTGGTTAGTAATACTATTAATAAATGGATAATAAAATGTATAATAAAACGTTTAAATCCACTTAACAATGCCATTTGAATGATTTAAATAATGAACTCCCTGTTGACGATTATAAATCCATAATAAAGTTGCAGTTTCAAAGTTTAAAAACAAACAACATATCCCACATCTTTCAAAATTAAGTTCACTATCATGAATGATAGCTTAACATTTTTCTGTGTGGGTATGCCGTTGTCAAGCTAATGAGTCATGCTAACTATCAATTTTACACATTCTTCTAAATTAATCGACCATAGAAATACAATAATAGTAATTTATTATTAAATAGCCACACTAATTTAATCAAATTGCACAAAAAATTTGTTTTTGTTGTTTTCTTTACACTCTGCATGACGATTGTACAGTTTTAATTTCTATTGGCGTTTGTACAACAGTTGCTCTACTAATTTGTGGAACTAAATTCATTATTGGAATCAGTGATTAAAAAATATATTATTTTTACTCTGTGACTTGTCAATTTTTTTTCGTTAACCAAACACTATTTTCATTTTATTTTCCTTAAAGATTGGAGAATAGAATATATAGATTCTAGAGAGGAGATATAGAAACTAATTATTTTATTCGCTTATTTGAAAAATGTGTTATATAAAATAAATGAATATATAAAGGAATCAAAGGTAATGGCTGCCCTGTTACCAAAATAGAAACAATTCATTGGACCGTAACAGGATGCCGATCATTTTCTTCCTTTACTTCTTAATACCCGGTAAGTATAATTATTTCTTTTATCAATCAGTGACTATTCTGCAAAGTTGATATTGATGAGTTAATAGAGTTTCTTCCAGCAAATACAAAAATTGCTCAAACTATAAGGAAATGCAGATAAAGTTATTTGCAAATAATTTACTATAAATGATTGTCTATGCTAATGATACATATTATACATTAATGTTGTCGATTAATCTATAAAAGTCAATCAAAACCATTTTTTAAAATGTAACAATCATTTCACTAGTTAATTCTATAATTGCCCTACATTAATTATGCAGCATCATACGTGTTCATCTAACCTCAAAAAATGCAGCCCTCATACAACTGAAGGTGTGATGTGGATTTACATTCATGTCTTCCATGATACTGGGCCATTTTCGCAATAACGTAAAATCCTTTGTGCATAAATTTATATCGAAAGTCAAGTCTATTTCGATATTGCACGTTAGTGACTGCGATGTACTTTTTTCGAAGAATTCAATTAACGCATCGATTTTTGCCACTGTCAAAGAGTCCTGATTGTATTCTTGAAAGAACAAAAAACATAATAAATAAATAATGCAAAGAGAAATAAGTAATATCAGCGAATATTCAATAAATATTTTTAATCATTGAATGTTTTTCTTTTAGCCAAATATACTTTTTCAATATTGCTTCTGCCAAAAAATTGATTATAACCATTTTTTAAGACTAAGGTAAATGACACAATTAGTGACTAAGAATCTGACTCAAAAAGAAAAGAAAATTAACAAACAATACAAACAGGAATAAACAATATGAGCGAAAATTCTATAAATAGTTTAATCATTAAAGCCATTCCCTTCTAGCCAGAAATCTACTAGATACCAACAATATTTCTTCTATTTATCTTAATCAATACTGCTTCAGCTAAAAGTGCAATTAACTCATTTTTGAATAATATACAATTTGTAATTCACTATTTGCCTGAATAACCTTTTTTTTGTAATTCTATTTGTTGTCCTAAAATCGATATATAATTTCTTGGTGTCAAAATGATTTGGATTAAATGCATGAAAATAAATGTGGAAGGTAAACTGTTAAAGACAATGATATAACATCAATTTACAGTACCTTGATTGAAAAAATAGATATTCCAACTATAGTAAGGAATCTGGGCAAACGTAGTAACATCGGAAAACGACAGTGTCGAACCGTATGTATTGCTTTGACCAGTATTCTCTTCGCTCGGGATATTGCAGGCTCTATAAGCGGTATTAGCAATATGTCGCTTCGTGTGATAACCTTTTCGAGATTACAAATAAAATCAATCGTGTAGGGCGACGAAATATTCTTAATTTCATCGATATTCTCTATGCATAATTTATTAATTTACTTACCAAAGTCTTTAGATCGTGAAGACCTTTGCCGTTTTAAGTTTTCTCTCGACCTACCCATAACGTTGAATTAAATAATCCAAATGGAAAACTATGCCGAGAGAAATCGTATATTGATGACACAATAATTATGATAAGCCGCCAAATCTACTATGCCCAAATATATCATTAACGAGCAGGTCTGTATGACTGCCGAAACTTCTTCGCGATCACTTGAGACGTCACACTGATCTGCCGACATTGAAGACTAGTACACCGCAACTGTTACTTTATACGACCGCAGCCCTTTTTCAACCACTGTTTAATTCCTACTCGAGTTTCCTTATGAAAAAATATTGCGGATAGAACATTTTTATGTATCAGTACTTTTTATGTTTATTTTATATTCCAAATATAACTTGTCGCAATAAAATTGCATCGTTACCAAATACATTCAATTTTCCAAGATTCACAATTTATGAACCAGTATGTATAACGTTATAAGCTGTACGTGTTACCTTATAGGTGGAAGCAGGTGGAAATAGGAAACAATGTAAGCTACTTCCTGTAAGAAGGTATTCTTAACTTATTTAAATACATTGACTGAAGTAACGATAGAATAAAAATCGTATGGAAAAAAAAAGGTACAAAGCATAAAGGAAATATGCTTTATGCGATTAAATTGGTCCAACAAATGAGTTGGTTGGGCCAACGAATTAATTGGTTATGGTAATTAGTTGATTGTCATCCAACTGATTTGTTTGGCGCCACTGATTAATTTGTTGGCCCAACAAAATTAAACGCTTGGAGCTTATTTTATCTTGAAAATTGGTTGTACCGATCAATCAATTAAAATTCATAGTACGGCAATGTACGATAATTTGATTTTGCCGTACGTCAATTCATTTTTTTTAAACATGATACGGGACATTCTTTTGTAAGAATATGTACGTGTGGTGCATGTGCGTGCGATGAAGAATTAGTCGAAATGATTCCTCCCAAATTCTCTTTATATAAAAAGATTACAGTTGCCGTATTTATTGCAATAAGTTACATTTGAAGTATAATATACCAATACAGTTCCGGCAATCAGAGGGCGCTTCGGGTTGCATTTACCGCGAAAACGAACAGACATTGTACATATCCGGCAGTGCCCAGCAAGTTCTCACTTCTCACTAGTCAAGGCAAAGAGAACCTATGCAATCATGAGTGCGAGGGAAATTTCGTTACAGACGATCGCGATAGCGAGATAGATGGATAGATACGTTCCCATTGGCTTTGTTGTTGGAGGTCACGATGTATTTTGTAAAAATTCATTTTGCATAAATGGTAAGGCGATATATTCTTTTCATAAACGATCCCTTTTGTCTAAGATCTTTTTTTTAACATTTAAATAATTTTGATTCTATGTATTATCGTTAAAATGAGATTTTGTTTCGTTCATTTGCATTTGTTCATTCGTATATTTGGTATAATATCGATGTTGTATTCTTAATTATTATTTTGCTTTCTAATTTGAAACAACTTTAATTCAACAAAGGTAGAAATTTTTGTTAAGAAAAAGGTGAAAAAGTTTCAAAAAATTGTATTTCAGATATGAATATCTAGACGTATGTATATGTATACCTAGTAAACACAAATGCAAAAGTTTGTAGCAAGTCTTTTTGAAATTAATGTGTTAAGATGTATCCGTGTAGCAAATTGATTTGGTTGAATAATTTGATGAAAAATCACTATTAAAAATCTTAACCTATTGAACTAAAAATTTATTGCAATGTTCAATAGATTAAAAGAATGGCCAGGGTTAAATGTCATAGAATACGCATACAGAATCTGTCATTGTTAACAGAAATTGTAATCCAATTTACTCGGAACTACATAATATTTGAAACAAAAGAAGCTTAACTTTGTCTATCTACGATGCGGTAGTACCAATTTTCCATTTTTTATTAAACATCATTCATCTCTGAGTAAATTGAATTAGAGTTCTTGTTACCGATTACAGTTTCTGAAGTGTGTCATATGATCTTAAGGCAATTTGACAGAATCCTCTGCCAATTCATAATGCGTCCAGTCAGTATAAAGAAATGTAATTCAATCTAGTTAGAGAAGATTGATGTTTGACTAAAAAGAAATTTTGTTCCATTGCATTGTATATAGGCATAGTAAAACCAAATTTGGGCTCAGAGTAAATTTGTTTGCAGTTTCTGGAAGTGTGCCAACATCATCTAAAGTTAAGTATGAATTGACAAAGAGTCTTAAGTTCTATAACACTTTACATGAAAAACAAATGTATGTTTCTTCAGAAAGCTTTATTTATAAAGAAGCTTAACAAGCCTGCAAGGAAAAACTTTGCATTTTGCTTCCTCATTATTGCCAACTTTCAAACTGCTCAAAATTTGTTAGCGAATTAACCATTTTTAGAAAATGACAAAATTCATAATTTTTGAGACCAATTATCAGTCCTAAACAAACTATGTACCAATCAATTCTGGTTGTAACTATACTTGTGTAGAAAGTTTCAGCTTGATAGCTTGAAACATGCACCATTGGTGTATTTATGTCATACCACATTTGGTAAATGAATAAAAATGTTCCTAACGTTTTGTTAATCTAATCTCATCAATTTTAATTAAATTTACTTCAATGAACACGCAGTAATTGCTTCAAAATTTCACCAATTTTCAGCCTAATACTTTAAGTTGTTCTGAAGTTGTAGGAAATGAATTGTTTTATAAGGAAGAAAAAAAAAATCTTTACCTTTGAATTACTTGGTCAATTTTGCTTAAATTCAATAGCTATCGTGCTTCCTCTAAAGTTTAGTTTTATACAAACTTTCAGTTCGATTGCTTAAAATCTGGTTCTATTTTTCGCCTTCATTGACATTTGTGAAAATAAAAAAATTGTATTAGAAAGAAAATTATGTCAAGTAAAGGGCAATGTGTATTTTACTTGGGTGCAAAATTACAGCACAATCTGTTAAGCCGCTCTTGAATTATATGTGCTTTACTTTTGAAGCCCTTGGTACACACATATGCACTTAATCAAATGCTGGTAATTTTTTTGGATGTTTCTGATAATTTTAAGTATCTTGACACTTTTTTCTATGAAAACAAAGATTTCTATGAGAAAGCAAAATTTACTCACATTTTTCCATACAGAGTGTAACACAAATTTCTTTTATTTTATCGGAAAATAGATAACTTCAGTATTATAGAGGAATCTCCTTAGACAACCTCCAATGGTAAGGAAGGAGTCTCTTTATTTCATACTAAATATAACAGTCTACCATTATTTTTCATTGGTCGTAGTAACATATGTTGGACGGTAACAACTTTCTTCGGTAGTATAGCGGCTTTTTACTGTGATTAATAATCTTTCGAACCTACATCGGTCGTAGGAACATCTGTTAGACAATATCAATTGGCTTCGGTAGTATAGCGGCGTTTTACTGTGATGAATAATCTTTAGAACCACTATGGTGGTGTATTCGATAACGCGACGGGGATATTCTCTTTACATCGACCGATTGATTATGATACTCAAATATGCATTAAATAAACCCACGCCGGCATATAACCACACACAATTTTATACAATAACTAGTATCGTACCCGGCTTCGCCCAGGTTTTAGTATCGTTACCTTAACCAAAACCAAATGCTATGATTTTCAAATAGAATTTGTATTTATTGAACGTTTAAACATTATCATTGAAGTATAGTTTACCAAAGTCAATCCTTCAACACCTGTGTATAAACAATATTTTTTGTTGACTAATTTTCATCTGCCACTACATATAAGTTTTTAGGTGTTTCCGCCCGTGACATTGCTACGTATAATTGTCCATGACTGAAGCATTCATCCCTGCCCTTGGGATTTATTTATCGTTATAGTGAACGCAAGACGAATCGGGAACTGAAGGCGTTTGAATTGAAAAGGTAGATCATTGGGAATAATAGGAATTCTGGGAATGAACACATTTTCCCTTTTAAATTGTCCAACCAAAATTGTTGCCTCAATTATATAAGTGTTCATCGCCTTCACAACCAAACGCGTTCCATTGCATAGTTTTGGAGGATCCAAATTCCTTAACAACATAATAGGGCTTCCAATCTTGAGTGTGATTTTATGTTGTGGTATGCCACTTGGATTGAGCGTATTTACAATTGAGTAAAATGACTTCGATTCAACTGGAATCATTTCTTGAATGGTGAAATTGATTTCGTCGACTTTAGCATTAATTGGTGCAAGTATTGCTCGTTCTTGAAGCCAACCGTGATCTACAATGTGTTGTGTTAGATTTGGATACAAGTGGTCAATCAGAATTTTAATGTTTTGACATGTGTTGCAAAAATCTTTATTCAATTTGATTTTTCCAGTTTCCACATCCAATTCTTCTTTTTCGTTGCCAACACCCAGCAGATACCTGGAAAATTGCAGTGAGTCGAATCCATTTGATTGTTTTACCCGCATGTTTGTTTGGAGCTTTATGTTTTTTACAAATCTCCACAGTTGCGATGATTTGATAGAGGCTTTTATCTCGTGGTACATGTTACCTCTAGGAATGACTGGCCGTGTTTGACGAAAATCTCTAGCAAGGATAACTAACAATCCACCCATAATGTTATTATTTTCGCGAATGTCTTGCAGTGATCGATTTAAAGCTTCCGACCCATGTTTATGCATCATTGCTACTTCATCCCATAAAATCGCCTTACATTCTTTTAATACCTCCGCTTGTCCAGTTTCTTTCTTAATTCCGCATACTGGCGTCTCGTTGTGTATGAGGTCAATTGGAAGCGATAGTGTAGCATGAGCTGTCCGACCGCCAGCCATCAGGGTAGAAGCGATGCCTGAAGAGGCCATTGCGAGTGCAATTTTCTTTTCTCCTCTGATTCTGGCAAGTATTAAATTGATAAGGAAAGTTTTGCCAGTTCCGCCAGGTGCATCTATGAAAATTATGCCACCTTTTTTGTCAACCAAACGCTGAAAGATTTCATTATAAATTTCTCGTTGCTCTGCATTCATAAGTGGTTCATTTATTTCGATGTATCTGTTCATTTTGTCAGTGTCATATGAAAGCTCACGCAACATCTCTCTATTCAAGCTGTCTGTTGTTTTACGTGATGGGCTTGGAATTCCAAATGCTGATAAAAGTTTTCCTGACATATCAATAATTTTGTCTTCGATCATTATCAGTGCTTCGTTGTAGATTTCATCTGTAAAATCTAAGTTCAGATTGGGATTTTCTCGTTGCAGACGTCGCAGAATATCTTCAGACATGCAGTCCTTGTATTTTTCCCACAGAGCTTTTGGATTGGGCACCTCGCAGCATGAGAGTAAGATAGCAAAAAGAGTTCGAATTTTTGAAGGTGAATCTGATTCTTTCGCTTCGTTCAATGACTCATCCCACTGGTTGTCATTCTCTAAGAGCCTTATAGCCAAACATGCAGCGTGATATGCCTCACATAAATCTCCATTTGCGGCCCGTAAATCATAAAAACTTGTAGGTCCCTTGATCTTATGAAAAACCATTCGTATGTACGAGTAGTAACATTCTAAGTTCCTCAAATGGACTGTATAGACGCGACCAAGTGCGTCACCAGAACGGACGCCGCCATGTCCTTCTACAATTAAGCCTTGTTTGCGACGATTGAAGACTTTCTTCGATTTGTCCCACGTAAAATATTGCGGCACTTCAAAATATAGCAATGTCTGTTATAACGTTAGAATAGTACGGCTTTCGCGAGCCCGTACGAGTCGTCCTTCTTCACGCTGGATACTGTCAGGTCTGTTGGTCAGCGTGAGGCGGAAAAACTTACCGCTCTTATCGGCCACGTTGCTTCGATACCTGCGTACAGCGAAATAGAGAGAGAGCAAGCTTGGCGAGGATGTAGGGGCGAGCGAGGGAGATGTGCGATTAACGATTCGTTTATTACAGGAACACAATGTATGAATAGAATAAAAACTGGTAAGTATAATAATGCAAGTAATAATATAAAGGAATAATGAAAGTAAAAGTAAAACACAATATCTCGAAAGTTCTTTGCGTAGCACACGCTCTGAGCTTGCGCGTCGTTAGGCCGTAGCGCCTTTATCGTATCTCGAAAGTTCCTTCGCGTAGCACACGCTTTGTGCTTCCGAGTCGTTAGGCCGTAGCGCCTTTGTCGTACGCGTGAGAGTCGAGTCGTAATACGTCTGTTGTACTCGGCTACTAATCGTTCACTGCGTTACCGGGCGGTTGCCCGAGAGTCCGCGCCTTGGCGCCTGCGCCTTGCCTGGCATCGCATAGTTCGCGCCGAGCCGCGTCGCTGCTCGTTCCAATGCCGGCCGAAGTTCAACAAGGCGGTTTATAACATGTCTTTGCACAGTCGTCTCTTTTGCACAGTTCAAAGAATTCTGTAGTTTTTGGTGGATTTGCTATGCGGTCTTCTAGATTGTTTTCATTAAAGTAAACTCTCTGGCCATTCTCCAAATGTACATCAAGGTGCATCACAGTTGGGTAGCGTTCGTGAATTGGAAATCCAAAAATACGCCACGCAGCTTCATTACTACTTATATACCGGCCTGCTTGATATTCAGCAATTTCATCCACACCATTGTCACGGGATTGAGCGGCAAATACACCTTGATCAGAGCCCTTGTGTACATATTTGAGAATGTACTTGATCGATTTTACTGAGTTGCAACACTCAACGTTAATGTGGGCATCAAACATCTTCAAAAGTAATGGACTGTAAGGGACAATCCATCTATTGTCAAGCTCAACTTCTTGAGTTTAACGCCCTGACCTTAATTTAACGTATGCTGTAAATCCACCATCTTCAGGCTTACGGCGACGGTAGAGCGGATAACCATCAGTCGCTGTTTGCGTTTCGCTTATCACTGGTCGCGGAAACATCTTTGTGTACTTTCCATCCTTCATGCATGGTGACTTCGGATTCAACGAACCGCACGGACCGTGCACCATGTTTTTCATAACGATATCGTATAGGTTTTTATCGGTAAGTGGGTTGGGGATTTCCGCTGAGATAAGTTGATCGATTTGATTTGGATTTAATTCTTTCAATAACCATATTAAAATATGAGCGTGTGGCAGACCTCTCTTTTGCCATTCAATTGAGTAAAGCCAGTACTTGACGGTTCCGAAGACTTCACCTTTAATAAGTGTATCTACAAATTTAATTACCTTTCGTCGGAAAATTCTTGCAACCAAATCGTGACGGTCCGTTCTTCATTGGCCGTTAATTAAATTTTCCTGCATTTCCTGGCAATTCGGATTGAATGTGTAAGTAATGAAAAGAGATGGCTTACCTCCATGTCGAACATATGTAATTGCGTCTTGGGCATATTCGTGCATATTTCGTGGTCCCCCAGTGTATGTTGAAGGAAGTATCACCAGCTTTCCGTGATTTGTAGCAACTCCATAATTTGCTACTGCATCCTTTAAGTGAATATACTCACCGACACGAAGTTTCTTTTGGTTGAGGCGAATGTAGAGCAGCCGTTCATGTTCCATTTTTGCATACATATCCACCAGATACTGATGAAGTAGTTGCCGGTAGAGTAGAAGATGATTTATTTGATTTTGCCTCACCATTAAACGGTAAGACTAGTAAGACATGGCTGATATAGTTTTGCTGACAGTATTATTTGTTCCGGGAATAACTTGGCTAATGTTTATTGCATAACCGTCTTCTCCTCTTGGAAACATAAGCGGATATTGCAGTGCATCATAAGATATGTGCGTTTCGCTGATTCTCTTAAGCTCATTGCTTCTCATCTTCAAGCCAATATCTGTGTTTTCGAAGTCATTTCCAGCAATGATAATGGCAACTTCATTAACTGTTGGTTCATTGAAAACTCTGGCATTTCCTGCGTGTGGTTTTTTATCAGCTTTGATCACTATTTTCATGTCATGTATATTTTCGTCTAATGCAGTTTTGAATGTCCTCACGTAGTGATTGTGTTCATGTATTATCTTGTGAAGTGATATGATTAATTTTTATCGATCCCAGGTATAATGGAGCAATGACGTTGAGTTCTGCTTCTTCATCACCCAAAAAGTAAATCAGTAGGAATTTCGCATCTTCGTGAGGCAGCGGAAGAAGTGAACCGCCTTTGTGATACACTTGGCCTTGCATGGAGAAAGTTGGCATGAATCCTTTATTTTTATTCATTGGCACGGATGTACCAAAAGAAGTCATTTAAAAGCTTGAATTGTATTTCCGTATAAGATTGAGAAACTCCTTTGATTTTTGATGATCACCATTCATCAGACTGTTTAATGGCTCTGGTAACTTGTCGTAGTTGGGCAACTTGACTTTTCCGTTGGAACAACATAAACCGGGTGTTTCTCCTTTAAATTTGAGTGCTCCACAGAAATTACACTTATTGTCCATCTTACCAATAAGAACTTGCGGAACATTCATGTATTACAATGACGGATCATAATGAAATGCTTCTTCTTTCAGGTAAAGCCAGTTGTTAGCTCTCAATTTTCTTTGTCGCTGCCTTTGTATTTGTAGGCGGACATGAGTTACATCAGGTGTTTCGATTTGCCGTGACTTGATGTTCCTTTGTCTATTTGCTTCAAGACGGTCGGAATTTTCTTCAATAGTTTTGTTTTGAAATGAGGTTTGTTTTCTACATCTGTCTGCTTCAAGCTTTTTTTCTTTCAGAACTTCTGAAGCATTTTCGCTTGATACTTTTTTCTTTTTCGTATCAATACGGGTTGGATTAAACACGGCACGTCGCTTTCTGGGCATTTTTCGTTTTTTCTTATTTTATTTTTAATGACTTGACTTTTTACTGCTTCACTAAAATGTGAATTGCTTTTGAAAATTCATGTCAAACAAAAACAGACATTTCCGTTCACCGTATCATAGTAACCTTTTCTTTTTTAAAAAAGCGCAAGCTATACCTACTACGAAGAATAACTTTGTTTTTTTTTAAATTGAAATTAAACGTCAAAATTCAATAATACTCTTAGAAAATTCAAATGTCCGTAACTCCTTAAGGACTCAACTTGAAGAGCTAAAAATAGTTGCGTTGACCTAGAAATCAGGAGACCTTTCCAAAATGTCCAAGATCACCTTCCTAACACGCTCCGTCTAGGAGGAGTTTAAGGGACGGAATCCACACATTAAGAATTATAGTATAAATGCAGGACATTCATAAATAGATTGATCTTCCAACATGCTATGTAGGCAATACAGGATAATACCATATCACGACATATAATATTTCAATAACAATCGTCCCCGCTGGACTAATAACTCATATATATAGGGTCAAACGAACCCATTCTCTCACATTGACAACTTTATTTTGTTCGCGAATATCACGGTAATATAAATTTTACGTATATAACGTTTCCAACTCGCACGGTGCGTTAGGGCAGATTATATCTAACCCGCATAGAAAAACACTGTTTACTGTCCTCGAGGCCCGTAGCGCGAATGGCGACCTTCATGTGTCACGGTCGTGGCTTGATTTCAGGCACCGGTTCCAAATAATACGTAAGACTCGTTACCTGGCTTCACTGAGACTTCAAAAATGTTCGTTACGATGATAGGCTTTCTCCATCGCTTCTGGAAAACTCTCGAGACGGCGACTTCCCGGAATAACGATGTTGAAGCCGACGGCTCAGGTAGTCCCACAACGTTAATGCAATCCCGCAGCGGTCGCCCAGACCATTATATTAGTCCTCAGAATGTTTCGATTGTAGTTCGAACGTAGCACGCGCCGTCTATTGCACCGTAGCACGCAATATTTCCAGCGCCAAGGAAGAAAACGCCAGAAAGTCCAGTGCCGGAGAAAAGCGCATTCACGGCGCGCAGTCACAAATCGCAAACCGCCAAGCCAAGCGCCCAGTCGTCCGATTATTCTATTAATCGGGACTGTTATCAGTACAAAGACACGAAAAATATAAACGAGGGCTGACACATACCTGTAATTATTGAGGAACACTTTTCCCACAAGGCGATATAATATAATTGTACAAGTACTAGTTAGGTCCAAATACAATTGTGGTCGACGAATGACTGGGGTGAGCGCATCGAGCACCTCGTCGTTCAAGCGGCAACTCGGAAATTTTAGTTAGACCACGAAAACAGCCGAAGGGGCGCCAGCACCGTTCGTCGAAACATGTGGGAAATGCGCGCGCTATTTCAATATGAATTAAATTCCTAACAATATCCCCCTTTTGTTCGATAGAGAAGCAACCATAAACATTACAGGTGTCTTTTATAACGAACAAAACAGAAGTTACGCACACTCTTAAAAATCCCCGCGGGGAATCACCATTAGGCTGAAAGAGGGCGAGAGATATTCGTATATACAATTCAGAATGATCAACCGGGCTCATGATATGGTCGTAAACTTTGGCGATTATAAATCCCTTTAACTAGCTGTGAATTATTTATCGAGACTAATCGGAATGCGTTCGGGCTGAATGAACGATCGATAATGTAGGGACCTACATAAAGATGAAAAAATTTAGAAATCTCCCTCGTGGAAGCATTCGAGGGTTGCGGTTGCCGAACTAATGCCCGATCACCAATTTTGTAAGGGATAGAGGAGACTGTCTTCTGTGTTTTCTTTTGAGCCTCATAGCATTTTACCAAACGTTTATTTGCCATACGAATTCGCTGTGCTGAACTGATATCGGGACTTGGATGGAATTGGAACAACGCATCAATTTCATCGGTGGGACGTACGCCCAATTGTAGTTCATAGGGACTATAGCCGGTGCTAGAGTGAGTGGTGATATTTAGCAATGTTTCCACTCGGCTTACGTATCTGGCCCAACTACTATGAGCGTGCGAGCACAAAGTCCTGAATCGCCGGCCCAACTCTCTCATTACTCTTTCGGTCGGATTGCTTTGAGGATGTCGGATGGAACAATATCTCGATTGTATACCCATCTTCTGCAGCGCATTCGCCCACTTGGGCGATGTAAACTGAGTACCATTATCGGCGAGAATGGCCCGGGGTTTCCCAAACTTGGGAATATATTGCTGTACCAACTTCTTGAGGACGCTCTGCGTCGTAGCCGACTTGATCGGATGAAGCTGGACATATTTCGTAAACGCATCCAGCACCACGAAGAGATACTGGACCCCTGCGGTTGAGGGTTGCAATGGTCCATAAAAATCTACCGTGACCAGCTGGCTAGGTCTGTCGGCAGTTATATGCTGAAATACGCCCTGCATGGAGGAATTGAGGCTCTTCACGCGTTGACACAGATCGCATTGATACACGTGAGTAGCCACATCGCGATGCATCCGGTCCCAATAAGAATGGGTGCGAATATATCCCAAGGTTTTTGCTGTTCCTGGATGTCCAAGTTTTTGATGCGTGTGTTCAATTACTGCCGGACGTAGTATCGTTGGAACCACTACGAGCCATCGATCTGGTGATTTATAACAGCGGAATAACAGGCCATCGTGAATGAAATATTGTTTAGAATGCTCTCCAGCCAGAACTTATGCAATCAATTCATTGATTCGGAGATCACTCATTTGAAGCTTACGTATCCGCTGGCAGTGATGCCAGATGAGGGATTTTTCGTCCCTTTTGGGTACCCTCTCCACTGGGTCTGTTTTAGTGCCTACTGCGCGCGCACCCGGCGCACCGACCAATCAGTAGTCAGGCGGCGTGTGACGTCACACACTACGCCGTGCGCAGACTCGGCTCACCGACCAATCAACAGTCAGGCAGCGTGTGACGTCACACACTACGCAGACCCGGCTATTAAAATAAATTGTAATGAACCTTTCGTGTAAAGGACTACAATTTGGTGTTGGATATTGTAATGCACTATTCATTTGCTGACGGCTGCAAAATTAGTGAGCGTTTTATATATTTCTTCACTTTCATCATTTATTTATTTATTTATATATATAATATTTATATATATTCATTAAAAAATCTTCCATAACTCATTTCTTAAAAGCCCGCGTTGTGAAGTGGGTGGGGCGAGACAACGTGAAGCGCAATCGAGACGAGATTTGTTACGAGCGGTGCAAGCCTTCCCCTGACGCGCCTAGCACGGGCAGCGTGGTGAGGGCAGCGAGATAGAGATAGAGACCTGGAATCGTAGATCGCAACTCAAGAATGGATTTAGTGAGAGTAGACCTGATAACGTGAACGCTGGACTCGTTTAATATAGTAGACACTCGCAGAGTCTTGGAATCATCCTCTTCAAATTTACCCGATGGGTTTCGGCTGAAAAAATCCGCAACCACATTGGCATTACCACAACAATGTGTTACCTCGAAGGTACAGTAGCGGACAAAAGTTTAAGACGATGAATTACAATTTGGTTCATAGATCTGTCATACAAGTACTAACGTTTCTTTCGGCTTGTTGTTTTTTTACAATACATGTGTACGTTTGACCTTCATAATGTAGAAGTCTCGGTCGTCAAATGTAAACAATATAGATTATACAATTTTTTTTTCCTTCCAACCATCTGTAAACAGCGGACATTAGTTTAAGACGATCTGTCGAACAAGATACCCGTAGTCGATCCACGCAATAATTTGATATATTAATACTGTAAATAGTTTGTGGTGTATCATCCAGTGTCTTAAGTTTAATTACGTACGAAAAGAGTATGGGTAAAGCCCGTAATTTGTCATCAACTGAACGAAAACTAATCGTGTCTTTACGGAAGCAAAATGAGACATTTTCTTCAATCGCAACTCAAATGAACCGATCAGAAACTTCTTGTAAGCAAGCGTGGTACAAGTTTGTGAAGACTGGGGACTATTTTGATCGACCAAAAAACGGTAGACCGCGGAAAACCACGCCAACGCTGGATCGTCGGATTCATCGATTAAGCGAGAGAGATCGTTTTCGTTCAGCAGTCGATATCAGAGCTAAAATATCCAGTAATAATAATGCACAAATTAGTGTAAGAACTGTCCGAAGACGATTAGACGAATTCAATTTGAAAGCACGAAAGCCACGGAAGAAGCCGATGCTCAGTAAAAAGAATAAAAAATTACGACTGCAATTTGCTAAGGCTCATCGGCATTGGACAAGTGAGGATTGGCAAAATGTGCTATTTTCGGACGAATCCAAATTCAACCGAATTTGTTCTGACGGGATACTGTATGTAAGACGTCGAATTGGCGAAGATTTAAATCCTCGATGTGTTTTACCGACAGTTAAGCATGGAGGTGGAAACGTAATGGTGTGGGCATGTTTTTCTCGCAATGGTCCTGGACCAATACGCCGAATTAATGGAATCATGGACCGTTTTCAATACTTGGATATATTGAAAAATACTATGTTACCGTATGCCTACGAAAATATGGGTGATAATTTTATTTATCAACAAGATAATGACCCGAAGCATACGGCTCGGGTAGTGAAAAGTTTTTTTCAAGATGAAAAAATCACTTTATTACCGTGGCCGTCGCAGTCGCCGGATTTAAATCCAATTGAAAACTTATGGTGTACCATAAAAAGAAGGGTTCAAAGAAATAAACCAAAAAATTTTGACGATTTGTACTCTTTGGTTGAAAAAACGTGGAATGAAACAACTGTGGACGACTGCAAAAAATTAATTGATTCAATGCCTCAAAGATGTGCTGATGTGATAAAAAATAATGGACTGTGGACAAAGTATTGAAGGGAGGAAAATATCTGTATATTTTCTACCAAAAAATATTTTTTTACGTATAGTCTTAAACTTTTGTCCCCGAAGATATCAAACAAATTTATGTTTTCTTTGTTTATTGTATCTAATGTTGTTACGCGCAAAATTGAATTTATGTAATAAATATATGAATTAATGATTAATTAACTAATACAAAAAAAAATCCACTGAGTCAATTCTTTTCATAAAAAAATCAACGATTACTTTTTTTTTTCCTCTCCGTCTTAAACTTTTGTCCGCTACTGTATATTGTTGCAGAGTGGTACACCACCTCTTGATCCGAGGTGTATGATAAACGGTACTATTGAGAAACTGGAGCCCCTGATGATCCGTTATAATTTCAAACGCCCGCCGTTGTAAATATCGGTCGCACTTGAGAACGGCATAAACAATGGCCAACAATTCTTTCTCGGTGGTGTTGTAATTCTTTTCCGCCATGTTAAGGCATCGACTGACAAGTGTGATGATAAGATGATTGCCGTCATCATCTTCTTAATATGACACTCCACTTATGCCTTTGTCTTACGCGTCCGTCTGAAGCTTAAATATTTTATCGGGAATATAATGCCGTAGCGTCACTGCATTAGTAAAATTCTCCTTTAGTTGATCGAACGCTTCACGGTGTGCATCCGTCCACTGCCACGGAGATTTGCTACTCATCAAAGGTCGAAAAGGGTCGATATATTTCGAGTGCTTCAAACTAAACTGTCGATAATAGGTACAGACACCGATAAATTGCTGCAACTGCTTGCGATTTTTGGGCTCGGCAAATTGACGAATGATTTCTCACTTATTAGGATCCGGGCGCCCTCCATCCACGGACAAAACGAAACCCGGAAACTTCACGGAGGTACGACAAAACCACGATTTATACAGCCGGAGCGTAAAATTAGCCTCTTGAAGGCGAGTAAAAACAAGGTTAAGATGCTCTAGATGCTCTTCAAACGAACGGGACGTAATAAGTAGATCATCGATGTATACGGTCAGGAATTCGTCAAATTGTTTTCCCAACACCTCGCTGACAGCTCTAATGAATCCACTGCCGGCGGTTTTTAGGCCAAAGGGTATTCTACAAAATTGATACAACGTGGAACCATACAGAAAAGCAGTATATTTTCTTGAAGACTGTTCCAGTGGAATCTGCCAGTATCCGAAAGCCAGATCGGTGGTCGACATCCATTTGACGCCATAATATTTTTGCAACAGCTCCACAATCAGCGGAGGGGACTCGTTATCCGATTCGATTACTTGATTTATAAAGCGAGCGTCCAAGCAAATTCGTAATCGATCGTTTTTCTGGATAATCCGTAGGGGACTGCAATAGGCACTGGTAGAGCGTTCAATAATTTCCCGAGCTAACATGTCCTCAAGTTCTTTCTCCACGGCTGGCCGCAGGCTCAGTGGAACGGGATAGGATCGACGTACCACGGCTTTTTCATGAATGAGACGAATTTCATGTTCATATCCGTATGCCCCCGTAGTTTTCAGGGCAAACAGGCGTTTAAATCTATTTATCGTTTTCATCAAAAGTTCTTGTTCATCCTGCTTTAGATTCGGGACTTCCCGCACCATTCTAGCGACGTCATCGAAAAAATGTTGATCCTCGCCTTTGAGGTATAATCGACACAACGAGGAATTGCCATTGGTGGGGTATGTCTCCTCCGCCTCGTATTCTTCTTCCATCGACCCCTCCAGATGTTCTACCTCGAGCACCGGTGGACCTGACATCATCGTCGGTGACCTCACATTCGGTTGATCATCTCTGGTCGGAATATTTTGGGAACTTAGACGACTGATTATCTGTTCGCCTTTTCGCACTTCCGGTAGTACCTTGGTTTCCTGGCTAGAATCGGACTTGAGGACTTGAATGTACAGGGTGTCCCAGCTACATACACCTCATTACGACGGGTTGCATATTCCTAGGAGCGCGCCCAAGCGCGCATCGAGCCGGTAATACAGAGCGTGTTGGTATAATCACTCGCGTATCTTTACAAGAGTTTCAGTACAGTGAGTCGTCACGCTGTCAACCGCTTCGCAAAATAACCCGAAAAAACGTCATATTTATAAAATATTTTAATTTCTAAGTGTGTGTTTAAATGCTTGAAGATTTAAATGTTTATTTGGGTGTTTAAATGTTACAGAACGTTTAAATTTTTAAATATTTAAATGTGTTTAAACTATTGAAGGTTTAAATGTTGAAACGTTGCAGAAACGCAGTACGGGTACGTTCTTTTAGTTGTTCTTTCTATCAAAATTATGAATCGACTGCAAACTGTAGTCTGCTATGTTTATTCTATGTTAATTCAGTTTCGGCGAAACGCACGCAATCGCGACGTGCGCACGAGTCTATAAATTGAATCTTGAAGTTCGAATTTGCATAATTAATGTAAAAACGCAATTTTAACATGAATAAAATGTAGGATTTTTGGTATAGGAGACAAAGCACTTGAAAGAATTTCCCAAGACAGTTCTTTTTTTTTTTAACAATATTAACGCTGCAAAATTTTTTTCTTTTACACTACTTTTTCTCCGTAAATTTGAATGGGCAGTCATCTTGCTGCAACCATGTATCAGCGCCGCCAGTGTCTCTTTCGACAACTATGCTCCACATAGAGTGTACGTATGGATACTAAAATTTACTCGCTGTTGAATAATAAAATATGTATATTTTCGGTCATTTTGAATTTTGGTGAACGACCATAAACCGCCCGAAGTTTCGGTCATTTTAAATTTTTTTCTGAAGGTTTGGTGAACGACCAAAAACCGACCGAAATTTCGGACATTTCGAATTTTTTTCCGGGGCTGCTGAAAGCGGCGGAGAGGAAGGTTCGGCGAACGACCATAGCAATGACCGAAGTTAAACCGTTGGGGGGGGGGACGACGACTCCTGAAAATAGGATGAACAATATGAGTACAGAATAGGTAAGTACGTCATTTTTAAATAATGTTTTGTGGGGCGTGTCCTTTTTAACGAAAAAGAGACCGCGTATTTAATCTCGTGAAAAAATAAATATGTTGACCTTAAAATTAATTATGACCTTAGAAAACGAGGATTGAAGGGGTAGGGAAAATAAATCAAACACATCTGTTGAGAATCCGTCCGGATGACACTTGACCGATCTGTGAATGTATTGAAACGGGATGAGAACTCACTCAAGGCAAGAGGAAAATAACCAGACACATAGATGTTATGCTGAGGAAGCGGTTTATTTCTGCCTTCCTTCGCAGTATTCAAAATACAATTTCAAACAACACCAGTTTAATAAAATAATTGAAAATTCATACCAAAAAAGCTTTAATTTAGAAAATTGTCCAAAATGTAAATTTAGTTAAAATACAAAATTATAAAATTAAACAATCAAATAGAATTTTTGACTTAGAATGTGAGCAGCACACAATTATATTAATTGTGTGCTGCATGTAATTTTGAGACAGCGGTGCGTGCAACGCAGTCAGGACTACACAGCACGACACGCCGATGCTACTGAGTGTAATTCACTGCATCCACTCAGCAGTGTATTGCAGAGTGGTTGCAATGAATGAATGAGAGCACTTCCAACTAACGTTGCTTGAGTGCAGTAATTTTGTGTGAGACCAGCTACGCAGTCAACACTGCGTAGCACAATACAACATAGAATGAGGCTGTACGGTTGAGCAAAAAATATTCACTGTACTTTCCCAGCAGATTTACTGGGGGAAAATACAGTGAATATGAGGCACATGCTTAATTATATTAATTAAGCCGGCAAAATAACATGAGGAGAACGTGGTACAGCATGTGCTGCAACGCACGCCACAAGTGAGACCCAGTGCTGATGTACCATTTTCTCCTCTCTGACAGTGAATTAATACATAATTATGCCAGAGCACTCTTACCTTGAACAATGAGTCCTGAAGAGCGAGAGGTTGAGCGAGTCCGATGAATAATGTCCGTGGAAAAGGCCTGAGAGTCCTATGGATGCGCGTGCTGTCCAGTGGATGTGTAGCGAAAAAGTGCCAAATTCTCAAGATGGCTGCGAGTATGAAAGTTTCGTTGGGCGCTGGAGTCAGTTGAGCGAGATAGCCGGTGAGCGAAACCGAAGTCAAGCGAGAGAGACATCCTCTCGCTCGACGCGGCTTGCCAACGAGGCGCATCCTCGGCTTCGCGAAGCCCATGCCTCGGCTATCTTCGACTCAACCGAACAACGCGTGGTAGAGCAGCGCAACAGGTAGGCGCACGACGATTATCGATCGCCGTGCGCCAGCTGATTTTCCAAGAACATCCCTTGAGCCATTCAATTCTACGTTTATTTACGGCTCAGAGAGGAAAATCTCCGAGGTGTAAACCTCAGAGAAAAAACCCCTCGCAAAGAATGAATTTCACAATAGATATATACAATCTGTTTGTTTTATCGAATATAATTGGCGTGATTGTTATTGTGAAGATGAAATCTACAGTCGAAAAGAGGTTATCTATGTCTACGTATTGTGTGTTCAAATTTGTCATGCCATATGTTTATCGTGTGTATAAGTCGCTGGCGACTTTGTAAGCATTGCGCTTGTGAGTAGGTATCACCGTCTGGTTAGGTATACTTGACCTGTTGTTACATATGAATGTGTGAATGTGTAAATGTGTAAATAAATCGGCAGACGACCTATTGTCAAGCGTTGCGCTTGTTTGCTGGTATAATCGGGCCGTGCCGGTGTATTTTGCGGGACGTACCGCATTGGTCAGTGTACTTACGGACTAGTATTCTGATATCCAGGATGTAGACAATTGGAACGGGTTTTGCAAACGAAAACACAATTAGAACGGGTTTTACAAACGAAAGCTCAATTAGAACGGGTTTTACAAACGAAAACACACTGGACGAGTTTTACAGAATGAAAACACACTAGACCCGAGTAACGATTGTGTTACACTGATTATTTCTTTTTATTTATTCGGTTCTCTGGGAAACGCACAGAAAAAACAAAAACGACTGTTTGTTTTTTAATCACACGACCGCACGATCGACTCGGCCCGGTCTCCTCTATCCCTTTTACCTTCATGCCCGCCCGAGACACATGCAAGAAAGACGATCGGCCGAGCGACGCATGTGTTTGCACACACACACGCGAGCGACCATTGGCAGCTGATACCAATCGTTGGTACCTGGGCACCTTTACATCATTTGTTCGACCGAATAAATAATGTCTAGGTGAGTCTTTTCAAGAGTAGCGTTGGCCACATTTGGCGTACGTCGCTTTTGGCCGATCGGTACACAGTACCGCATAATGGATTAATTATTATTGATCTATTACCCAATATTTTTTTTAACACGTTGACGGACAGTAGAAACAAGTGAAATTCGAAAATTGACACTATATGTTTTTGTAATTTTTAGAATATTAGAAGTATAGTTTTACTCTTTCTGCTTAAATACACTTAATTTTGATTAATTCTATGATTAATAATTGAATTAATTGAATAATTAATAATTAATAATTGAATAATTGATTAATTGATTGCGGCTACAACCGTCATGGCGCCAGCGGACTCTAGACACTATGTAATGGGACGATGGCGGCTATAACAGCAAAAATTTAAAAACGTAAATGACAGGTTTAATGACTGAAATAAGCAATTTTTTGTGAGCAACAAAGTATTTTTGGGAGTTTTACACGAAATGTTAGTTCATGATCAAACAAAAATAAATAAATGACAAATAAATTTATTATAATTTTATAATTATTATACATTATTTTCGGTATGCCATGTTTCAAAGCATGGTGCAGGACACAGTGCAGGTTTTGATATGCAATTCTTGCAGCAATATGATGTTTCCTTCCTTACTCCCTGTTTATAACATTGTTTACAACGCTGAAAATATGTTTTTCGCTGATAATTTTCAGGAGGAGAAATTTTCTCAGGAAAATGCTGTGTTCCATTGTTGTTGATTTCATTGGTTTGGATTCGTGCACGTTTAAATTGAACCAAAGACCTTCCATCCTGTTTATAATCTATGCCAGTTAGAGATCGTATAATTGCTTCCCTGAATTCTATAAACTTCATTTGAGAACCTGTCTTTTCTTTAAAGATGTAGTAAGAATTCCACACTGCTACATCCAGTAGATGTTTTTCGTGGACAGGAATAATAGGACATCATCTGATCTGCTCTGTCGACACCTGACATATTCTGATTATAATTCACTATTTCAATTGGTTTTCTCTTTTCCTGTTGTCGACGGTTAGCTGTGTTTATCATACTTGGGTGGTAAGCTGTTGTTAGACATAGCACATCCCGTTTATCTTTCCATTTGGACACGTATGTCTGATTTTGGCGTCGCCATACATGTTCTCCTTTTCTAAGCTTACGACCTGTTATTTCTTGCGGCAGACCCTTCCTATTTACACGAAGAGTTCCTGTCACATGTGTCTTTTTGCTCAGTAATTTGTTAGCCAATGGTACACTGTTGTAATAGTTATCCATGAACAAATGATGCCCTTTGTTTAAATATGACTGCATCAATCGCATCACAAGACTTTCAATAGTTGTCATGTTTTCTTCGTTTTCTCGATGGCCTTTGTATATTTCTATGTTCAAAACATAACCTTGGGCAGAACAAAGTTCGTACAATTTAATTCCGTATTTTGCCTTTTTGCCTTTCATGTACGTGCGAAAAGAAAGCCTTCCTCGAAATAATAACAAAGATTCGTCTAATGATAATGCCTCATTTGGTGCATATGCATTCGCAAACTTTTTTATGAGCAAATCAAGAAATATTTTTATTTTCCTCAAACGGTCGTTTGAATTTTCTTCTTCTACACAAAAGCATCTCAATATTTGCTCAAACCTCCTTCCAGACATTTGTGAAGGAAAAGCTGGGTGGTAATGTAATGCATCAATGGAAAAGAGTTTTCTAATACTGGAGAATTTTAGCTGGGACTGAAGCAAACACAAACCCAAAAACTTTCTCATTTCAATCGTATCAGTATTTTTGAAATTTGTCTTCCTACTATGCCTTGTATGTGGCCGTGTTTGATTGCAAAGTTTTAGGCCGTAATCATTCGTAGATTTTATAATCATTTCCATTACTTGGTCATCCCAAATTTTTTCAAAAACCTGAATTGGAGACACATTTTCGTCTATATCCAAAAGAATCCCAGCCGCATCTGCATCAAAAGAAAAGTTTCTTATAGGTGTTGTATCGATATGCCATGTCTCATCATTTTCTGGTTCTTCTGGTGCTTCATATTCCTCATCTGTAGTTGATTCATTTTCTTCACTACCCGAACTGTTATTTTCAGCACAGTCAGCATCAGGTTCAGATTCACTGTTGCTTGACCCACTACCTGTTTCCTCAAAAAGCTTCAGCAGCCTAGCCTGTTCTTTTTCCCAACTGGCCATTTTCTATAAATATTGAATAAAACATTCAATTTTATTTTATATTATTATTTATTGTATATTATTTATACATTTATTATTTACATTATTGTTTTTATATTTCAAATGTAATATCATAAAAAACAAAAAGTAAACAGTATAACTATAAATATCGCTAAATGAATCAAAAAATGCTAAATTTAAATTTTTTTATTTCTATTTAAAGTGTAAAATCAATCATAAACAAATACTTACCAGTATAAACAAAAAATATCGTTAAATGTATCAATAGCAACTGTAAATTGAAGAGAAAACAAGATCGCACTACTCCGTTCACAACCACGTGCATACTCAATGTGTTAACCTTGCATACTAAATTTTTTTTCGAAAACATGACACTAGGCTTCTACTTGTACGCTGGTAAATGCACATTTGTGCTGCTACAGCCGCAGTGTCTAAAAACGACCGTTTCGTATTGGACGGCTATTGCCGTCATGTCACATAGTGAACTTGACCTTGACGGCTATAGACGCAACTGTCCGTCAACGTGTTAACAAAAACGCCACTTCGTATTTTCTCGTTGAATCGATAACAACTAAATTTATATAATAAATACATTTTTTCGAAACGGTAATAAAATTTTGTATTTTTATAACAGCTCTCTCCACCACTCCTGTAGCTGCTCCCTCACGCTGTATTTTTCGGTTTTTGGAGGGTTTTGTTGCGATATCTATCACTCTTGAATTTGGCTGACAACCATCTGCGAATGAGATCGGGCGTCAGTCGTTCCTTCTGCCGCGTGCGATCAAACTTTTGAAGTTTCCTGCAAGCATCTATAAGATAAAATGGCATTATTATTTTTTCGTGGTAATGAAACTACTGAAATAGCCCAGTTCGCTTTAACGGCAATGGTTTCTAAGTTCATGACTGAAATGTACTCACGGAATAAACCTTGGACCTCTTTGTTGTTGACAAGCCGCAATCGCCTTCGCTCGTCGTCCGTTTCATTACAAGTTTCATTCTCTCGTTATTTGGCCATAACACAACTGCCAAAGCATTCAGCCTTTTTTCATTGTCCAGCATTCAATGGCCGCTGCACAGAGGTTCAAATGGAATTTCAGACCGTCACGCTGAAACATCACCTTTAATACAATTGTTAGTGTTAAATTTTTGGAAACGGGGAGTCAGCATTGCCGACGTAGAATCTATTACATTCACAAGGGCTCACCCTTCCACTTGCGTTCGGTACCGGTAACTGTGCCGGTACATTCTCATTCGACTCTTCACCCGGATCCGAACCGCTCTCTTCTTGCGACCGGTCACACTCAATCCTCTCGAGCAGAACGTTCGTTAGCCGTTTGACATATTTCTGAAGGGTCGATATGTCTCGTCTCAGCTGTTGCGTTTCACCGTCCGAATTTATTCGTTGTTCCGGTGACTGATAAAAGCAAATTACATTGGCTACTGCATTCTCGCGCTTGGCTAATTATATTTATCGGGATACCTGTCTGTGCTTGTTCTTTTTCGGACCCTTCGCAGGGTCGCTCCGACGCATGAGTGGCGGTGACGTACACATTGTCGATGTCCGATCAACAGGAGAATCGGCGGAAATTTCATGCATGTTGGCCGTTTTCTTTCCGACCATTCCATCTTGTACCGGTACTGTTGATTTTCTTACACGAATGTGCCAAGCTAATTGGACATCACTGGTGATTAGCGGTGGGTGACTCTGTGGTGTTTCCATCTGTTTAAAACAGAAAGTAATGAAATTAACGAGTTGCTTCATGCATTTCGCTGACGATGTTTCATGATGTCATTCTGGTGCACACGGAGAACGCTACAGAGACTAATTGAGTTTCCGATGTATACTCATTGATACTTACGTATGAACGTTCTGCTTCCTTTTCCTTTCCACCATGCGTTTCATCTGACCAGTTTGAAAGTGTACTTTGACTTGAAAGATGTTGCAGCTCATCGTTCACGTTGTGTACTGTGAGGTTTCTCTATGCAGCCGTAAAAATCACATATTTTTCATCATTGAGCCATGACGAGTCTTCTGTCTGCAATCAAACAATAATCATTCTTCTGTTCATGAATACGACTTTTCACGAAGCTTCACACGTTTCGAACATTATTCCACGCCATGCACTCGGTTGGGCCCGATCTGTCGTCCGTGACAGCCGTGTCTGAGGATGAGAATAAAACAAGACTCGAGACCCATCCTAACGAGTTGGCGACAAATCTACTACATCGAAAATTAGTAGTAAAAAGACTAAAAAGGTGCAAGCCTTCAGACCTACGCGAACGTTTCGGCTAGATCACGTCATGTAACGATAACAAAACCCAAAGGATGGAGCATCACTGGATGCCTACTTTGTTTTATATAGAATGAACGACCTGCGGAAATTCTTTATTGTTGTTTGAAATAACTGATTATAATTAACCTGTTAACCGAGCGGGACGTATAAATACGTCAAACGCAAACAATATATATTATTTACTTATATTTTTTATATTTCCAACCTTTTTATTTTAGAATACATTTTTATAATTATACATCAAAATGAATGAAAGCGATGACGAAATCAATGTACCGGCAGGTAGAAAAAGGAGACGTATTATGAGTTCGTCATCGGAGTCATCTGTCAGTAATTTTGACTACGACATGGAATTGAGGTAAAGAAGTTGATGAAGTTGGTCCTAGCAACAGCATTGTTTCTGAAGAATGGCTACCTCAAAATGCAGAAAGACCACCATTCCCCTTCACTGCACATCCTGGAAAAACTTTCGAAACTCCTCCAAAAAAGTTCCTTTCTTTTATCTTGAGAAGTTTTTAGATGAGGAACTTATCAAATTAATTACAAAGCAAACAAATTTGTACGCCGCCCAATTTTTTGATAATGATCCTGAGTTGAAACCACATTCGAGAATTCGAATATGAAAGGATACAAATGAAGCTGAAATGAAGATTTTTTGGGCCTCCTAATTTTACAAGCAATTATTGGAAAATCGGCTTTGAAACTTTATTTTTCAAGAAGAAGAATGATTAAAACACCATTTTTTTTATGAAACTATGAGCGAAAGCAGGTTTGGATTATTATGTAAGTTTTTGCATTTTGCAGACAATCTAAGTTTTGATCCTAAGAGATCTAATAGAAAAACATATAAAATTGATCCAATCATCAATAATTTGTCAGAAAAGTTGAAAAGTTTTTATGTATGTGAACGAGAAATATGCGTAGATGAATCTCTTTTATTATGGAAAGTGAATTTATCTTCGAAACAATATATATCTACAAAAGAGCTAGATTTGGAATGAAGTTATTTATTTTGAGTGAAAGCCAATCTGGATACGTACAAAATATAATTTTATACACAAGCAAGGACACAAATTATGGTTCGAATTACCCGCAAGAAAAACAATCAACATGAATTGTTTTGGAGTTAACACATGACTTACTGAATAAAGGGTATAGGATTTACTTAGATAATTTCTATACGTCAATTCATTTGGCTGAACTCTTGTGTCAAAACAATACAGACATTGTTGGAACAATAAGGATAAACAGAGTCGGAATCCCCAGTGAAATAAAAACAAAATATTACAGAAAAATGAACATATAGTAAGATTCAAAGACAAACTAATAGTTTAAAAATGGAAGGATAAAAAAGACGTATTGATGCTCCGTTCTATTCATAATGACGAAAAGACTGTTGTCCTGGATTATAACAAGAATATGGGTGGCGTAGATTTGGGAGATGAAGTTATGGTGGCCTACACGGCTGCCCGTAATACGCTAAAAAAATTTTATAAAAAATTTTTTCTATGATTACTTGATATGTGCTGCTTTACGGCATATATTATATTAGTATTTGGTGCGCAACTAAGTTCCCGCTGTTTTTCAAGAGATGGCTCCAGTAGTAAGTCCTGGTCGATTGGGACATAACCAAAACGTCATGAACCAAGCTTAGACATATGGTAAACAAACCGCTTTGACACATTAGTGATTTTGTTTTTGCGTCATATACTTTTGGTTGTGTGAAAATGTCTGATTTTGTGCCAAATAATCGTCATTTGCGGGAAGTGTTGCTTTTCTTCTTTCATTCGAAGAAAACGGCGGCTGAAGCGCATCGAGAACTCCAAAAAGTTTACGGAGATGCTGCTCTAAGTGAAACAACATGCCGTGATTGATTCCGTCGCTTCAAAGACGGTGATTTTGATGTTGACGACCGTTCGCGTAAAGGAAGGCCAAAAACCTTTGAAGACGCTGAATTGGAGGCATTGCTCGACGAGGATCCATGCCAAACGCAAAAAGAGCTTGCTTCAGCATTAGGAGTTACCCGCCAAGCCATTTCCAAGCGATTGCATGCGTTGGGAATGATTCAAAAACTAGGAACTTGGGTTCCTTATGATTTGAAGCCAAGAGACGTTGAGCGTCGCTTTTTCGCTTGTGAACAACTGCTCCAGCGGCAAAAAAAGAAGGGTTTTCTTCATCGCATCGTTACGGGTGATGAAAAATGGATTCATTACAGCAACCCAAAGAGAACAAAATCACGGGGACTGCCCGGTCATGCTTCTACGTCGTCGGCTCGACCGAATATTCACGCTGCGAAGATTTTGCTGTGTATTTAGTGGGACCAGGGCGGTGTTATTTATTATGAGCTGTTGAAACCGAACGAAACCATCACTGGGGAACGGTAACGAATTCAATTGATGCGATTGAGCCGAGCACTGCGCGAAAAGCGGCCACAAGACGAGCAGACGCACGAAAATGTGATTCTACAGCATGACAACGCTCGGTCTCACGTTGCCAAACACGTTAAAACCTACTTAGAAACGCTCAAATGGGAAGTCCTACGCCACCCGCCATATTTCCCGGATATTGCGCCGTCCGATATTACTTGTTCCGTTCGATGGCACATGGTCTGGCTAATCAGCAGTTCAGCTCATATGAAGACATCTCAAAATGGCTTGATTCGTGGATAGCCTCAAAAGACGAACACTTCTACCGTGACGGTATTCGAGCTCTGCCAGAAAGATGGGAAAAAGTTGTCGCTAGCGATGGGCAATATTTTGAATGATTCATTTGTAAACATTTTTTCACAATAAAGTTGCATTTTCATAAAAAAAAAAACAGCGGGAACTTAGTTGCGCCCCTAATATATATTATTATAATTTCATTGACATTATACTCATGTTGCCAAAGGTTTACCAAGGCGTAAATGAATTATCAATAAATCAATCAATTGCGATGCATTACCGCCGGTAGGTGATGGAGGACTGACTTCGTCCTTATCATCGTTTCGTTCTTTTCATGAACGATACAGCTGCTGCCAGCAATCCTCGTCCCCGTCAACGGCTCTTCATCCGTTTCCTCGACGTCAAGAATGCACCCCTCCAAACGTGCTCCAACATCGACGGCTCCTGGTAGAGAGCTGGCTTCCTTGTCAATTCCTATCATTGCGTTCTTCTCGTTACCGGTACAACGCAATAACTGAAAGACAAAATCAGTAATTATTTAAGTTCTAAAAAAGCCACAGGTTATGACTTCATTACAGGGTAAATAGTTGAAGCATCACTAGAGCAAGGACTGCGAAAATTACTTTTAATAATGAATGCAGGGTTTACACTGAAACATTTCCCACAACAATGGATGGTAGCAGAATTTTTTATGATACCGAAACCAAACAAACCAACTGACAGGAAATCATATAGGCCAATCTCATTGCTTCCGGTAATTTCAAAATTATTTGAAAAGTTACTAATCAAAAGGCTCAAACCAGTAATCCATGGAGAAAACTGATCCCGACCCACCAATTTGAGATCAGAGGAAATCACTCTACCGTACAGATTACTTGTCGTCATTTTTTACATGAAAATCGTGGTAGAATTTGATAAAAAATAATTAAATAGAATATTAATAAAATAGAAAATCAATACCAAAACTTGTGTTAATTTCGGTACTTCAAGTGTTAACTAACCTTTTCACAAATGATCATGTGCTGCAACGCATCTTCGGCTTGAAGTTTGGCACGCACTATATCTTTCTTCAAACATATCTGGAAATACATACATTGAACATTTATTTGCTTACTTTTGTATGAGGTGACAATGTTACATTCCAATTGAACGTCGTGCGTCATACATGATTTTGTTTTCTATATTTCACACACGACTATATAGTTGGTGGTCGTGTTTCTTACCTTTACATTTTCTACTGGTATGTAGTTCTTGTGTGCTTTTCCATCGCACGACACGTCCTTCTTCGGCGCACAGACAACCACCGAAGGCGTGAATGGGATCTATATCGTCTCTCCCTTTTCCTGCAGACGGAACTTGGAGACGCTTCGACATACGTGTTTGCCTCTTCCTGCGTTTCTTACATTCAGAAATAAATTTATTGTTAACTTTGTATTCTACAAATACACGTCTTTTAAAAGACCGTGAAAAGACCAAACCGCTGAATAAAGACCGTTCCAGAGGTCATAAGTACAAGGAAAAAGACCATGAAAGGACGTCGTTTCTCAAACACTTTTCGACCATTAAAAAAGACGCGCGCGACATGTCAAGTTTCGTAGGCTATGTTATATTATAATAAAGCATTCAGATGAATTTTCGAACTCACTTGTGGCTTTTATCGGCCTTATGCGTGCATAACACACCGTATTGTTGGATTCACGGCGTACACGAAGGGTTTCCTTTTGTTTGCCATACTTCTCCATGCACGACTTTAGTTTTCCGGCATCACACGACAAATCGTAACTTCCACTTTTAATATTAAATAACTTTATATCACTTATCTTCACGACTGATCTTTCCCGATTTTTGTCGAACTCGACGACGCAAAATTGGTTATCCATCGGTACTTTGTTGTTAATTGTTTCTAAAACGATTGTAACAAACTATTTGGCATGAACAACTCTATGCATCAATAACGTAGCCGTAGCGGAAACAAATGACAGGCGAAGCATGACATCTCGAAGGTGCATGTGCATCTCGAAGATGCGCGTGCATATGATATCGCACGTCACAGCCATGGGCCAAATGACAATCAATACCAAGAAATCTGAAGAATTGTTATGTAATGTTCGCATTTCTCAGAATTGGTGAAAGATGGTGTACAAAGTGAAATATTGTGCGTGTGTACATCGAAAAACAGTGATCCGCGGAGTGCGCATAATCTCCATCGATGTAGAGATTGAAGATAATAATTTTTTTCATATACAGATCGTGGCAGGATAATTTCATAAAACGTAAAACCGCATAGAAGCGGGTATCAAATTTGTGGAACACCGCTGTTGCATCGCTCGACACGCTCCAGACAGGAGTTACTACCGGCAAGTCTGACTACGATGATTTTTGTGAGCGTAATCAGTGTTACATATGGAATATGTTGAAGATTATTGCTCACATACATAATTACTGATCCATGGTGCGTGCATAACCTCCACCGATGAAGACTAACGGTAGTTATTTTCAGCACGACTATATGAAAGTATCAACGGAGAATACCGGTACATTAAGCCATACAACACGAGCAATAAGGACGAAAACAGTTCAGGAAACGTAACACTTCATTGTTTGAGGGTGTACCGTTTTTCCAGTCTCGTTCAAGAGCTCTGTTGCCAATTTTGGAGAACTGAGCGTAGGATCCTTCTTTATTTTCCTTATTAATTTTGTCTCATCACGCACATCTAACTTCTTTGGTTGGCCTTTTTGGGGTATAGAGTCTATATATTGCTTGTTAAGCATATGTGTTATTATAATATTTAATTACCCTTTGTTTCTTTTCTTAGAAATAAAGTTATGACGTAATAGAATAAAAACCTCACAGTGTCCGAATAATAATGTTATTCACTGTAAGTATACACTCAGAACATGCATCTACTATATCTTTGCATGCTAATACGAGCACTCAGTTTTACCAGTGGAAAACGCTATTAGAAAAATTGTCTGAGCCTATGTGGGTATGTATGTATATATGTATGTATGTATGTATGTATGTATGTATGTATGTATGTATGTATGTATGTATGTATGTATGTATGTATGTATGTATGTATGTATGTATGTATGTATGTATGTATGTATGCATGTATGTATGTATGTATGTATGTATGTATGTATGTATGTATGTATGTATATTAGGGTGGTCCTTGGATGGGGTTTGTTGGCCATTATCAGAAGAAGTTGGTTGTTCCCTTTAAAATACACACGTTTCTTTTTTACTTCCTCATAGGAGAAGTTTTTGCGACGGTGAAAAAATGTTGTTTCCAGTTTTCAAAGTCAACGTCTTGAAAATATCCCAATCAGATCAATCCTCGAAAAATCATATTTAGAAAAAATGTCCGGATGTGTATGTGTGTATGTATGTTCTGGCACTGTAAGATGCTTTGAGCTTCGTGCGGAATCTCGAGGAAGCAATTTGCAAATTTCAATTTGCAGCTTGTTTTAATATCCGAACCGTTTGACCGATTCTCTCCAACTCTTGTGCAAAGTTTTTATGCGGTGGCTCAAACCGTTCTTTACATATGTGCGTTTCAATTTTTCAATGCCAGCACATACATGCGTACATACATATATGCATACATACGTACATGTGCACATACGTCCAGTTATGTATTGTAAATATTATGTTTGGAGTATTTTGTGATATTTTTTCATCATAAAGCTTCCTCTATGAGTAAGCAACACTTTGAACAATATGACATTATGACATTTGTTCGTGAAAATTTTGATAGTAATGATCATTTACTATTGAAAATAGTAAACGACCAGGACAGCCTGCTGCACTAGTTTCTTCACCTCCCCTGATTAATGACTATTTTTGTCATCACATTCAACATTTTTCCCAAACAGCGATGGAATAAGATCGCAATTAAAAAAAGTCCGTAATGTAACACTCGACTCTCCTCATATTTGTCACTCGGGTCTACTGGTACATGTCTTTGAATTTTTATAATAATGTCTATTAAACAATGCATTGTCATCAATAGCAGTATATTGATATTAAATAGTGTAATGAAATAAACATGGGCGAGAATGACCCATGTGTGGTTTTTATTACTGAATAAATATATGACAATTAAGTCTAAATTGTGTACAAAACCGTGATTATTTTCACCATATTACCGTATACAAATAATCTCCCTACTGTGACGTAGTCACGACCTAAGAAAGATAGAAAAATAAGAAACAGATAAATACAAATAAAAAATCATATATTTGAATATAAAAATTAGAATAAATACACGAAAGAAAGTACAGAAAGCAGAAAGAATAAAAGACGAGATAAATTCACTGAAGTACAGCGGTGATGAGACACAGCGAAAACGTGTCAGATCCTGAAGGTTCCCTCACTGCCGAAAAACAGCGGGTCAGCAACCGGCTGGCCTCGCTCGAGCGGCGAGGGTAACGGCAGGGCACGGTGGCGGGGAAATCTGAAACAATAGAAATCACATAAGACAGTGGAATAAGAGAAGTTAAAATAAGAGAGTGGGAAAGGAGAGAACAAGTATAAAAGGCGACTTGAAACCGAGAGAACTCTCTTATTCGTCTCAACGGTCGACAAAGTCAGAACTCGCTTGTGCACAGCAGTAGAAATTTTTGCTAAATCCGGAAGTTTCATATTAAATCTAAGAATTCTAACAGAAAAGGGTGTGAGTTAGCCCTACAAATTTATTAGAACATTGACAAATAAAAATACAGTGCAAGTTAGTGGAGGAACAAATAAAAAGATATTAATCTTTTTATTAATAGCGAACAGCATCGGACCGTGTAAAAACAGAAAATATTCTAAATAACGAATTGAGAAGAGAAAGTTTGTGGCATTGAAATAGATGAGTAGGGTTTAGTTAGGAGATTTAAGAAAATAGCATAAGGTAGTTTTAAATCGCATAATCAGAAATGAGTAGGATTAGTCTATAAGGAGAATTGTTACCGCTGAGCATCGACAAATGTGACAGAAACTTGTTAGTGACACCAAGAGGTTGAAGGATTAAGCAGGGTGGAAGAAATAGTGGTACAACATATAGAAAGGAGGTAGAATAATAAATAAAATTTAAGGATATTAGGAAACACAGGCATGGTACGATAGACTTAAAAGATGTAATAAGTCTACGCCACGAGTAGGGATAGTTTATGGAGTAGAATTATAAACAAAGAGTAGGAAAATTAATTAATAAGTGGAATTAGGAGGTAAATACCAAACCAGACTTAGGAAAAGTTAATTGAGAATTTTAGGACAAATAGAAAAATAATTAGGGAAGAAACAATTTTAAGAGCTTGGTCAAGCGCGTCGGATGAGAACAACACCACTCAACAAGACATAAAGAATAAGAAAAAGATCAAATAAAATACCAACTCACCAAGATAGAAGAATAACTCGAACGTCCAGATCCAACACCGACGATTGCTGGAGAAATCCATCAAATAAATGATAAATAATTAAGAATCACTGGAAAATAGTGATACTGTAACTGTCATCTTTCACCACATAAAGAACATCACTCGCGAACCAAGAGCACTACTACCACGGGAAAACACGCTGGAAATTCACGGGAAGGGCACGACCATAACAAACAAAGAGTCCGAACGCGAAACAGCACGAAAAACAAATTATTTTGATTAATTAATAAGACAACGCGGACACGGACACAGACCCGGCGTCTATACCAGCTGACCGACGCGCCAGCAACAGCAAATCAAGCCCAGCAGATCGCGCAACAGCAGCCAGGCGAGCAAAAGATCAAGACGGCTGAGCTCGATTCTGCCTAGTTGGGACATCCACCGCTGAGCGCACAAGTCAAAATCCGATATCATCACGGATAAAGAAGAGCGCGGAATCTTTAGAGCGATTATACTTCACAAATGAATTGTACGGCTAACGGCGCCAAAAAGCCGAACACCGCAGCATTCTCTATTTATTATTGAATAAATCCTACCTATACCTCCTATAAAAGTCTATAATTAATTATCTTAAGGTTCGAGCCCAAATTCTTCCCCTCAGAAGACTAAAACTTAATGTTAACGTGAAAATACCGTTACATTTGGCGCCCGAACAGGGACTCGAACACATCTGTGTCTTTCTTATCTAAGAAAGACTGCAGAGGTAAGGTAGGGCGCGCATATAAGACATAAGAATTTGGTGTAAGAATTAATGCATGGCTACAGCGGGCGAACAGAATATCTCGACTGAGCTCGAGAAAATGAGGATGATGAAGAGTCTGGAGGACCATCGTCAGCAGGAAGAAGGTAATGAGACAAGTCAGGTATATCTCTGGGAATCTACAACTGCTGAACATCTGTTGGACGGCCGGCGACAGAGGGATCGGAGAAATATAAACCGACTTTCCGAGATCGAGCAGATCAAGGAAAGCGAAGATGCATTGAACAAGTTCACAAATAATGAAATAAACGGTGAAGACGGTAGCACACCGAAAATCACAAACTTTGAAGAGCTGCCCGATGCTACGAGTCACATCGAAACAGGTCGTCGGAGCATTTGGAGGAGAGACTGAACGCGTCAAGAAGCAATAATGATAGATGCGGAGGCATATGGCTCAAAAGTGGTTTTGCAGGTGCAAGTTATGCCGAAGGTGGTGAGGCCGGTGCTGATCAGAATCGACGGGATGTTGATCTTAAAAATTTCAATAGATGCTCAAGACCGCATTCTAGCGGTAGGAGATAAGATAATTGCAAAATTGAGTGAGGGATTGTGGCAACATGTAAATCCGAAGGAATTCCGTGAAATAAGACCGAATGAAATGTCTGCCGCCGTAGCAGTAGAAGACACTACCGAGGGAGAAACGAGTATCAGCCTGACAGAGAAGGAGTTTAACGACAAAATGACCGAATGCACAGGTTTAAGACTGGAAATAAGAGAGAAGTTCAAAAGGATCGTCGAAAGTAGACGAGAGATTTTCGATAAAATTCCAGGACGGATGACGAAGTACGAACATCCACTCCTACTAAAAGATCCAAAACCATATTTTCATCGCTCATATCCGGTTTCATTAATGCAACAAGAAAGGGTGCAGAAAGAAATCGAGAGAAGCTTAAAGTCGGGGTGATACAGAAATCAGAAAGCATTTATATCAATACACTGATGCCGGTTACAAAAGATGACGATTCAGTACGTCTATGTCTCGATGCCCGAGAATTAAATAATTATTTGGTAAATGGCTATAATAATGCACCAACTATCGAGGAAATTTTCCAACGATGTGGAGGAAAAAAGGTGATGTCAACGCTGGATTTGACAAGTAGTTTTTGGCAAATACCGCTGCATCCAGACTCGAGGAAATACACTGCATTTCAACATAATGGAAAATGTTATGAGTTTACGGTAACACGATTTGGTCTAAAAACGAGCACTGCAAGTTTAATAAGAGCACTCGATGTGGTCCTCGAGGGATTAGACTTTGTGATAAACTTTGTGGATGATTTTTTAATTATGTCAACGTCACACGAAGAACATCTAGACCATCTACGAAAATTGTTTGAAAGATTTCTCGAGCATGGAATGACACTAAAATTTAGCAAGTCGCAATTTTTCCGCCAAGAAGTGATATTTCTCGGACACATCCTGACGACGGAAGGTTTAAAACCGGATCCTGAAAAAATTCGAGCAATTCAGGAATATCCACGGCCCAAAACAATAAAACAATTAAGCGGATTTTTAGGCTTAATTAATTTTTATACGAAATTCACAAACCGTCATGCGCACGAAACCGCGCCGTTGTTAAATCTCCTGAGAAAGGGTGTTCGGTGGAAGTGGGATGAAGAGATGGAAAAATCGTTCGAGAAAGTGAAGAAATTATTCTGCAAAGAAATAATACTGCGATTCCCGGATACTCGTAAACCGTACACACTTACCACGGACGCAAGTGGATATGCGCTAGGAGCGATCCTGTCGCCGGAGAACGGAACTAGTGAGAGCGAGGTAGTAACGTTTGCGAGTCAAACTCTGAAAGGGGCCGAGATCGGCTATATGACCACGGAGTGGGAACTACTAGCGATTGTGTGGGCTCTTCAAAAATTCCGAACGTATTTGAAAGGAGCACGAATAAACATAAAAACTTATCATAAGGCATTAATCTTTCTGAAAACCTGTCGTTTCACAGCAGAAAGACTCATGAGATGGGTATTATCAAAACAAGATTATGATTTGAGTAGAGTAAAGGGAGACGAGGAGTTATCATCGGCCGATAAGAAAGGGATCATCGTTATCGCAGGAGTGCTAGCGGAGAAACTCCCGCGAGACCTAGCAAAAAGACTCAAATGCATAGAAAAGATGCAGCGAGAACAAGAAGATCTGCGAGTAATCATGGATTTCCTCGATGAAGATAAAGAAGGGGAGGAAGAGAGAAAATTCCGCATCAAAAAAGGCATTTTAGAAAAGAAATCAAAGAATGGTATTTGGCGAGTAATAGTGCCAAAAAGCATTATTAAAGAATTAATTAAAGCCTGCCATGCAATGTATGGACACCTCGGGGCGAGAAAATGTTCACGGATGCTGGAGGAAGATTTCACATACCCACACCTAGCCAAAATTACTCGGAATATACTAGCAACTTGCGATACATGCTAAAGGAATAAAATAGCAATACAGACGAGCTACTCAGCAATGCAAACGATTATTCCAGAAAAACCAGGAGATTTAGTATCGATTGATTTTTATGGACCATTACCAGCGTCGGTGGGCGGAGTGAAACACATCCTCGTGACATTAGATGCTTTTAGTAAATATGTAGTATTATATCCCATGAAAAAAGCTAATACGTCAACTGTAATAAAAAGAATATTCGATGACTAAATTCCAAAGTATGGAAAGCCACGTAGAGTACAATTCGACCATGGCACGCAATTTACCGCGAAAAACTGGCTTAAGTAATTCAAGGACGAGGACATCATGGCGGTATTCTCATCAATCCGTCATCCTCAAGGAAATATCGTCGAAAGAGTAAACCGAGAGCTGGGGAGATTTTTCCGTACTTTCCTGACCGAGAATCACGCAGGATGGTTCAAATGGGTAAAAGTAATACAGGATTGCATAAATGAATCTCACCATGAGACGACCGAATTCACACTAAAGGAGCTACAATGTAAGAAGAAGCCTACCAGGGAATGAAATAAGCAAATGGGTCTTAGGAAAGACGAAGAGAATGCCAGCACCTACGAGATGAAGATCGAGATTGCGAGAGAAAGGATTTCGAAAAAAGGGCGGCGTCAGGCGGAGAAATTCGATGCGACACATAGGCTAACGAATTATTTAGTAGGAGATTTAGTTTTAATTAAAGGGTTAAATGTTTCAGACCTGTTGAAACAATTAACATCGAAATTTATATAAAGGGCCGTATGAAATTAAGGAATGCGTAGGGATAGCGACATATTTAGTGATAGATGTAGAAAGTAAGAAAGAGCGCGGTAAATTTCACGCTAATATGTTTAAGAGGTACAAGACAAAGACAGAAAAGACAGACGAAAAGAAAGAAGAGACAGCGAATCCAGCCGTTATGGAAGAGAAAGAGACAGAAAGGGGGCAGAGTCCGAAAGCAAGACAACAGGGCCTACACTCGGCATCTACAAGTACGGTGCAAACAAAGGAACCGACGGTCAGCGTACCGAGCATATAGTCAGATCAACTAGGAAACTATATGCAAAACAGAGTAAGAGTACACCAAAACAGGCGGCAAGATCTATCGAGTTGTGGTTGGTCAAGAAAAAAGGCGCGACGAACACGTAACCCGATAGGCTTGACTCATACGGGAATTCGGAGAAAGTAAAAGATTTTACGAAAGTGACGTAAATTCCGGGTACTGCTGATCGATTCTACGATTGGGTAATCGATCGAAGGCCAAGAGAGAGTAATGGAGAAAGGGGTTCGGGAGATAGATAATTGGCGAAGAGGCCAAGGCCGGCACGAAAATAGGCCGAAAAATCACGAATAATCCGGAAATCGGAAATGATGAATTTACATTGGCCTAAAATAAAATTGACAAATATAGATATAATGATATGTAACAGAATGACTATAAAAGGGCTTAACTACGAGGGAGCAGCCTACAAAATCACCCAAGTCAAATAAGAAAGAGCGAAGTTAGTGAAATTCAACAAAAATTTGGTTTTTCCTTCGAAAAAAAAAAAAAACATCATGATGCCAAGATACATCGAGTACGGAGTCGAGTACCTGAGACCAGGAGAACCACACGCGGGAGAGGTAATTGCGGCGGAGCATCCGGGAAAGTTTTATATATGGCTGAAGAGGGACGAGGAACGGAGAAACCGGTTTATGAAAACTGTTGCCACTACGCCAAAAGATCATCAGGAGATCCACCCTATCCTGGAAGAAGAGGCGTATCCCGGAAGAGCGATACTTTTCCTGCTACAAAATGAAGAGGAGGCACAGGAATATTCGTTTTTCCGGGGTACCATCACAAAAAAAAGCGGACGGTCAATATATCATCTGGCTGGGCGATATGGGAAGGAGTGTTCCGAGCGCAATGGATACGCTCTACACCGTGCCAAATCGATACCTCGGGGAACCGTACGTTACAGTTACGTGCGCCTTGCACGAATTGGCACCGATTGGCCGCGAGTGGGGCAGGGCTGCTCGGGACTATTTCATCGAGATGACGGTCGGCCAAGTGATCGATATATACATCGATGAGCTCGACCCTGTTGTCGAGGTAGTATGGGTAACCATACACGCCAGCCTCGGCAACAGGGGTTATGACGTCGCGGAACAATTGCGACAAAGCGGCCACGCTAGAAAAGTGCCCGCCAATCCGGCATTCACCTATGGCCGGGATGGGGTCACTACGGGAAACATTTCCGCCAAGAAAGAAGAAGGGAGAGACGAGCGACGAGGACGACCCCAATAACAAACGCCCGACCATCAACGAGCGACAGCATCGCGAACAACTGCAACATAGAGGAGTTGCTCCGGGAACTCGCTTCCCTCATCAACGAGTTCCCGGAGGCAATAGATGGGAACGACGAAAACAGCGACGCAGAAGAAGAAGCATGGTTGGCCACACCGCCATCCGACTCAGAAACAATGACCACGTTGGAGGAATGGGGAGTTATTACACCAAGAGACCCCGACGTAACTGACAGCGACGAGGACAGATCAAACGACAGTGACGGGACATAAATAAAAAAAAAAATTTCGAAAATATATATCACAATGCGTTTGCGTTTTATTTCGAGTAAATTTATTATAGAGTAAGTGTAGTAATAAGTCGTAGAAATAAGTCTAGCATTAAGTTTAAGAACAAGTTAAAGTTAAAAAAAAAATATATATATATATATATCAATAGATAAAGATGAAGAAAATCCTTCATAAAGTCCTAACAAATCTTTGAATCGGTCGTTGACATGACCTATCGAAGATTTGAGGGGATAATGTGACGTAGTCACGACCTAAGAAAGATAGAGAAATAAGAAACAGATAAATACAAATAAAAAATCATATATTTCAAATATAAAAATTAGAATAAATACACGAAAGAAAGTACAGAAAGCAGAAAGAATAAAAGACGAGATAATTCCACTGAAGTACAGCGGTGATGAGACACAGCGAAAACGTGTCAGATCCTGAAGGTTCCCTCACTGCCGAAAAACAGCGGGTCAGCAACCGGCTGGCCTCGCTCGAGCGGCGAGGGAAACGGCAGGGCACGGTGGCGGAGAAATCTGAAACAATAGAAACCACATAAGACAGTGGAATAAGAGGAGTTAAAATAAGAGAGTGGGAAAGGAGAGAACAAGTATAAAAGGTGACTTCAAACAGAGAGAACTCTCTTATTCGTCTCAACAGTCGACAAAGTCAGAACTCGCTCGTGCACAGCAGTAGAAATTTTTGCTAAATCAGGAAGTTTCATATTAAATCTAAGAATTCTAACAGAAAAGGGTGTGAGGTAGCCCTACAAATTTATTAGAACATTGACAAATAAAAATACAGTGCAAGTTAGTGGAGGAACAAATAAAAAGATATTAATCTTTTTATTAATAGCGAACAGCATCGGACCGTGTAAAAACAGAAAATATTCTAAAAAACGAATTGAGAAGAGAAAGTTGGTGGTATTGAAATAGATGAGTAGGGTTTAGTTAGGAGACTTAAGAAAATAGCATAAGGTAGTTTTAAATCGCATAATCAGAAATAAGTAGGATTAGTCTATAAGGAGAATTGTTACCGCTGAGCATCGACAAATGTGACAGAAACTTGTTAGTGTCACCAAGAGGTTGAAGGATTAAGCAGGGTGGAAGAAATAGTGGTACAACATATAGAAAGGAGGTAGAATAATAAATAAAATTTAAGGATATTAGGAAACATAGGCATGGTACGATAGACTTAAAAGATGTAATAAGTCTACGCCACGAGTAGGGATAGTTTATGGAGTAGAATTATAAATAAAGAGTAGGAAAATTAATTAATAAGTGGAATTAGGAGGTAAAATACCAAACCAGACTTAGGAAAAGTTAATTGAGAATTTTAGGACAAATAGAAAAATAATTAGGGAAGAAACAATTTTAAGAGCTTGGTCAAGCGCGTCGGATGAGAACAACACCACTCAACAAGACATAAAGAATAAGAAAAAGATCAAATAAAAGACCAACTCACCAAGATAGAAGAATAACTGCAACATCCAGATCCAACACCGACGATTGCTGGAGAAATCCATCAAATAAATGATAAATAATTAAGAATCACTGGAAAATAGTGATACTGTAACTGTCATCTTTCAACACATAAAGAACATCACTCGCGAACCAAGAGCACTATTACCACGGAAAAACACGCTGGAAATTCACGGGAACGGCACGACCATAACAAACAAAGAGCCCGATCGCAAAACAACACGAAAAACAAATTATTTTGATTAATTAATAAGACAACGGGGACACGGACACAGACCCGGCGTCTATACCAGCTGACCGACGCACCAGCAACAGCAAATCAAGCCCAGCAAATCGTCGATTTTATCATCTCCAAACCACATAAATCATCTTCAATCTCCACTATATTGTTCGATATTTGCTCTTGGCATTGAGACATTTCTGTAGCAGGAATTGCCTTATTTATTATCGTTACCACTCCTTTCGGAGATAACATGGACCTAACCACCTTCTTCACAACAGGAATAGCGAGAATCTTTGTTGACATCCCCCTACTCATGTTTTCTACTATATCAACACTATCGCTAACAAAGTTCGCTACCTGTTCGGCAGCGCATTCTATGCAATTATCGGGAGACGTCGCCCCAAGGCGAGTGAACAATGAGCCATCACCACGAAAGTAATCCCCACTAGAGGATTTTGTCTCTTCGTTAGGCCTATTTATCGGACAATATTGTATTATTTGTATATATGTAACACCTTCCTTCTGATAGGATTGTATTTCCTCATTTACAGTTTTATCAAATAGAATTAGATCATCAGGAACACGGTATCCTGCAATAGATACAATACACTGATCACAATCGATCACGGCACGATTCGGATGAAACCAATCATTACCGAGTATCACAGGCGACGTTAAGTATGGAATTACTAAAAATACAGTGAAAATTCTCACATCTCTAACAATGATTTATATCTGACATTGCTTCGTGACCCGAGTATGCTTCTTTTCTATTGCCGTTGTATCAGTAACGTTAGTAACCGGTAACTCGCTCGGCTGAAAATATTTCTTTAAATATCCATAAAATTCCAATGACACACATGTAATTTGACTGCCTGTATCTATAAGAGCGGGTACTGGTACTTTCTCGTGTGACGTAGTCACGACTAGGAAGAAAAGACTATAACAATCAGAATAAAATAAAAACCAAAATACCAATAAACAAAATCATTTATTGATAGTACCTGAAAAGGATAAAAGAAAAACAGAATAAAATTAAAAAAGAAAAAAAACAAATCACTGAAAATAAAACCATTTATTTATTACATTTATTTATTTATTACATACAAAGAGTAAGAAGAATGAAGTAAGAATAAGAAAAGATTAAATTAGCAGTAGAGTCTAGGCGAGACCACGAACAAGCTGGATCCTGTCACATTCCTTCGCTGCCGAAAAACAGCGGGTCAGCGACCGGCTGGCCTCGCTCGGGCAGTGAGGGGATGGAGGGGCTAGCTGAAACAAAAGAAATTACATGAGATAATAGAAAAAGAAGAGTTAAAGTAAGAGAGTGGGAAAGGAGAGAAAGGTATAAAAGCGAGCTTCAAACTAAGGAGCCTCTCTTATCAGTTCAAACCGCCAACCAAGCCAGAAGTCGCTTGTACGCAGCTATAGAAGTTTCTTTTTATAAATCCAAAAGATTCATATTAAATCTGAGAAGTTAACAGAAAAGGTTGTGAGTTAGTCCGACGAATTTATTAAAACATTGATAAATAGAAAAACACAGTGCAAGTGAGTAGAGGAGCGAATATAAAGATTAGGAGCGAACAGTATCTGACCGTGAGAATAGAACTGGAAATATTCTAGAAAGCCAGATTAAGAAGAGAAAGTTGGTGGCATTAAAATAAATAATTAGGGTCTAGTTTAGTAGAATTAAGAAAATATTGAATTAAATAGTATAAGAGAGTTTAGATAGAATTATTAGAAATAAGTCGGAATAGTTTATAAGAAGAATTGTTAACGCAGCGTATCGATAAGTTTGAAAGAATGGACTTGTAGCACCGAGAAGTTTAGAAATCAGAACTTGGAGACAGGTGAAAGGGGTGTAATACAAAACAAAAAAAAATCAAGAATAACAAACAATTATTAGCGAGATTGCAACATAGAAGCAGGATCCAGTAGAAGGAAAATTTGGAAAGCAATCACCGCATTAAGAAGCAAGAGTGCTTTCGAGTCAAAATTTGAAAGAAAGCTAGGAAAATTAATTAATGAATAGCATTAGGAGGGCATTAATAAGGCCGACCCATAGGAACTTAATTTAGAATTTTAGGACAATTAGAAAAATAATTAGGAGTGAAACAATTTCAAGAGTTCTGTCAAGCGCGTCGCATGAAAACGACACTACTCAACAGACATAAAAGAGAAGAGAAAGATAAATTAAAAGATCAACTCACCATGAGCGAAGAATAATTGGGACGTCCGGGTCCAGCACCGAAGATTTCTGGAGGAATCCGTCGACTAAAGGATAAAGAATTAACAATCCTCAGGAATAGTGACACAGCAACTGTCATTATTTAACACAGAGAAAAATCACTCGCGAACCAAGAGCACAATTACTTAGGAAAGACACGTCCGAAACACACGGGAGCGGCACGGATATCACCACCAAAGACACCGAGCACGGAGCAACACCAAAAACAAAGTTTTTTGATGATTAAATAAAACAACGCGGACGCGGACATAGATTCAGCGTCCATACCGGCTGACCGACGCGCCAGCAACAACGACGCAAGCCCAGCAGACAGCTCGTCAGCAGCCAGGCGGGAAAAAGATCAAGACGGCTGAGCTCGATACTGCCTAGTTGAGATATCCACCGCTCAGCGCAGAAGTCAAGAATCTGATAACCTCGCGGGTAAAGAAGAGCGGGGAACCATCAGAGCAATTAAACACCACTGATAAATTGTACGGTTAAAGGCGCCAAAAAGCCTCACAACACAGAATTCTATAAAACTTATTGAATAAACCTTACTTATACCTCCTATAGAAGTCTAAAATTAATTATCGTAGTGTTCGAGCCCGAATTCTTTTCCTCAGAAGAATAAAATTTAATGTTAACGTAGAAATACCGTTACACTCGATTTCCAAGATCATTTGTGGACATTTGCGAAAAGAAGTGCCATCCGGCATGCTACCAGGATCTTTTAGAACCTCGGTACTAAGGTCTTGATGACCTTGTGTCAACGCACCCATCATGAGCTTTTTTAATTATTGGCACTTGAATTTAAGCTTTGGCCTGACAGTACCGGTGGTGCTATCGAAAAACTAGGAACCGCGGACTGACTAGGAATTGGCATTGCCCCATTGGTGATACTAGCGAGTGGCCTTTTGTTATATATTACTGCCGCAGAACGATAAGGAGTCGGTTCGACAGTATTCAATTCAGGACGATTCTCTCCTGCACGGTGACTAGACGCTCTAGCATGACCACTACCTGACAAATATGGATGCTGGGATCTCGATCCGTGATTATCAAAATTATTTTGACTATTTCGATTCCCATTCATCCCATTCCGGCGGATAGATTCTCTTCCTTCATTGGTACGATCTAACAGAAACAACGCATTGGAAATCCCATGACGATCGGCAAAATCAGCGTTCACCATAGCTTCGCGAACTCGTAATGGTAACTGCTAAATAATTGAATGATTTATTTCATATTGTTCCATGTTAGATAGAAGATATTGGGCTTCGGTAAGCTGACTTAGGAAAAATTGTTGCAAAGATCCCGATTCTGGAGAATATTTCCTACCCAACCATTCTCAAGTTGACACGGATCGGAACAAAATAAAATTCATTTAAAAATGCTATTCGAAATTCCCGATAATTCGACCAAGTACCAGCATTGACATTAAACCATATCCTGGCAAGACCATCTAATGCATTCTCAGTTATTAATAATTTACTCGAATCGTCAATCCGTTTGACTTCAAAATATTTTTCAAGTTGATCCAAAAACTCATTAGGATTCTTGCCATCCTCGGGCCTGAATTTAGGAGAGGGAATGTCTATCTTTACTGTTTGTAAACCGCGAACAAGCCTATCAAGCATACCTTCATTGTTAAGTGTTGGGAGACGTCTTACATTGGCAGCATTCAACTCATCAATAGCTTGTTGTTGATTGTCCGCCAACCTCCTTAGTTGTTGTATTTGTTCGACCAAAGTTTGCTCGTTAGTAAATTCTAGTCGCATTCTTTCCAAATCTGCTCGTTCCGCTGCGATAGTTGCCCTCTCCGCACGCAATCTTTTAATCTCGCTATCCATATCTGTGAATTGAACAGTATTATTATAAAATTGTTCGAATTGTTCGGTAGATAAAGCTGTGTTCTGACCTACAGCCAAGTTTAACTTCGGTTCTTGGGTATTGTTCAAGCGATTCAATTTCTTTCTATTTTTTGTTGGAGATCTCGTGGCAAGATGCGTATCCCCCAAGGAACCTCTCTTAGTGGGAGTACGCCTCATCGCCAGGAGCCTCTGACTATGATTTTAATTATTTGTCTATTATATATATATATAGATGTGTATAAATACACTTATATATAGATATAACTTATTTAGACAGTATATTATCAATCTTATTCTCGTAGCCCCACGTTGGGCGCACAAAATTGTTACGAATTGATTTTTTCCCGCCGACTGAGTTTTTGAAAATGCTGGGGAAGAAACCAAGACGTACTATTATAGTGAAGAAAAATAAAACTCTAGAAGATTAATCTTAGGATTCAGTTCATTTATTCGGGGTTCCACAAGAAAGAATTGACTACTGACTGTTGTCTCTTGTGAGAGAACTTCTCTTTAAGAATTATAACGTTGACAGGTCACATATTCAACAATAATCAAAAAGCGCACGGCACAAGATAAAAGTCAATTCATACAGCAGTCTATACAATTATCAATTCTAGATATTGAAAAATTTCTAAATAATAGGCTGGTCTGAGACCAATGCCTCACAATGGCTCTAAATTGTTAGAGAAAGGGACTCTGCAAATATAAAGTATTGCACATATCACATACACAAATTCATCGTTCAATACAATTACAATTCATCTATGTTAGAATAGAAAATATTGTTATGAACAAGGAGACTATTCGCAGCTCCAAATATACACAGGTCACAGACCTAGGCCAAAATATGGCTCAGGCCGGTGAGTGAAAAACACTTCATCAATGTTATAATACAAGTAAAATAAATACATGGTCTCGATTCTTCAGAATATTGACAAGTTGAGGACTCGATCGACATTGTCTTGAACTAGTCAAGGGGATAGACCATAACATGATTCCCAGTATACGCGTAGATGAAAAAAAATGTTGTTGAGTACTACTTCGGTTCGACAGCTTTCAGTATTGTCTTGAGCGTTTTTGCTGGCACCTCAAGGACATAAGAGCTCGGACGTAGCGATATATGATTTCGTCCCCTCTGAGGGTGAAGTTCGACAAGGTGGTTTATAACATCTCGGCCATCCTTTAATTTTCCTCGTCCTCGAGGAAACTCGAGTGGTAATCCCGCAGCTTTATCGGAGTCTTGCGCACTCGCGGCGGGTTGCGTCGGCTTTCCCGTGGCTGCTGCGTGTCCGTCTCGTACTGCCGGGTTGTCTCCGCTTTGCCTCCTTCTTCGGGCTCGTTCGCACTATTGCCGTCTTCCTCGCTCATCAGGTTCGTTGCTGCGTTAGTTGTCTCGTTTACTTGATTGTCCGTTTCCTCGTTGCCTTGGTTTTCCCGATTAGTTGAGTCATCGCTATCTTCGCTAACCTCGTGTGCTTTCCAGAGCTTTAGCTGACTAGCGTAAGCTGTGGTGCTGTAACGATGTCCAGGGTGTTGTCTGAGGTCCGCTACCAGGTAAGTGCTTAGTGCCACTTCGTTTATGACCGACATTGGGCCTCGCCACCTAAGTTGCAATTTGGTGCTTTCCCCGGTCGGTGTTGGTACCGTCTTCATTGCCACTATTGTTCCTGGCTGATACTTTTCGTGCAAGTTATTTTGAAAACGTCTTCTAGCGCACCACTTTTGTTGTTGCTTGATTACTCTGATCTTTATTTTGGTTTGGACTTCCGCTGGCTTGTCATAATTACTAACGTCCTTTGTGAGTATTCTTGTTGGCCCTGTGTTTCTATCGGGGTCATACCCGAATAGTGCTTTGAAGGGTGATTCCTCGGTGGTTGTGTTGACGTTTTCGTTGAGCGCTCGTTGTACTTCGTCCAACCTGCCGTCCCATTGTCGTCCTCCGTCGTCAGAGAGAGATCTCCGGAGAATGGGCACTAATTCTCCGTTCACTCGTTCCACTTGGCCATTTGCCTGGGGGTGCCTTGGAGAGTTCAGGGTATGGTGGATTTCCATGGATTCGCACCACTTTTCGAAGGCGTGACTCGTGAACGCCGTTCCTCGATCGGTCACAATTTTATCGGGTGGCCCATGCGTGAGTGACAATTTTTGCATGGCCATTATTACCGCGCTCGTTCCGACATCTTTCACTGCGTGTAAATATACATATTTGGTCAGATTGTCTACCACTACCAGTATGTATTTTCGTCCTTTGTTCGATGTCACAAAGGGTCCGACATGGTCCAGGTGTATTGTCTGGAAAGGCCGCTCGGCTGGTGGTATGGGACATAAATTACCTTCCTGCACCCCTCGTTTTGCCTTAGTCATCAGACAATCGAAGCATGCGCCTATGTGATTGCGTAAGTATTTTCGAGCGCCCGGAAAATATAATTGTTTTGTCAGGTTTGCGTAGGTGCGGTCAATGCCCGGGTGTCCTTGCAGGTCATGATACCGAACCGCCAACGTTTTTCTCATCGCCTTAGGTGCTACGAAAAGCAGTTGCTCCTTTACCTTTTTGTATAAAACTCCGTCGTGCAATTCATACTCGTGCGTCTCGCTGGTGTCGCTGCCGCAGTGCTCTTCGCTGGGTTTCTCCAATAATCTTTTCTTTTTTGATAGAATTTCGTCGGTCGCCTGGTAGGCAGCCACCTCGTCAGCGAACGTGGTGATTAGGTTAATCATCCTCGGAAAACTCTTCTTTTCTTCGTCCTGGTTTCCAGCGATGGGTGCGCGACTCAAGGCATCCACGTGGGGCATCTTGTCTCCTGCTTTATGTACCACTTGGAAATCGTATTCGCTGAGCAGATTGCCCCAACGTATTAACTGTGGATTCAACGTTTTCTGAGTGCATATGTAAAGCAAGGCCTGGCAATCCGTGACCAGAGTGAATTCAATATTCGCGATCATTGGTCGAAGACGAGATACGGCCCAGATCATTGCTAGCAACTCCAATTTACTACTGTGGTAGTTTTTCTCTGCGTTACTCGTTCTACGGCTCAAGGCGTAGACCAGTTGCCACAACCCTTTGTCATTTTTCTGCAATAGCATGGCGCCCAAGCCCAGCGCGCTCGCGTCCGTGTGGACTTCGGTCGGCTTGTCCGGGTCGAAGGTCTGTAACACCGGTCGACTAGTGAGAGCCTCCTTGATCGCCAAAAACGCGTGTTGTTGACCGGTCTTCCACTCAAACTTGGCTCCTTTCGAAAGTAAGTCGAACAGGGGGGCTGCTTTACGTGCGAACCGCACTATAAAGCGTCTGAAGAAGCCCGCCATCCCGAGGAAATGTCGAACCTCCGTCAGGTTTGTGGGACTCGGATAGTCCACGATGGCTTTTGTTTTCAGTTCACCTGGTCGGACTCCTTCCGTCCCAATCGAAATCCTAAATACGAAACCTCCCGATACATGAACTTACACTTCCTTATATTCAGCGTTAGGCCCGCGCCTCGAAGAGCTTCCAAAACCAGTTGCAATTTAGTTTTCGTCTCCTCCCACGTTCGTGCTGGAATCAAGATGTCATCGAGATAATAGAGCACCACTTCGTCTTTTAGTGGGCCCAGAGTTTTGTGCATTACTTTCGAGAAGTAAGCTGGTCCGTTTGTCAAACCGAAAATCATCCTAGTGAACTGCACCGATTCGTCAGGTGTTATCACTGCCGTCTTGGACTGTGCGTCCTCCGCGATTGGTATCTGCAAATAGTCGTGGGCTAAGTCCAACACCGTGAACACTGTTGCCCCCCTCAGCTGGGCTAAGTGGTCGTCGATGTTTGGTAACGGAAAATGGATGCGCTCGGTTTGTGCATTCAATTTTCGGAAGTCCGCCACCAATCGGGATTCTCCGTTTTTCTTTTTGACTAGCAGGACCGGGCTAGCATATGGTGACTCGGTGTCACGGACAATGCCCGTTCCCCTCCATTCGTCGATAATCTTCTTCATTTCCTGCCGCTCCCACGGCGTCGCACGGTAGGGTTTTGATCGTATCGGCTTACTTCCCGTTTTCTCCACGATGTCCATCGCGAGTCCTTTAACCACTCCCAGCTCTTGGAGTGAGAGGGCAACGCAATCTCTATATTCGTTTAGTAGAATTGTCACTTCTTCCTTAATTGCGTCTGGCTGTCCTTCCTCCACGTCGATTTGGCTTGTCGTGAGTGGGGCTTTCAACAGCCTTTCTGGTGGTCGGGGTAAGTTCCTCAGGTCTGCTCTTGGTAAGTATTGTTGCGTTCGAATTATCTTTTCGTGGTTGCTCGTGTTGGCCACCGGAAGACTAGCATCCCTTCCTTTCATTGTTACTGATAACACGTTGATGGAATTGGCGGGTAACACCATTTGTTCCTCCTCGTTGATGCTCATTGCTGGCTCCGGATCCGGCACCTCGATTTTGAATAGATAATTTTCGTCGTTTGCGTGAAAGGTGAACGCCCTATCATCTTTCGTATAGGAGACCCACGGCTTCTCCTTGTACGTGCGCCCTATTAGTACGTCTTGCTGTTGGGCGTCATCTTTTACTACACACATCGGTAGTTTTGGGACTAACACCCCGTCTATTGAGGCGTCCGCGATCACCAGCGCTGTAGAGACTTGCACCACTGGTGGGGATCCCCATCCCTGCAATTTCGTGATAGTTGGGACGTGCGTTAGTCTTTTTTCCACTACAGATGATGCCTTTATCGTGCACACCGCACTTCCCGTGTCTATTAGTACTTGTGCGGGCCGCCCGTCAAGTAACACCGTTTTCATGTATTTGGCCATGACGTCCCTAGGTTTCATGTATACCGCGTGTATTGCCACGGTATCTTTGTTTTCGTCGGACCGACAGTCCCTTTCGAGGTGGCCTATCTTGCCGCACCGCCTGCATTTTACTGCTTTCTTCGGTTTGGGGCAGTCCCGTGACAGGTGGCCGTACAAGTTGCAGTTGTAGCATTTGTATTGCCCTTCCGTGTTGCGATTTGGTAACCTTCTTTTTTCGTTCGGTTTGTCTGATTTTTCTTCCTTTATTTCGCTTGATATTTCCTTTGGCGCACTTGTCGTTGGTCGTGATGATCTTTCGTGGTGTTTTTCGCGGTTTCGCGCATCGCGCTCCGCGTGCATTACTCATGATTCTGCATTCTCCACTAGAGGCCGACACACGTCTCCGGTTGTTTCGTGGTAGGCTGCGGCAACGCCCATACCATTTACCTGGTGTTTCAGTCCCGCAATTACCTCCTTTTTCGTTTCTTGTAATGTTAACTTTAACCCGTCGCACAGCCTTACTTTCGCATGAAAGTATTTTTCGATCGACTCCGTGGCTGATTGTACTCGGTCCGTCATCCTCTTCCATTTGAGTCCATATGTACTCGTTGTGGGGAAGTTTTCCATGAATTTCTCCTTGAAATCGGCCCACATGTAAACCCTTTTGGCACCATAATGGAGCCACTCCCTTGCCGCTCCTGTCAACTGCATGCGGGCCACTTCCAGTAGGTAATTCGGCGGCCATCTCTGGATCTTCGCCATACGTTCCAGATTGCGAATCCAATCTTTTGGCGGGATTGTTCTCTTCTCCCCCGAGAACGTCTCGAGATTTTTGGAAAGTTCGGGCACCATGTGGTAGGTGTGACCCCTCGCTTCAATGTCGCGCTGCCAGTCGTCTTCGTATCCGGTGGCGTCGTGTTGTCTTCGTTTTCTCTCGTAGCGTGGCTCGTCGTTCGCGTCGCTCCACTCGCTTTGTACATTTTCACTGTCGCTGGAGTCGTACTCGCGCGGTTCTCGTCGCTTGTGATACCGTTCATATTCATCGCGCTTCCGTTCGTTCACATCGCTCGCGTTTGAATATCGTTGACCGCCGCGCCACTCACGTTTGGTGCGCTCACTGTAACTCGCTATCTCCCGTTCGTTGTTTCATCCGACCGTCGCGTCGTCCGCGTTTATCACGATTAATTACCTCACTAATTTTTACGTTATGTTTACGCCGGTTGACGCGTCGCTCGCGTTCATCGCGGTCGCTGTCGCTTGCGTAATCCTCGCGCGCTTTTTCTCGATAGCTGTCCTTATTCACTGTTGCGTTCTGTTTACGCCGATTGACGCGTCGTTCGCGTTCCTCGCGGTCGCTGTCACTCGCGTAGTCCTCGCGCGCTTTCTCACGATAACTGTCCTTATTCACTGTCGCGTTCTGTTTACGCCGATTGACGCGTCGTTCGCGTTCCTCGCGGTCGCTGTCACTCGCGTAATTTTTGCGCGCTTTTTCACGATAACTGTCATTACTAACTTTTGTACTTGGTATTAGTCCTCGTCTGTCAAGCACTTCTTCTATCAATCGAATCTGACGCGCTTCGTCGTTCGATTGATAGTCGCCCCCGCGCGTTTGTCTCGATCTGCTACTTAGCGCGTCATTAATCATCCCCGGCGGATTTATCATTAAGTGAACCGACTGTTCGCGCACCACGGTATTGTTGTACGAACTCGCGTGCCCCTGGTTTTCGTGCGCGTCGCGTGTGGGGTGTTGTGGTGTATCGCGGCGCTTGGTACTGTCTATCTGGGTGGTGGTAGGCGGGACCTCTCACAGTCCGCCTACCCCGGCGGTGTCTAGCGAGCGAGGCATTGTCATGGCACCCCTCCCCACGGATACCATCGCCTGGCTGCTAGCTGCCCCGCCACCACTATTCCTATCATCGATCGGTAGGCTTTTTCTACTTACGCGCTCATGTGCCGACGCGCTCCTTCGTCTAGCGCCTCTCGCTCGGCCGTCGTTCCTCGTCGGGAAGTCGTCGTTGTTCGGTTCATCCCGGATCGTCTCGTTGATATCGATTTCCATGTTGTCGTCGGGTATACTACCCGACGGCGTCGTATACTGTTCCATATTATCGCGCTGAAACTGGTCGAAAGTTTCCGCGTTAGCCATGGTGCGAGGGAGAGCGCGTCACCTCTCCCCTCTCACTCGCGCACTGTAACTCGCGCGTGCCTTCCGCCCGCGTTTTCGGCACGTGTCGAGGTCAATCTTGTTTACTACCGTCACCTCTGTCTTTGTTCGGGCGTTAACTGTCTTTCCAACGTTCGTACAATGTGTAACTTTTGCCTTTGTTAGAAGGATTCTACACCGTTTCTTATCACTTTGTTCGTTAGTAAAATTTTTCACTTTTTTCGTTGTTACTAAATTTTACACTTTGTTCGTTAGTAAAATTTTTCACTTTCTCGTTGTAACTAAATTTTACACTTTGTTCGTTAGTAAAATTTTTCACTTTTTCGTTGTTACTAAATTTTACACTTTGTTCGTTAGTAAAATTTTTCACTTTTTCGTTGTTACTAAATTTTACACTTTGTTTGTTAGTAACATTTTTCACTTTCTCGTTGTTACCAAATTTTACACTTTGTTCCTTAGTAACATTTTTCACTTTTTCGTTGTTACTAAATTTTACACTTTGTGCGTTCTCGCGTCGAGCGTCGCACGCGCCCGTCTCGCGTCGATGCTTCGTCGAATTTTTCGAATTTTACGCGCCCGATCGTACACGATGCCTAGTCTCTCTCGTGATACACAGGTATCCCACTTCTGAATGTTATAAAGCTCGGTATAGTACGGCTTTCGCGAGCCCGTACGATTCGTCCTTCTTCGGCTGAATACTGTCAGGTCTGTTAGTCGGCGTGAGGCGGGAATACTTACCGCACTTACGGCCACGTGCTTCGATGCCTGCGTACAGCGAAATAGAGAGAGAGAGAGAGCGAGCTTGGCGAGGATGTAGGGGCGAGCGTGATAGATTTACGATTAACGATTCGTTTATTACAGGAACACAATATGAATAGAATAAAAACTGGTAAGTATAATAATGTAAGTAATAATATAAAGGAATAATGAAAGTAAAAGGTAAAACACAATATCTCGACAGTTCTTTCGCGTAGCACACGCTTTGTGCTTCCGCGTCGTTAGGCCGTAGCGCCTTTTTCGTACGCGTGAGAGTCGAGTCGTGATACGTCCGTCGTACTCGGTTACTAATCGGTCTCTGCGTTACCGGGCGGTTGCCCGAGAGTCCGCGCCTTGGCGCCTGCGCCTTGCCTGGCATCGCGTAGTTCGCGCCGAGCCGCGTCGCTGCTCGTTCCAATGCCGGCCGAAGTTCGACAAGGTGGTTTATAACACATTTCACAAGTATGGACAAGTTAATAGTTGATGACAACAATAAATGGCAACATTCTGTCTCTTATTTGACAGTTATTTAGCGTCGATTACAATCTTTCCGCTACGTTACGTGGAAAGGTTCTAACGACTATTACATTAGCACATTAAGGGATTCTAATTGTCAAGATAGGCTAATCACGAATTATATTAACTCAATTAATAACAATTAATCTCCTAGCATAACATCACTCCTACCGAGCCTTCAATGCTCTCACTCATATACCGATACATATATAAAACCAGGGTTCATTTGATAATATAATATATTATAATTTAAACGCACGTTACTGATCTTATGTACGAAGACGCAATTCCTCGAATAGGCAAACGTATCTTATTACGCTTACTATGGCAATAGGAAATGGCGCCAAGTTATGGCGTCGCCTTTTAACGTCTATTTCCTGAGTACGTCCACGTAAATTACTTGAAAGATCTCAAGTTGATCGCTGCTCGTAAATCATATGATGCCAGGATTCTCACGTTGAAACAATTGTGTCATTCCCATGAAGCAGATCTTAGGTTATGTGGGCCCAACCGTCCTGTATGCATGAGGCACAAGAGGGTTAACCGTGGAAACATTCTCGCTTTTTTGTTTCTCCATTACTGATATAAGCTGATAAAATATTTTACCAGAAATATCGCCCGCACTCTTTCAACAACAATTCTCGCTTTATGTGTCCGGGATGGACGCACTATGGTCAAATGTGCCCGGATTACCGTATGTAATAATCACTTAATTTTTGGGTGTGCACGGAACGTGGTTCTCGCACGAGCGTTCTTAGACGATTGGGGGGAGGAATACGTGCTTCTCTCTCACCTAGCTCGCTGCATAGATGCTCGGGATACATGACGGATAGCTATCTAGCTCAAAGGCTACTTAGTGTTTGCCTCTCACCGCATGCGGCGCTATTTGGACAATTATACAATGTGGAGCGTTTAGAGCCCATTCTTACAGCCTTTATTAAATGTTCGGTGGGTAGGGGTAAGCCGGTTACTGTTCCTCGTCGTACATATGGTTGCGTACTCACCTCCCGTACAATGTTACTCATGTTGGCTGTTGGTAACCTTACGTCCTGGTCCTCCACGCTCACGTGAATACAGCTCATAGTTTTCGCAGGTAAGCTTACTGTTTTATTTTGCGTGGTGTGCGTCGTAGGCTCCGTCTCAGGGGCCTCGATCTTGAATAAATAGCGCTTCTCGTTTGTAGTGAACGTTAGCAATTTTTCGTTTTTTGAATATCCCACCCAGGGCTTTTCGGTGTAAGTGCGTCCAATTATAACGTCGTAATCCTACGTGTCGTCGGTCACTATACACATTGGTAGCTCGGGAACCAATACCCCGTCTACCGTCACGTCCGCGATGACTTGTCCAGCGGACAATTGGATAAATGTTGCCGATTCCCATCCTTTTAATTTAGTGATTTTCGGGGTGTACGCGAATCTTTCTCGGATTACGCACGACGCCTTAATAGTGCATACCGCACTTCCCATGTCTACGAGTGCTTGTAATGAACGACCGTTCACCTGTACTTTTTTCAGGTACTTGCTGATGTCGCTGGGATTATCTATGTTTAGGGTATTGATTTTAACGATCTCTGTTGCGTCCTTGGAACGACAGTCTTTCTCTATATGCCCCTTTTTGCACTTCCGTCACCGTATTTCCTTTTTGGGGTCCGGGCATTCCCTAGACAAATGTCCGTACCTGTTACAATTGTAACATTTGATTTGTCCTGTCTCGTTGCGAATTGGTAGTTTTCTACCTTCCTCTCGTTTTTCTGTACTCCCCTTCACGGGTTGTTCCGTTTCCGTTTTGCTCGTGAAGGTCACGGATCGTACTGGTTTTGGTTGCTGCTGCCATCCGCCTCTTGACGCTCGAACTTCATGCACCATACGCATATTCACAGTGTAATAATAAAATATTTTTTCTTTATTTTTATTCATCTTACTTCAATTATATTTATTAGAGTCCAGAAGAGATCACAAAATATGATAATCACAGTCGTTTTGTGTTTTGTCTTACTTTAGTTATATGTATTGTAACGGTATTTCTCGTTATCATTTCCTTTGAGTCTTTTGATCTCTTCCCGATCTTGTCTACGCTGCCGTCTTAATAAACCGTCCGCTGTTGTGGATTCCTACTCTAAGGACCGTCCTAATAGCGATGTATTTAGGTCCACGCTAGCATCGAGTGCTGCTCGTTGTACCAGTCTTTGAGTGAATATTGATTCAAAGCTCATAATTATTATACTTGTTACCCAATATCAGCCTTTCTTTCCTATGCTCGAGTCCCTGTTCGGGCGCCAAATGTAACGGTATTTCTCGTTATCATTTCCCTCGAAGGGTTTGAGTTCGGACTCGAGCAGGGAGGAAATTAATACAGAATTCAGTATCGGATAAAAGTAGGGTTTATTTGATAATTATTATTATTTATACAGATGAAATATTGATTATTATTAATATTTTTAAATAAAAACTCTTTTTCGTTGTTAATTCTGAGAATTATGTACAAAAACTAGACCCGGGCTCACGCACGCTTATATAATCGTGTCCGCAAAAATAGGAGTTTTTATATGAATTCTATTAAAATATTTCCCTAAATGGTATATGCTATATTTTATACGCAAGGCATGAGAGAGTGTTTAGCCTACCTGGCTTGCCATCTATGTTGGCTCTACTTTTACTCCTTGCCTTTGGAGCGTGCCTATCCTATATCTATATATATTGGTCCGTGGTGGGGACGAAGCTCGCGCTGTGGCTTTCCTGGCTATACTACTTATTCGCAGCCCCTGTCACTGCTACGGTGGAGCCGTCAGTGAGATGCATTTTAGGTGTATCGGTGCATTTAAATGATGACAGGAGCGTCTCTCTCTAATTTTTAAAGAGGGTCCTATTGATTTAATATATCTTTTTATGAAACCATACTGTTCCCTTCTATTTGAGAGCTCTTGGTGACTCTGATGTTGAACGGCTTGAAAATGGATTCCGAAAAAGTTCGTCTTCGTAGGCTTCAGAAGTATCTGGGCCTGGTCCTTGGAGTGCTGCTGTTGGTAGGCTCCTCCTTTGGTTGGCTCCGTGGTCCTTCTTTGGCTGGTTTGCAGGTCTTCCTTCTATTCGCTGGCTGGTCCTAGATATCTGGTTGGAATCTGTGAACAAAATGCTTTTTGATCGTCGCATTTCGCGTTCTTTTATACTGGCTTTTCCCACTCTTCTTCCTTGTTCTCGGTATATCTTGTAACGGTATTTTTACGTTAACATTAAATTTTATTTTTCTGAGGGGAAGAATTCGGGCTCGAACACGACGATAATTAATTTTAGACTTCTATAGGAGGTATCAGTAAGGTTTATTCAATAAGTTTCATAGAATTTTGTGTTATGAGGCTTTTTGGCGCCTTTAACCGTACAATTTATCAATGGTGTTTGATTGCTCTGATGGTTCCACGCTCTTCTTTACCCGCGAGGTTATCAGATTCTCGACTTCTGCGCTGAGCGGTGGATATCTCAACTAGGCAGTATCGAGCTCAGCCGTCTTGATCTTTTTCCCGCCTGGCTGCTGACGTGCTGTCTGCTGGGCTTGCGTCGTTGTTGCTGGCGCGTCGGTCAGCCGGTATGGACGCCGGGTCTGTGTCCGCGTACGTGTCGTTTTATTTAATAATCAAAAAAAACTTTGTTTTTGGTGCTGCTCCGTGCTCGGTCTCTTTGGTGGTGATATCTGTGCCGCTCCCGTGTGTTTCGGATGTGTCTTTCTTAAGTAATCGTGCTCTTGGTTCGCGAGTGATTTCTCTCTTGTGTTGAATAATGACAGTTGCAGTGTCACTATTCCTGAGGATTATTAATCCTTTATCCTAGAGTCGACGGATTCTTCCAGAAATCTTCGGTGCTGGATCCGGACGTCCCAATTATTCTTCGCTCATGGTGAGTTGATCTTTTAATTTATCTTTCTCTTCTCTTTTATGTCTGTTGGGTAGTGTCGTTTTCATGCGACGCGCTTTACAGAACTCTTGAAATTGTTTCACTCCTAATTGTTTTTCTAATTGTCCTAAAATTCTAAATTAAGTTCCTATGGGTCGGCCTTATTAATGCCCTCCTAATGCTATTCATTAATTAATTTTCCTAGCTTTCTTTCAAATTTTGACTCGAAAGCACTCTTGCTTCTTAATGCGGTGGTTGCTTTCCAAATTTTTCCTCTACCGGATCCTGCTTCTATGTTGCAATCTCGCTAATAATTGTCTGTTATTCTTGATTTCTTTTTTTCTTTTCTATTTTATTTCCCCCTTTTCACCTGGCTGCAAGTTCTGATTTCTAAACTTCTCGGTGCTACAAGTCCAGTCTTTCAAACTTATCGATACGCTGCTTTAACAATTCTTCTTATGAACTATTCCGACTTATTCCTAATTATTCTACTTAAACTTTCTTATATTATTTGCTTAATCCTCCTAAACTAAACCCTAATTATTTATTCTAATGCCACCGACTTTCTCTTCTTAATCCGGCTTTTTAGAATCTTTCTTGTTCTATTCAACCGGTCCAATACTGTCCGCTCTTAATCTTTATATGATTCTTTTCACTCACTTGTGTTGTGTTTTTCTATTTATTAATGTTCTTAATAAATTCGTCGACTAACTCACAACCTTGTCTGTTAACTTCTCAGATTTAATATGAATCTTTTGGATTTATAAAAAAAAAAAAACTTTGATATCGGTGCACAAGCGAGTTCTGGCTTGGTTGGTGGTTTGAACTGATAAGAGAGAGCTTCTCTGTTTGAAGCTGCCTTTTATACTTTTGCCATCCTTTCCCACTCTCTCATTTTTACTCTTCTTTCCTATTGTCTCACGTAATTTCTTTTGTTTCAGCTCGCCCCGCAATCCTGCCCCTACATCCCCTCACTGCCCGAGCGAGGCCAGCCGGTCGCTGACCCGCTATTTTTCGGCAGCGAAGGAATGTGACAGGCTTCATCCTGTTTCGCGGTGTACTGGATTCTGCTGAGACTATTATCATTTCTTCTGAAATTTCTGGTTCTTGTATGAATAAACGATTATTTTTGTATAAATTTGTGTTTTATTTATTCTTATCTTATTCTGTTTTTCTTTTATGTCTTGGAGGATTGTGACTACGTCACATTATCCTCCCAAATTTTTGATCTCGATCCAAAATTTGTTTAGGAAAATATTAATTAATTAATTTATTTAGCTATTTTATTTATTTGCTTATTTTTAACTTATTTCTATCTTATTGCTAACTTATTTTTATGACTTAGGACTATGCTTATTCTAAAATAAATTTACACGAAATGAAACTCCAACGCCTGAGGTATATATTTTTTTATTTTATTTTTCTGTTTATTTATGTTCCGTCACTGTCGTTTGGTCTGTCCTCGTCGCTGTCCGTTACGTCGGGGTCTTGGGGTTCGACGACGCCCCACTCCTCCAATGTCGCTGTTGTCTCGTTGTCCGGTGGCGGTGTAGCCAGCCAGGCCATCTCCTCGTCATCGCCGCTGCTGTCCTCTGCCTCCGGAAACTCGTCTATGAGGGAGGCGAGCTCCCGGAGTAGCTCGTCCAAACTTTGGTTGGTAGTAGTGCTCGAATCGTTTGTCGATCTGTTTGATGCGTTTGATGGACCGGCGGTAGGTACGGTCGCGCCCCGCTGTCTCGTAGCCTGCCGTGCCTGTCTCCGCTCCGCACGGTAGTGTTTGCCGTGTCGCCCCCCATCTCGGCCGTAGCTGAACGTCGGGTTGGTGGTCACCCTTCGGGCATCCCCACTCCGCCGGAGCTGCTGCGCCACGTCGTATCCCCTGTTGTCGAGGTTGGCGTGTATGGTTACCCATACTACCTCGACAACAGGGTCGAGCTCGTCTACGTATATGTCGACTGTCTGGCCCACGGTGAGCGCGATGAATTTATCACGTGCAGCTCGGCTCCACTCACTACCACTCGGCGCTAATTGGTGTAGACTACATGTGACCGCGAAGTACGGTTCACCGTAATAAAGCCCTGGTGCCGTATACAGCGTGTCGCTCTCCGTGTGCATTTCGGTGCCGAGATCGCCCATCCACAAGCTGTATTTTCCGTCGTTTTTCCTTCTTAAAACCGTCCCCCGAAGAAAGGCATACTCTCTAGCGTCTTCCTCTTCCATCAGCAGGAGCAGGACGGCCCTTCCCGGGTACAGTTCTTCCTCGACGGCACGATTTATCTCAGGGTGGGTACGGCTGGTACTCGCCACTTGTCGGAGGAATTCCTCCCTTCGTTGGCGATCCTTTTCCAGCCAGATGTAAAATTTGCTCGGGCTCTCAGCGGTTAAAATTTCCGCTGCATATGGCTCGTTCGCGGTCAAATACTCGACGCCGTATTCGATGTATCTTGGGATCGACATTTCTTTTCTCTCTCTTTAAAAACAAACAAAAAAAATATTTTATTTGTTTAATTTTTCTTCTTGTTTATTTTACCTATTCCTTCATTTCTTGATTTCACTTTATTTTATTCCATTTTTGAACATACCTCTTTGTTTTTCTTTGGGGAGATCAATAACTCCTTTCTTTTCACTTTGCGTATATTTTTCTTTTCACTCTCTGCTTTTGATAGTTCACGATTTTGTTTGCCGTTTCTTTGTAATTGGTCCCCTTTATAGACATTTCTTAATATGGCACTATATCTATATTCATCAATTATCATTTTTGGCCAATGTAAATTCATGATTTCGGATTTCCGGATTCTTCGTGATTTTACGGCAGAATTTCGTGCCGGCCTTGGCCTCTGCGCCAATTATCCGTCTCCCGAACCCCTTTCTCCATTACTCTCTCTTGGCCTTCAATCGATTACCCAATCGTCGAATCGATTACTAATACCCGGAATTTGCGTCATCTTCGTACAATCTATTATTTTCTATGAAATCCATTACGCGTCAAGCCTATCGGGTTACGTGTTCGTCGCGCCTCTTTTCTTGACCAACCACAACACGAAAGATCTTGGCGCCCGTCTTGGTGTACTTTCCCTCGGTTTTGCATATAGTCTCTGAGTTAATTTTACTATATGCTCGGTAAGCTGACCGTCGGTACCTTTGTTCTCACTGTACTTGTCGATGCCGAGTGTAGGCCCTGTTGTCTTGCTTTCGGACTCTGCCCCCTTTCTCTCTCGCTCTCTCCCATGGTTGTCGAATTCGCTGCCTCTTCGTTGTTCTTGTCTGTCTTTTCTGTCTCTGTCCTATACCTCTTAAACATACTGGCGTGAAATTTACCGCGCTCTTTCTGACTTTCTACATCTATTACTAAATATGTTGCTATACCTACGCATTTCTTAATTCTATACGGTCCTTCATATAAGGGCATAAATTTTGATGTTAATTGTTTCAGCGGATCGGAAACATTTAACGCTTTAATTAAAACTAAATCCCCTACCTCATAATTGGTTAGCCTATGTGTTGCGTCGAATTTCTCCGCTTGACGCCGCCCTTTTTTCGAAATTCTCTCTCTCACGATCTCGATCTTCATCTCGTACGTGGTGGCATCTTCTTCGTCTCTTCTTAGCCCCATTTGTTTATTCTATTCTCTGGTCTGCTTCTTTTTACAATGTAGCTCCATGGGTGTGAATTCAGTTGTCTCGTGGTGAGATTCATTAATACAATCCTGTATTACTTTTACCCATTTAAACCATCCTGCATGATTTTCTGTCAGGAACGTACGAAAAAATCTTCCCAGCTCTCGGTTAACTCGCTCGACGATATTTCCTTGAGGATGACGGATTGATGAGAAAACCGCTATGATGTCCTCGTCCTTGAGTTTCTTAAGCCAGTTTTTCGCGGTGAATTGCGTGCCATGATCGAACTGAATTCTACGGGGTTTTCCATACTTGGGAATGTAGTCATCGAATATTCTTTTTATTACTGTAGATGTGTTCGCTTTTTTCATAGGATATAACACCACATATTTACTGAAGGCATCCAATGTCACGAGGATGTGTTTTACCCCGCCCACCGACGCTGGTAATGGTCCATAAAAATCGATCGATACCAAATCCCCTGGTTTTTCTGGGATGATCGTTTGCATCGCCGCGTAGCTCGTTTGGATTGCGATTTTGTTCCTCTGACACGTATCGCAAGTTGCTAATGTATTTCGAGTGATTTTAGCCAGATGTGGATAGGTGAAATCTTCTTCCAGCATCCGTGAGCACTTCCGGGCCCCAAGGTGTCCATACATCGCATGGCAAGCCTTGATTAATTCCTTGATAATACTTTTTGGCACTATTACTCGCCAAACACCATTTTTCGATTTCTTTTCTAAAATACCTTTTTCAATCCGGAATTTTCTATCATCGTCCCCTTCTTTATCTTGACCCAGGAAATCCATAATAATCCTCAGATCTTCTTGTTCTCGTTGAATCTTTTCCATGCCTTTGAGTCTTTTTGCTAGATCCCGCGGAAGTTTCTCTGCTAGTACTCCTGCGACAACGATGATCCCTTTTTTATCGGCCGAGGATAACTTCTCGTCTCCTTTCACTCTACTCAGGGCATCCGCGACTACATTAGCTTTTCCCGCAACATGTTCAATCTGTAAGTCGTAATCTTGTATCGAGAGGACCCATCTCATGAGCCTTTCCGCAGTAAAACGACAGGTTTTCAGGAAAATTAATGCCTTATGATCGGTCTTTATATGTATTTGTGCTCCTTTCAAATATGTCCGGAATTTTTGCAGAGCCCACACAATCGCTAGTAGTTCCTTCTCTGTCGTCATATAGCCGATCTCGGCTCCTTTCAGAGTCCGACTTGCAAACGTCACTACCTCGCTCTCATTAGTTTCATTTTCCTGCGACAGGATCGCTCCGAGCGCATATCCACTTGCGTCCGTGGTAAGTGTGTACAGTTTTCTAGTGTCTGGAAATCGTAATATTATTTCTTTACAGAATAATTTTTTTACTTTCTCGAATGATTTTTCCATCTCTTCATCCCATTTCCATCGAACACCCTTTCTCAAAAGATTTAGCAATGGAGCGGTTTCATGCGCATGGCGATTTGTGAATTTCGTATAAAAATTTATTAAGCCTAAAAATCCTCTTAATTGTTTTATTGTCTTAGGCCGTGGATATTCTTGAATTGCTTTAATTTTCTCCGGATCGGGTTTCAAGCCCTCCGTGGTGAGAATGTGACCGAAAAATATGACTTCATTTCGGAAAAAATGAGATTTACTAAATTTTAGTGTCATTCCATGCTCAAGAAATCTTTCAAATAATTTTCGCAGATGGTCGAGATGTTCTTCGTGTGATGTAGACATAATTAAAAGATCATCCACAAAATTTATCACGAAATTCAATCCTTCGAGAACCACATCGAGTGCCCTTATTAAACTCGCCGTGCTTGTTTTCAGACCAAATGGTGTTACCGTAAACTCATAACATTTTCCATGATGCTGAAATGCCGTATATTTTCTTGAGTCTGGATGCAGCGGTATTTGCCAAAAACTACTCGTTAAGTCTAGCGTTGACATCACCGTTTTTCCTCCGCATCGTTGGAAAATTTCTTCGATAGGTGGGGCATTGTTGTAGTCATTTATCAGGTAATTATTTAATTCTCGGGCATCAAGACATAAACGTACCGAATCATCATCCTTTGTTACCGGCATCAACGGATTGATATAAATGCTTTCCGATTTTTGTATCACCCCGACTTTAAGCATTCTCTCGATTTCCTTCTGCACCTTTTCTCGTTGCTTTAATGAAACTGGATAAGAACGATGAAAATATGGTTTCGGATCTTTTAGTAGTAGTCGATGTTCGTACTTTGTCATCCGTCCTGGAATTTTATCGAAAATTTCTCGTCTGCTTTCGACGATCCTTTTAAACTCCTCTCTTATTTCCTGTCTTAAACCTGTACACTCGGTTATTTTCTCATTAAATTCTTCTTCGGTCAGGCTGATACTCGTCTCTCCCTCAGTAGCATCTTTTATCGCTACTGTAGCACATATTTCATTTGGCTTAATTTTATGAAATTCCTCCGGATTCACATGTTGCCACAATCCCTCATTTAACTTCGCAATAATCTTATCTTCTACCGCTAAAATTTTCTGTTTGGCATCTATCGAAATTTTTAAAATCAACATCCCGTCGATTCCGATCAGCACCGGTCTTACTAACTTTGGCACCACTAGCACTTGTAAAACCCCTTTTGAGCCGTACGTCTCCGCATCTATCATTATCTGTTTCTTCACACGTTCCGTCTCTCCACCAAACGCTCCGACGACCTGTGTCGACGTGACCGGTAGCATCGGGCAGTTCTTAAAAATTTCTTCATTCTGTCGGAAAAACTCTTCTGATATACACGATACTTCACTTCCGCTATCTATTAAACTTATTTCCGTCATACCTGCTACTGTCACTGGTATCTCAGGGCATCTCGGATGTCTTTCATCATACCACTTCGTCGGGATCTCCTCAGCCTCTTCATACAAATATTCTCGAGGATTTTCCATTGACATTGAACAGACTACCTTGTCTCCTCCCATTTTGTCCACCTTCCCTGGTGTTGGCCTTCCGATATCAGGTACTCCTTGAACTCTGGCAACGTTTTCTGGCCACATACTCTTCGTCGTATTAAGTGCGCCTTTACCGTCTTCCTGAACTCTTTTTTCCCACGATTCAGCCTGCCCTCGCCAATCGGTGCTCTCCTCTTCATTCCTTCTTATTGACTGTCCACTGCTTCTGGATTTTTCCTCCTTTCTCCGTTGATCCCTCAACCTCTTCTTTTCTCTCTTCCTCGCGTTCATCCGTTGTCTCGTGCTTTTCTTTTCCTCCTGTTTTACCGTTGCGCTCCGCTCCTTGTCGTTATTATTTGTTCTTTGTTCTTCCTCGGGCGCAACGACTAGGCGTTTCCCGAGCCCGTGTTTCCCACTCCTGAGCATCCTGGTTTTGGCTCCCTTGGTATAGTGTGTTCAACAAACGGTCCTTGTATAGTACGACTTATATTATTTACCGGGTTACTTGGTAACTGCTCCTGCCTTGGTGGAGTTACTTCTCCTGGTCGGCTGTTTTCTGTTCCAGGAAAATATCTTGGTCGGTTCTCCTGCCATGGTGGTCTTTGTTGTCCTGACCTAGTTTCTCGAGGAAAATTTGTCGGTGGCCATGGTCCGTTGTTTTGCCATGGTGGTCTCTCTCCCCTGTCAACCTGACGTCCTGGTGATGGTGGAAATCGGTTTCCGCCATTATTTGCAAAGTTTTCCCGATTTTCATATCTAATGTACGGACGCGCCGTCTGCTCACGCACAGCTCCTCGATTTAAATATCTTTGTGGCTCCTGTGATGCATATCCCCCTGTACGACCTGTGCCTCTCTTGTCATTTAGAGGACCTGCCACGTCCGTGCTTTCCAACAGTTCCAGAAATTCGTCGATCTCACGTATTTGCCGAACTCTCACGGCACTTCGCACTTCCTCGTCAAAATGTTTCGCGAGTCTACGGATTATATCCTCGTCACTTAGTTTTTCACTTAAATCTCGGGCATTTCCGATCACCCGAGTCGCATACTCGGCTCGTGTCAGCGTTTGGCCTTCTAGATAAAACGATCCGAATTCTAAATTCTTCACTTTATCTTGCATGTCGCGAGCTCAGTATCTCGAACGGAATTTTTCTTCAAATGTCTGTAAATCATGCACTGCTCCTTCCACCACCAGCCACCAATCGTTAGCAACACCTTTTAATGCCGTTCCGATGGTGTGACGTATTTCCGTATCTTCAATCCCTCCAGCGATACAAAATTCACGGAATTCCTTTAAAAATCTCATAGGCCTTTCTTTTCCGTCGCCATTATATGTGGGAGGCTTCTATGCCGTTGTGTACAATCGGGTGACATTCATACCCCCTCCAATGGTTTGACCGAAATTCATAGATGTACTCGTTCTTTGTGTAGTTTCCTCTAATCTTTCGATTCTTTTTGTGTTCTCGTCGGTAATTTCTTGTGTTGCCCTGATTTCTGCCATCATCTCTAACGTTCTTTTTTCCAGTTTTTCCGACGTCACCCTCTGACTAGCGACCTGTCGTTGAATATAATTATTTGTTGTATTCAGCTCTTCTCGTACCCTTTCCTGTGCCTTTTCAATTTTTCGATCTGTGCGGTCCTCTACAGCAGCGATCTCCTCTTCCAGTCTAGCCTTAGACGATTCTCTCAATATTCCCATCCTGCTCAGACAATCGTCCCTCATTTCCTGCTGAGTTCGGATCACTTCCTCGTGTTTCTTATCGATTTTCTCCTCCATCCTCTGTAGAAGTTGCACGATTTGGCCTACCTCCACGGGATTTGGTACGACGATCCTAGTCCTGTCAGTAGGTCTCGGTGTACTGCCGTTTTCACCGTTGATCTGACCATTTGTAAATTCGTCTAATATGACTTCGCTTTCTTCGATGGGCGTGATCTCAGAAAGTCGATTTATCCTCCCCAGATCTCTCTGTCGCTGGCCATCCAGCAGATGTTCAGCAGTTGTAGACTCCCAGAGATATACCTGACTTGTATCATTACATTCTTCCTGCCGACGATGGTCCTCTAGATTCTCCATCATCCTCATTTCCTCGAGCTCAGTCGAGATATTCGGTTCAGCCCCTGTAGCCATACTTCAATTCTTACACCAAATTCTCTGCCTTATGCGCGCCCTACTTTACCTCTGCAGTCCTTTTTATCTGTGTTCGAGTCCCTGTTCGGGCGCCAAATGTAACGGTATTTTTACGTTAACATTAAATTTTATTCTTCTGAGGGGAAGAATTCGGGCTCGAACACGACGATAATTAATTTTAGACTTCTATAGGAGGTATCAGTAAGGTTTATTCAATAAGTTTCATAGAATTTTGTGTTATGAGGCTTTTTGGCGCCTTTAACCGTACAATTTATCAATGGTGTTTGATTGCTCTGATGGTTCCACGCTCTTCTTTACCCGCGAGGTTATCAGATTCTCGACTTCTGCGCTGAGCGGTGGATATCTCAACTAGGCAGTATCGAGCTCAGCCGTCTTGATCTTCTTCCCGCCTGGCTGCTGACGTGCTGTCTGCTGGGCTTGCGTCGTTGTTGCTGGCGCGTCGGTCAGCCGGTATGGACGCCGGGTCTGTGTCCGCGTACGCGTCGTTTTATTTAATAATCAAAAAAAACTTTGTTTTTGGTGCTGCTCCGTGCTCGGTCTCTTTGGTGGTGATATCTGTGCCGCTCCCGTGTGTTTCGGATGTGTCTTTCTTAAGTAATCGTGCTCTTGGTTCGCGAGTGATTTCTCTCTTGTGTTGAATAATGACAGTTGCAGTGTCACTATTCCTGAGGATTATTAATCCTTTATCCTAGAGTCGACGGATTCTTCCAGAAATCTTCGGTGCTGGATCCGGACGTCCCAATTATTCTTCGCTCATGGTGAGTTGATCTTTTAATTTATCTTTCTCTTCTCTTTTATGTCTCTTGGGTAGTGTCGTTTTCATGCGACGCGCTTTACAGAACTCTTGAAATTGTTTCACTCCTAATTGTTTTTCTAATTGTCCTAAAATTCTAAATTAAGTTCCTATGGGTCGGCCTTATTAATGCCCTCCTAATGCTATTCATTAATTAATTTTCCTAGCTTTCTTTCAAATTTTGACTCGAAAGCACTTGCTTCTTAATGCGGTGGTTGCTTTCCAAATTTTTCCTCTACCGGATCCTGCTTCTATGTTGCAATCTCGCTAATAATTGTCTGTTATTCTTGATTTCTTTTTTTCTTTTCTATTTTATTTCCCCCTTTTCACCTGGCTGCAAGTTCTGATTTCTAAACTTCTCGGTGCTACAAGTCCAGTCTTTCAAACTTATCGATACGCTGCTTTAACAATTCTTCTTATGAACTATTCCGACTTATTCCTAATTATTCTACTTAAACTTTCTTATATTATTTGCTTAATCCTCCTAAACTAAACCCTAATTATTTATTCTAATGCCACCGACTTTCTCTTCTTAATCCGGCTTTTTAGAATCTTTCTTGTTCTATTCAACCGGTCCAATACTGTCCGCTCTTAATCTTTATATGATTCTTTTCACTCACTTGTGTTGTGTTTTTCTATTTATTAATGTTCTTAATAAATTCGTCGACTAACTCACAACCTTGTCTGTTAACTTCTCAGATTTAATATGAATCTTTTGGATTTATAAAAAAAAAAAACTTTGATATCGGTGCACAAGCGAGTTCTGGCTTGGTTGGTGGTTTGAACTGATAAGAGAGAGCTTCTCTGTTTGAAGCTGCCTTTTATACTTTTGCCATCCTTTCCCACTCTCTCATTTTTACTCTTCTTTCCTATTGTCTCACGTAATTTCTTTTGTTTCAGCTCGCCCCGCAATCCTGCCCCTACATCCCCTCACTGCCCGAGCGAGGCCAGCCGGTCGCTGACCCGCTATTTTTCGGCAGCGAAGGAATGTGACAGGCTTCATCCTGTTTCGCGGTGTACTGGATTCTGCTGAGACTATTATCATTTCTTCTGAAATTTCTGGTTCTTGTATGAATAAACGATTATTTTTGTATAAATTTGTGTTTTATTTATTCTTATCTTATTCTGTTTTTCTTTTATGTCTTGGAGGATTGTGACTACGTCACAATCTATATTTGGTAGTCGTCCTGTAGCCCATCTCCTGTAGACCATTTCTTGTTAATCCATACTTCTGATGATCGTATTTAACGTATCCCTTGTGAATTTCTTTTTGTACATATTTTGATACTATAGGAGTACCTGTGATTGATGTTGAATTTCCTGGAAATTCTATCTTTCGTAGTGTTGGTTGTATGTAAATACTACAGGTCCCTCTGGCTGTGTATGTGGGGCGTACTACGGTTAGGCTACTCTATGTTTATATTTTATTGTGTGTGATCCTGGTGCTTCGCTGTGTGTGTGTGGTGTTTTAGTATTGTGTGGATGAGACGTACTATTCGTCTCAGTATTATAATCAAAGAAGATAGTACACAATATGATAATAACAAGATTGTACTATGTACCAAATGGGTACAGCTAATCTTTGTACATTCAATTAACTCGTGCAATCAAGAGTATCAATGAGTTCGGGGCACAAGAACAGAAAGAAATTTGGTATCGTTAAACGAACGTAGTACACCTTGTAATGATTTTCTTGTTTCCCGCTTTTTTATTCAAATTTAAACTTCTTTAGAACGGCGGTAGAGGACTAGGTCGGTGGGGAAAAGAAAAACAGCCTTTATTATTTGCTTCATGGAACCTCAATATCATATATTTTGTGACGGTTCTTATATTCAGGGAGGCATCGAATGTTCATTCACATATTTATATAAACCACAAAAAAAAAGACAAATAAATAAACATAATGATCTCAATAATAAAATTCCACCATGGAGGCCTATCATACGTACATTCACGTCTTCATTTCGACCTCTCACATTCCACTCTTAGAGACATACACAATCAAAAATAAAATAAAATAAATACAACAATTTCAATATTCAAATTTCACCATCTAGGATATCGTCCATACATTTACTTCTTTCTTCCATTTATATCAACACATTTTAACTGCTTGAGCTAGACGTCGCTCATGGTTCAAATTCCAGAACGAAGATTGTTTGCTAATAAATTCACGCCTCACTCCCATAACTATTCATATAAACAAGTAAGAAAGTCTCTAGAGCCTTATAGGCACATCATTATATTCTCCTTAATATAGTTTTGTTTGAATGCAAGAGCTGTGGCAAACTGAAGAATCCAAGGACTTCCAATGTAATCTTTGTTATGATGAGATATAGAGGGGTATCAACAAGGCGACCAGCGAGCCACGACCAAGGCTACTGAGTGTAAGACCCGACAAGTGCTTGCTCGCTCAGAATATGAAATGATCGTATGTTCAGTGATAATTATTGGTGAGGATCTTAACCGATCACCATTATATCCTCTAAGGTGATGAGTAGTAGCCAAGCCCAACAAATTATGATGAGGGGCTCACCCCGAACGATGTCTTGATAATTCACATACAAACATTCCCTCTCGTTCAAACAAATAAAATAGTATTACTTACAGTATAAAACCCGAGTTGAGTCGACTCCGTTGATGAGTACATACCGGCCTGATCCTTTACATGACCCAGAGTAGATCATCGATACGATTGAATTCACCATAGATGAGTAGGTCGGTCTGGTACATCACCGGGCACCAGGTGATCTCAGTTTCCATTAAAAGTTAATGATTCCTCCATATCGTCGAGAACGAGCCTTTTTCCCAAGGAAGTATTATCTTGTGAACCCCTTGTTGCTTGACGAGATTGTCGCCTATCCTTCTTATTTCTTTCAAAGCCTCGAGGCGACTAACTCTTCGGCTGCCGTTCGCCGCATTCCTCCCTACTACCCTTGCCGGGACTCTGTTCCTGGTACGGACTAATGTTCGAATGAGGCGACCTCTGCCTCTACGATATTAAAAGGCGCGAAAAATACAAAATATAATAAAATTCTTACAACCTTTATATTAGGCGTTCCGCCCCATGGGTAACGTAAGGCTTGCCTACAGATTAATACTTGACAGGAAAATCGTGACTACCAACGCTATACACACTGAGTAGTTTTCTCTCTTAACATGTTAAATATCAATCTCTGCATAAATTCAATTATCACGCAGCATCGGTAATTATTCATCAGATATTAACATCAACCGGGCGGCACGCAGCCAAGCACATTTTGCGTCACCCGAGCGGGACTCACATTCATAAACATAAATACACAACAGGTAGGCACGCAGCCTAATCAACGGTGAGAAGTCTTTCATGAACTGCAAACGACAATCGATTCGACTATTATAAACTTCTCCGCTACAGAGTCTCAACCAGTTGACTCAAATTCGTTTATTGCAAATATTTATCATTGATATTTATTTTTAATTACAATGCCTCTAATTTTCAACATCACGGATTTAATCCATGAGGGTCAATGTGACTGATGGATTTATTGCCTGAATTTATGCTTTATGTGTCAATAACCACTTTGGTTAATTTGACACCAAGGACAACTACACACTCATGACAAGTTATAACGCGACGCACGTTCACAAATAATCCGATTCATTAAACACACACTGCTAATTTATTGATACTTGTCGCGTGATGCGATCTCTCACTAAGTCGGCGGACGATTGGCGAGAGGGAAGCGTCGCTCGCCCTCTCGAGGTCCCGTAGGCCTTCGAATAGGCGCTAGATGGACAGACTCGTCAGGTATTTTCATTTAATTGCTTCGCACGCCCCTATACTCGATTTTTAGATTTATCACTTATGACAGTCAGTATGATATCGATGATTGGTCGGTAAATTACCAGTTATCGATCCTACAACAGATTCCACCAGGGCCCGGTATACGTCGCCCGTTGTTCTATGGTAAACTGTTGCCAATTTTCGTCCATCCTCCAGATGTCGTAGTCCTTCTGGGACTTCCTTTTTGGTCTCTTGCGTGGTCAAGTTCAGTCCTACGCACAACCGAAATTTTGCATGGAAATACTCGTAGATCGTCTCGTTAGCCGTTTGAATCCGTCTCGACATCTTTCCCCATTTTTCTCCATATGTCTCGGCGGTGGAGAAACTTTCAATACATTTTTCCTTGAAGTCTTGCCATGTTGTTACGCCTATTGCGTCGTAACGGTACCAATCCTTGGCTGGGCCAGATAGTTGCATCCTGGCCACTTCCAGCTGGTAATTTGGTGGCCATCTTTGTATATTCGCCATCTGTTCTATGTTTCTTACCCATTCCTTTGGTTGGACCTTCCCATCGTTTCCCGAAAAGAATTCGAGATTCTTAGATAATTCTGGCACATATGTGTTCTAATGGTGAACCGTAGTTGTTTTCTCTTGCCCGTCTATTATCGTGGTGGTTGATACCGTAATTCCACCTGCCGCCCCCTCTTCGTTCGTATAACTTCTTTCTTCGTTGTACGCGAGGCGTTCGTAGTGATCGTAACGCTGTGCGTGCTTGTTATCGCACTCGCGTTCTACGTAGTTCACGCGCGGTTCGTATCGATCGTATCGTCGTACGCGTTCGTCATTGCACTCGCGCTCGTTGTCGTTCGCGCGCGGATCGTATCTATCATAACGTCGTTCGCGTTTGTCCTCGCACTCGCGTTTTATGTCGTTCGCGCGCGGCTCGTATCGATCGTAATGTCATTCGCGTTTGTTTTCGCATTCGCGTTCTTTGTCGTTCGAGCGTGGCTCGTATCGATCGTAATGTCGTTCGCGTTTGTTCTCGCACTGCTTCGTATTCGTCACGTTTCGCGCACGCTTGCTTTCCTCGGTTGGTTATCCTTATCGATTCGTACGCCTGTCTATTTCTGTCTCTTAGCGCGTCTACCGCTGTTGGTGCCGGATCGGAATCCCGACCCCGCCAATTGCCACGCACTCCTACTTCTCCCCTATACGGAAGCTCCCAATTCTTCCTCGCGTCGCGAGCGACGTAGCGTAACGCGTCACTTTGTTCTTTCTTATTCACATGCGTGGTGGTAGACGGGACTTTCCACAGTCCGCCTACCTCGGTAGCGTCTAGCGAGTGTGGCTGCAGCGTGGCTTCCCTCCCATAGGTTGCCGTTGCCCTACCGCTAGCGGCTCCGCCACCTCCTTCCCTTTCATCGGTTATCTGACAAGTGGGTTGGAGTGTACTTACTCGCTCCTGCGTTGAGCCGTCTCCGCGTTGTGCCCATCCTTCCCCTTGACTGCCGATTATCGATTCCCGGTCGGTTGCGTTCATCTCGTCTCGGATGGTCTCGTCACCGTCAACTTTCATCTCGTCTCCTTCCACGCTTTCCGTAGGCGGCGTCGCGTAACCCTCCATATTCTCCTTCTGAAAACGGTAAAAATCCTCCGCGTTGGTCATCTCGATGTCTTTGTTGTGGGTTTTTGCCCACTTGTTGCACGCTTACCTAACGTCTTCCTTTGTTTTATAGATGAACGTCACTCTTTAGTCTTTGTTAACACTTGTTCTTTTACACTTTGTCTCTTTTTCACTTTGTCTCTTTTTCACTTTGTCTCTTTTTACTTTGTCTCTTTTCAGTTAGTTCTTTGACACTTTCTCTCTTTTCACTTACAAGGAAAGGTACTTTGGTGTCCCCCTCCGATTTTAATGCAACTCACGTATGTTGTAGAGCATCGAAAACTAAAAGACACGTATTTTTTTTTATCGGCGGAAAAACATTTCTAAGGGGTGAAATCGCCCTTCAAAGTTAGGCATGTCGAGGGGTGATTATGCAGTTTCACCCAGAAGGCGTCAACCGATTTTAATGAAACAAAAACCAAAATACTCCTCATTGAAGACAATAAAAATTCCACATGAAGTTGAAGGAAAAAATTCATTTGCAGGGGTGAAACTGCATAATCACACCTAACTTTATATAAAGATCATTATAGGCAGCCAATAATTGTCCGAAAGATCTTGAACATGACGAAATTGCTCGAAACTGTTCAAGGGGGTTCGAACAATTTGAGAGATACTTCAGATAGTGACGAAGAATGCAGCACACATCCTGTGGAAGTGGGCGAATCCGGTGGACAATTTGATAAATCCATCAATAGCGTGCGCGACGATGAGTCCTTCGACAACGGTGCCAATAAAAGGCGAAAAATTCGATCAAGTAAAATAAAAAGCCATTTAAATAAAAAAAAATTAATATCTACAAAATTCATTTATTGATATTTGTTTCAGCATTTCCATATGGAAAATGTAAGCGTGCATGCTAGATGACAGAGGAGAGAAGTGTTGCTTTTCGGGAATTTAAGAATTTCATTGACGAAAGCAGATTGCCATCGTCTAAATATATTCAAGGTGTCTTGGACAGAAATACCGGTGTATTTAAACGAAATATGGCAGCCCTAAAAACATAAGTAAATAACCAAATAAAAAAAATAGTCAATCCTCCGTGTGTACACTATTTTCGTGGCTACTTTCGAAACCTAGATAGCTTACTTTAGAACATAAAAAATGACATTTCTTCAGGTTTAGCGTCAGGCCGGCTCCTCGTAACGCGTCCAGTACCAATACGATTTTTGGTCTCATTTCTCCTCAGCTCCTTGCTGGTATCAGGATGTCGTCCAGATAGAATAGCACGATATTATCCCTCAACGGGCCCAGTGTGCTGTACATGACCTTGGAGAAATAGGCAGGGCCGTTCATCAGGCCAAAGATCATGCGGGTGAATTGGACGGTCTCGTCCGGCGTGATGATCACTGTCTTCGGTCGCGCCTCCTCGGACAACGGAATCTGACGATAGCCATGTGCAAGATCGAGTAGTGTGAACACGGTAGCTCCGCGTAGTTGAGCTAGGTGATCATCCACGTTCGGTAAGGGAAAGTGTACCCTCTCGGTCTGTAGGTTTAGTTTGCGGAAATCCACTACGACCCGAGATTCTCCGTTCTTCTTCCTAACCAGTAGTACGGGACTGGCGTACGGAGAGTCGGTGGGTTCCACAATTCCCGCGCGCCTCCACCCCTCCAGTATCTTCCTGATCTCCTCCCGTTCGTGCGGCGTCGCTCGATAAGGTTTAGTTTGGACGGGTTTGCTTCCTGCGATTTCTGTGATTTCCATCTTCATGCATCTGGCCTTTCCTAGGTCTTTCAACGAGAGAGCGACGCAGTCTCTGTATTCATTTAAATAGTTGCGTTAGATCTTCCTTCACCTCGTCTTCTTGGTCCTCTCCAACAATCAGTTGATGCTTTTCGATTTGTTTGTACGACACTCTTTCTGGGGACGTCCACATCTCTTCGATAGTGCCGCGCGGCGCGTAGTGTGCGGGCTGGATTGTTCTCACTTGTTGTCCGTGATTTGCGAGTGGAATGGCTGCGGCCTTTCCGTTATATGTTAATTCCATACAATTGATGGACTGCGGCTCTACCTTCACTACTCTGTCTTTCACCTGTGTATTTCCTGGGGCTGGTTCCGTCGCCTCGATCCGGAATAGGAGGTTGTTTTCGTTCGTGGTAAATAGAAGTTCGTCGTTTGTTTTCGCGTAATTCACCCACGGTCTCTCCGTGTACGTGCGTCCGATAATCACCTCGTACAATTGGGCCCCGTCCGCCACGATGCATAGGGATAGGTTCGGTACGAGTACTCCATCTATGCTGACGTCGGCCTTGGCCTGTCCATGTGAGAGTTGAATCTTGGCGTTCTCCCCCCAACCTCGTAGCTCCGTCTTCGTAGGCTCGTAGGCGAGTTGTTCACTGATCACTTGTAATACTTGTATGGTGCAGACCGCACTGCCCGTGTCTATAAGCGCCTTCATGGGCCTGTTGTTTACATACACGGTCTTGACGTACTTTCTTATGTCATTCGGTAATTGTGCTTCTACCTGGTTTATGGTGCGTGATGTCGGGTTATCGTTGGCTCGGCAACTTCTCTCCATGTGTGCAATGGCGTTACATCGTCGGCATCGAATTTCAGCCCTTGGCTCGGGGCATTCGCGCGACAGATGTCCTAGTCTTCCGCAGTTGTAGCATTTCCAACCACTGACGTCAGCTGTATTTGGTCGGTTGGTCTCTGCACCTCTGTTGCCAGTGTTGTTCCTTTGGTCTCTGGGTCTTGACGCTGGTCTCCCCCCTCCGCGATCATTTCGCTGTCCGTAGTTGCCATTATCTCGTGCGTAACGCTTTTCCCGTGATTGTCGTCCTTTGACCGAGTCAACCAATGCCGCGTAGAATTCTCCTATGGTTCTGTGCGGGATTGACGTTAATCCGAGGCCGTCTTGCGGGTGACGTACGCCTTCCAGAACTGCATATTTAATTTCCTTGACCGACATATTCAAGTCCGCGCACAGGCTTAGTTTTGCATAAAAATAGTCCTGAATGGACTCTGTCGTGCCCTGATTTCGTTTGATCATCGTACTCCAGCGTTCACCATAGTTCTCCATTGCATTATACATTTCGCGAAATTTCCTTTCAAAATCGTCCCAAGTGATGATGTCGGCGGATTCGAATCGTAGCCAACCTCTCACCGGTCCCGTCAGCTTCATCTTCGCAATCTCCAATTGGTAACTTTTGGACCACCGTTGGGTCTGACCCATTTGGATGATGCTTCGCAACCACTCTCTTGGTGACAACGCGTCGTCGCTTCCCAAAAACGTTTCCATATTTCGAATTAATTCGGTCGACATATGATGTGTCGGCCCATTCGAATATCGCTCGTCGATATAATCCGAACGTATCCTTTCGTTGTGGTTTGGTGGTAGGTGGCGTGCACGCCGCGGTTCGACCAGTTCGGCGTGGTCGTAGAAGTCTGTATTACCATGGATCGCTTCACTCGCGCGCTGTAAGTGTCAGGGCATGTTGACTCCGCCGGTGTCACTGTCGTGGTTGTATTTTACGCCGTCGAGCCACTGTACATGTCGTGGATCGAGGCGTTCGCGACTCGCGTCTCGTGTTCTATCACTATAACAATACCGCGGGGCACACCACAACGCGTGACGATCCGTCTCGTACCTGTCATACTCTTCGATTTCGCGCACTGTACGTTCTTTGCGCGGAACGCCGAGTTCGTAACCCCCCCCCCCCCCGGTTATAGTGTGCGTCGTCATTTGGCGCTATGACTACACGCGTGTTTCTGCTCTGGCCGTCACCTGGTTGCTCGTGACGTTCGCTTCGGGTGCCCGGGCGTAGTGTCATTTCGTCGAATTTATCGCGTATCGATTTTTCGCGTTGCCTCGCGTCATTGTCATTGTCAGTGTCACGCCAATCGGGTGGCTCTACCCATTCATCGCGATTACTCGTGTAGGCGTGCATGCCTCGAATATTCGCGCCGGCATTCAGCACTGCCGTCTCTCTATCGTACATCGCATACCGATGCGTGTTACCGTACGCGTCGTGTTCTCGCTCCCGCTCACAGTCTCTATCGCGCAACACGTTTGCTTCGACTGGTCCTTCGCGCGTCGCGCACCACTCAACGTCTCTCTGTCTCTCAGCGAGGGGAGGCGGGACCTCCCACGGTCCGCCCCTCTCCCGTAGACTATGGATTTCGCGATGCATTGGGGTACTACTTACGGTAGGAAGCGTCGCTTTGACTCGCCGCCTCGCGCCCTCGTTCTCCCGGGCGATGCCGCTCGAGCTTTGTAGAGGGAGGTCCCCCTCCACAGGTCGGTCCTTTCCCGCCGCCTCTAGAATGGTATTCTCGAGCGAGGACTGGTCGTTCTCCCCCGTGTGGCTACCTGTCGGTGGGGTCGTGAACGTTCCCACGTGATCTTGCTGGAATCGGTCGAACTCGTTGGCGTCTGCCATCGTGTGCGTCGTTCGTTGGTTTTTTACTAACACTAACTGATTTCCCGCTCGCACTCGTAGCATGTGTTTACGCGTGTCTCTGGCCGTTACTTTTGTTTTCGGCGAGTTCCTTTGTCCTCATGACCTCTATACGCCTCGGCTTTAGCTAACGCGTACACTTTGTCTTCAGCACTTTGTCTCTTTCGTTAATTTATACACTTAGTCTTTAGCACTTTTGTCCTTTTATGCACTTTGTCTTTTTTATTTTACACTTTGTCTTTTGCACGTTGTTCTTTTTTATTTAATTTTTACACTTTGTCCCTTTTTTGTTAATTTATACACTTTGTCTTTGCACGTTGTCTTTTTTATTTAATTTTTACACTTTGTCTTTTTTTATTTAATTTTTACACTTTGTCCTTTTTTGTTAATTTATACACTTTGTCCTTTTATTTTATCACGCGAGCCTATGTCGCGTCTCTCTTTCTCTCTCTGTTTGTGCGTGTATATCCTACTTCTGAACTGTTGTAGACCGTAATATTTTACCGGCTTACCGATAGACGAGTGTTATTACCTCGGACGAACGACTCTTCGGTGACGCGAACGGACGTCTCTCGGCGTAGGCCGGGAATCCAAGCACGAGAGAGAGAGAGTGAGGTATATAGCATATATGAACAGGAACGTATTTATTCGAATTACAGATTATAGATATTATATGAAACAGGTAAGTAATGCGTAACAGCAATAATACAATGCGAATGGTTCAGTCGTAATTAATACGGTAACAATGTTAACTGGGATTGGCGATTCGACGGTAATACAATGTACTTAATTGTTGTTGCCGCGACTTTACGTGCCCGCAGCGATCGTTTACTCGACGTTAGTTACTACACGAAGCGACAATTTACTCGACGATAATCAATGCACGCAGCAAATACTATGGTTCACGATAATCAATGCACGCAGCAAATACCAAGTCTCTTTGTACTATACGCAACCGAGTCCGGCCTCTGCCCACGATACCTCGCGCGGCAGTCTACGCTTTGCCTACTCGTTGCTAACTGACGCCGGTCGGCGTCTTCGCTTGCTCCCTCGCTCAGGCTGCGCGGGCTGACGCATGCGCCTGATGCTCGGTAATGTCGCTCGTCACGCCTAGATCACGTGCACACATGGTGGGGCTTACAACAATCGACGGCACGAATTTCTATCTGGGATATTTTGAAGCCCTAAAGTACCGATTGATTCCTTTGTATCTATTACTTCCATCCCTTCTGTCCAAGAAAATATGGAGGGTACCGTACCTTCTTTCAATCGTGGCACATTGTACTGCGACTACAATAATAACCATACACAAAAAAGTAAGTAAAATACATAAACAGATAAGTCAAATTACACACAAATAGACGACTAAGCTTCTGTAACGTTTTCAGCCGGTCTCCCGCGTTTATCTTTGAAATGTCAGGGAAACCAGCTAAAGACGTTATTATTATTTAAAAAAAAAAAAGAAATACATAGAGACAGTATTTCAGTAGCAAATTATCCTTTATTATACGGGTCCACGAACGAGGACTGACTACTGGTGTTTTTCTCTATTTAGAGACTTTCTAACAAACCGAACCTACTTCGAACCTTTGTCCGTACCATAGATGTTCATAGATACATTCACATTTAATTTTTTGACATTTGACATTTAATTGATTATACTCTCCCATATACATTCACATTAAATACGGTAAGAGCCCGGAAGCTCGGCATTGACAGATTGCGATCTCATAAATTTGAGTAAAGTAACTAGGCGAACTGTTGGACAAATAGAATTATCACAGGAAAACTTGTATGTAATATATGCACAAACATTTGCATTGAATTCCTCAATGTGATAAGAATCTCTGCCTTGACAGATTGCGCTCGCTCCTCAATTTGAGCAAAATAACTAGTTGAAACGCTCGACAAATAGAATTATCACAGGAAAACTTGTATGTAATATATGTACAAACATTTGCATTGAATTCATCAATGTAATAAGAATCTCTGCCTTGACAGATTGGGCTCGTTCCTAAATTTGAGCAAAATAACTAATCGAAACGCTCGACCAAAACTATAATAATAGTATAATATAATACAATGTGCATTAAATACGGTTACACAAATATACTTGATGACACATCAAGAAACACTAATCTTGGCATTGATATCTTTAGAAATTCTATTTATAATACAATACATTCTTCACCGAGCCAGGCCTTATGAGTGTCTCGAACAGGTCATATAAAAACTTGTTATGATTTGCTACCCGCCGCTTTGACTAGTGTTCGTTTGTGGCTTGAGCCCCTTGCTTCAAATCAACGGTTAGTTGCTCACCCGTCTTCATAGAATATTCCGGATGGATTTCTTCGTTCATGAAATGAAATAATTCACGCTCACCTCTAGGTATCGAATGTGTCGATTTTTATAGTAGAGAATTATACCCTCGTGTCTTCCGTCCCCATGAATCTTTCTGAACGAATAGATCTCTGATTCTCCTCGAGTTCCTGAGTGGCTGTTGAGACTCTGGCGTAAGCGTGATTCATCCAACAGATGAGTGGATCCGTGAGCGATGATTCCTTTGGGTCGTGACTTTGGATTAAATGTTTTGTGAACAGCCTTCAGGTTTCCTTGGTAAAACGTGGACACTCTGAATGTTCGACAACTGAATTATTTTAGATAGCAACTGCCGTTTGTAGGACTTGTGTGGCGAGTATTATTCTGCGCGAATCTTGACTGTTCTCTAGCCGTGCCGCTCGGTTACTAAGGCTACCGGTTCGCCTGGGGTTCACATACCCTCTCCCATGATCGTCCAAAGTCCAAGCTCGGACAGGTATCACGGTGGTGGCGACTCTTCACGCCAAAAGACGGCAGGGCGCGAAATATGAATAATAAGCGACCTATTACACTTCAAAATATGAATCAAACGTAGAATTCCAAGTACGTGACCATCTGGAGATAAAAGTTGTCATTGCCAAATAACTTTTATGGAAATGTTTCTCACATACAGTTCTTCAAGCTCGTATCGAACTATCTTGTCTTTTTATCGCACGTTTTCAAATTGCCTCACGTTTAGGATCTTTGGGGATTCTAAAGCAACGCACTTTTCCGGGTTCGATGCATATCCCGACGTGCAACCGAGCACAACACATATAGGCATATTGTATTATTTAATAGCAACGATAGCGATAACAGCGATAATAACGCACCTAACCCACTGACTAACTTTTATAACATAACCTCTGAACACTTCGAATGTAAACGATGCAAGATGCGAATGAATGCGAGGATGCGTCGCGAACGATGCTCGACATGGTCAACGCGTAAGCGTTCGTACGATCTGTACATATAGTCAATTGGGCACGCGACTACCAGCGCCACGCAATATAGTTATACTCGAGCGACAACGCTGGTGACATGGAGTTACTGCTTTCTCATAATAGGAAAGGCCACAAGTGTCAGGGGCCTACTGTCACATAATCATTAAAATGGAAGTGCGATGTTACCGAATTTCGCGTTCTTTTTTTATTACCTCATGGTTTAGATGGTGCGAGAGGCCGCCTGTGACACACAAACGTGTTCAACTCGAGATGCACGGGGAATTATGAAAAATATAAATTTACAATTATAGTTGATGTTTCAACTGTTGATTTCGTATATTTATTTTAGAAGTTCGAGAGCTAGCAACTCAAATTCTACCGTATTCCGATGTTTATAATTCCTATGTTTTTTTAGAGCTAAGTTCTTGGTGATGAGTATAGAAATGGCTTCATCTCTGTTGAACGCGGATGGCCCTCATGAGTTTCCTAGGGCAGTACGGGCGCTCTGGCTAGAGCGTCTGGCGAATTTTTTTTTGGAGTCCGAGTCTATCCTTCTACTCGCTCAACAATATAAAAAGTTACGTTCGACCGTTATTGTCAAAAAAATAACCAGACACGCTTTTTAACTCAGCTTTTCTTTACATCAAGGCATCTACACATTTTATATACTCTTCAGTAAAGGCGTCTTGTTCTCGAAGGATTTATTACTCTCCGCTTTAAGAACTTAAAGGTAGGCCTTAACACTGTGACAGTTTTAGCATGAGTCGAGTATTCAAATTTTATTTTTCTCTTTAAAAGAAAACTTTTCTCGAGTGACCATGCCTTTTTCTAATAAATATATACTATTATTCCTATAACTATTACAGTACACTCCCTTTAACTCAACACTCTCTAGTAGGGAATTTCCCCTCGATTGTCTCTGTAAGAAAAGCTCAAACGGGGTGGTTGTTATCCCCACGCGCTTCTATTTACAAGTAGCGCGCTCACTGGTGTACCCTGTCGGACTCCTCCTAACCTAACCGTTTCCCGTGCCTCAAACAGAGGCAGTAGGTGACTCTCTCTAGTAGCACGGAAATCCGGTACCGAATGCGTTGAGTTAGAGGCAGTGATGCCAGATGCGGGAATATTTTCCCACATCAAGGTCGTTGGGTACCCTCTCCACTGGGTCTGGTTTAGCATCCGGCGCACCGACCAATCAACAGTCAGGCAGCGCGGACGTCACTCACCACGCGGCGCACTGTTCAAACGTTCAAAGTACAAAATAAATTAATACAATTATTAGCCGTACTATTTGTTATTTCGGTGTACTCTTAATCGATGAATAAAATGTTTGCTTTCATTAATTATTGAAATTGTCGATCTGCTTATGTATTTTTCATTAATATTTGTAAGAAATTCATGACGTTGTAGCGGTTTTTCAGTAAGAGTCGGGATAATAAATCTTGCAATGTCAATGACATTGATACTTAGTAGGTCATATAACGAAATTTTTCGATTTTGTCTTTTTGTCGCAACAATTCACTTTTCAAAAGAGAATCGTCGCGAGAAAAAAAATCACGAATTGATTAGCGCGAGATTCGAACCTGTTATTTTTGGATTGTCAGTCTGGAACGCTACCACTGCGTTACCCAGCTTCTCTGATATTCGATGTTGCACTATTAATATTGCTTATCCGTGCTGACGTTAATATCGTTAATCATGTGCATTTTCCCATATCAGCGTATAACTGCTTTATGGCAGTATAGCCTGTCATTTTAAAGATTCTGTATTGCGGGGAAAGAGCTTCCAGTACTGTAACGACACCCTCACCCGTGATCGAACTGTACACTGAGAAAAGAATTGATTTAATATTAACAAATCTTGAGTTGGATATAAGGAAATAAATGTTTAATTATTATAGCTAAATTAAAGTCGAGCCAAAGAAGATTTTTTAGCTGTTGGCAAATGTTTGAGCTTTATTTTACCCAGACCAATATTATTTAGCCCAACTAAAATTTGGTAATGATAACTAAACATTTTTTTACTATATCCAACTCTAGATTTGTTAACATTAAATAAATTGTTTTCTCAGTGTAATTGCGTTAATGATTCATTCACAGTTCAAATATTGTTTCATATGCGTCTAATAGGATCAGACGAATCAAAAAATGTAGACTTTAGTCTTTTTGTCACGACAACGTATTGTCAAAAAGTGAAAGTGAAGTGATTGTAATGCACTATTCATTTTCTGACGGCTGTAAAATTAGTAAGCGTTTTATATGTTTCTTTAATTCCATTATCTATTTATTTGTATAATGTTATATACTATTTATATATATATATTTATTAAGAGTCATCGAGCACACGTGACCAACTCAAAATCGAGGGTAGCGCCTCGCGGAAAAAATACACATTGTAGCTAGCGCCGCTTGTAGCAAGTGTGTCAACCAAGGCATCCAGCGAAAAGTAACAGTCGGCAATATTGCAGGACGGAAGAATTACAGTTGCGGGCCATGTGGGCCCTGGTCGCGCTGATTGATCCTCCAACTCCCAAGTATCGTAGGTTCTGCGTCGAGTCGTATCCCACCGATCCATGTGGCCGGGTACAGTAAATATATAAAATTCGTTACACATAACTGTGTTGAAAAAAAATGCGAAATAAAATTCATCATTTATAGTAAGGAGTGTAGATTATTTATCATGACTAGGGAACTTGCATGCATTTGAAATTTCTATATTTCTTTACCGGATTCGAAAGTTGGATGAAATGAATGAATTTCCCAAGACAGTTTTTTTTTCAAGCAATAATATCGCTGCAAAATGTTTTTCTGTTACATTTATTTTTCTCGATACATTTGAATGGGCAGCGATATTGCGGGGTCCGTGTATCAACGCCGCCAGTGCCACGTTCAGGAACACAGGAACTATGCTCCGCCGTACTCAGTTTCTGCTCCGAGAAAGCAGCGGTATATGTACATTTAAGCTTTGACAATGTCACCAATGATTTACGGCTTCAAATATTAGTAGTGCAGGTTAAGGGGAAGTAAAACCTCCATACTTCACCTATGAGTGCGAAAGAGATAGGCTAGTATGGCGATCACGGCGGAGTAAAAAATGTGCTGTTTCTCTTTCACTCCGCCGTGTCCGCCATACTAGTTCTACCTCTTTCGCACTCATGAATGTTTCGCCTCCCCATACGACTTCTGCTTGCTTAGAGCAGAAAGTGTTTATAGTGGAGCATAGCTTCTGGACGCAACACGGGTGGTGTTGATAGACGAGCCCAACAATATGGCTGCCCGATTCAAATCTACCGAGAAAATTGTGGCCAAAAAAGTGGCTTGGGAAATTCATTATTTCTCACGGAATTATTATTTCGTACGGAAATTATTAGTGCCGAGAGAATGATTAATTTTGTAAATAAAGTCGGAAGTCTCATAGATTTTGAACTTTGATTGTTGAAAAAAAGTATCATCTCAGAAACAATTCAAGTTTTAATGCTGGAACCTTACGAAATTATTTCCAACAATAACATAATTATTCTATGGTAACTAAAATATCCGGAAAATTGCGTTAGTATGAAATTAGAGTTTTTTAATTTCATATGTCCCGCCTCCAAGGTGCGGCGGTGTACAGCCGCATACGTGTGTATCAGTGCCTCATTTCTATAAATTCCAATTGTATGGAGCCCAATCCTTATACAGAGTATATAACGACTCGTATTGAGATTGGCCCGTGTACGGTTGGAATCCGTCGATACGAGGCACTGCCGCGTGTGTTGCGAGAACATCGAGCCTCGCTGCCTCGCATGGCTGTAACCGCGCTGTTGCCGCCCTGTCACCGCTCTGTTGCCGCATCATTATCGCGGAGTTCCAAAAGTTTTCTCTACTCTTTTGGAGGCGACACGCGAGGTGCTGAGCGGTACCACATAATACTTCAGTCGTAAGGCGAAGAATCTGTGCTATTTTTCGATTAAATCAAATTTTCAGCAATAATACTGCGATGGATGTTTTTATTTTTGCTTCCTCGTGGAGGAAGATTTGGTGTCGTGAAATATTTTTTTTCGACATTTAAATGCCAGAGTGGTTTAAAAGTTCCAAAACGTCGATAAATCATATTTAGAAAAAATGTCCGTGCGTATGTATTTGTGATGAGATTAAAACATGGAAATGGATTTATTCCGAGAACGGGTTGATCAATATTTCTGAAACTTTGCACACGAGTTAGATCATAACTCCCGTCAGTTTGCTGCAATTTTTATCAAAATCGCTAACGGATGACTCATTTTATGGTTGTTCGAATTTTTCGAACAAAACGTGTGATTTCTCAAACTGACTTTGTCAAAGGTGGAAAAAATGCGAAAGCAACGTTCAAGGTTCTACTTTGCATCTTCGTTTTATATATCATAATGTATATTTTGTATAGGCTCATCTAGGAACCCATGTAGCCAGGCGATAATATGGAAAGACAGTTGCTTTTATTTTCGATTAACTTTAAATGGCCGATCAATTTTTTATTGGAGTAAAAAAAATCACCAGCGGCTGGAAATTGCACGAAGAATTTCAAAGCGTAGATAAGCTGCTTGCCATGAATTCTGGACCGCCTATTGTGATGCCTCATAGTCCCGGTGTAACGCTATCATTAAACCGGAAATAGCTGTACGTTCCTCATCCCTCACAAAATAGATGGGCACTGCTTCATAGAAGTTATCTCCAAACGTACAGTAAAAAGTAAAACAAATTTTAGTAAGATTTATTATCTGTAACATAGATCCAGCATTGAATATATTATAACGCAAAAAAGACTCACCGTTGATAAGAAATTGATGTGGCATCGCGTAAGTTTGCCAATTTGGCTTGTCAGGTAGACGTTTCTTAAATATGAGTTTATATTATTTATATTGAGAGGCCCTCCACCACCCTCGCTAAGTCTACGACTTCTAGCGGCCTTCTCTCATACTATATATTTATATGTATAGATATATCATGCATGTAGCTCGCGCGATAATTCAACGCGTGTTAAATAAGTTGAGAGATCGATCAAACCCGAATTCCAAAATGGAACTCGAGACTCGCTCAAGATCTCGATCATATTTTATACCACGTGGCTCGCGCGATAATTCAACGCGTTACATGTTTTCAGCCAGAGATCGATCAAGTTCGGATCTGAAAATCGAATTTGCTGAAGACCTCATACTGTGACTGCAAAATGTTAGCGTCGATATACTGCCGCTGCTTTTGATAATATAAGGTTAAACTAAGCGATATGGTGGAAGAAAAACATGGTTCCATTTGTTTTTAAAGGTAGTACAAGTAATTTCATCACAATCGTATCTTTCCATACCTTCATACGTTTCTCGTTCGCAATAGCTTCTAGTATGTATGGAGGATTTCTTATCGGCATAGATCTTACATGTCTCGGATCAACAATTTCTGGAATCATGCAATTTTCGTAAAAAGTTATCAACGCTGCTTCCATCTTATTCTTCCAGAAAGTATAATCTCTCTCAATTACAATAAGAACTGAATCATTTGGCGTCCATAATGTAACGAGTTGATTTTCTCCCGCCAATTTCTATTTGAACATACTGGGGAAAGAATCCAAAACTTACTATTAGTTTGAAGAGAAATAAAACTCTAGCTTATTAATCCTGAAATTCGATGAATTTATTTGGGGTTCCACAAGAATAGACTGATTACTGGCTGACGTCTCTCGTGTGAGAACTTACATTCATTAAATATACACTTGATATGACAAAGACTCAATAATATAATAATTCATAAATGTGCTCCGTCATAAATGTATTCCGGTCCAGAAAACCATACAGCATAAAAGAAAGGCATACTCATACGGCTCACTCTAAATCTAATCATTCATATATTGTAAGATTTCGATATCACACGATTCATAAATGAGAGGCTTGTCAAAGACCAATGCCTTAGAATGCTTCAAGAATGATAAAAAAACTGGTTCTTCAAATCTAACGTATCAAAACATAGAAATATATACAGATTCACTACCACATATAATTACAAATCCATAGCTTGAAGACCTGGCACAGTGTTCGTCGAGGTGACGGGTCAAAACAAAGTGTCTATGTTCGAATATGAAATATTGTTATTAAAATAATACCATTGGCTTCACCAAATATAAGCAGGTCGAATACTAAGGCCAAAATATGGATCATGTAAAACTGTTCATCAATGCGTTATAATACAAAAAAGATAAATACATGGTCTCTATTATTCAGAATATTGACAAATTGAGAGCTCGATCTACATTGTCTAAAGCTTGTCAAGGAGACAAGCCATAACATGATTCCCAGTATACGCGTAGATGAAAAAAGTTGTTGTTCGAGTACTACTTCGGTTCGACAGATTTGGTATCGTCTTGAGCCTTTTTGCCTACCCCTCAAGGATACAAGAGCTCAGACGTCGCTGTATATGATTTCGGCATGGAATTCCTTTTAAGTAGATGTTAAAAATGTCGCTCACCTCGGTGGTACAACCAACAGAATTATATACCAGCTTTTATGATGGGAAAACCTACTTTCTCACAATTCCAACGGTCCTCATCCTCCGTGCTGGCAGGGTTAGGAGACAGATATCATGATTCTCCGAAATTACTGGTCTGACGATCCTCCAGAAGGTTTCTTCAACCGCCACGGTGTAGATCTCTTGGAGAATGAGTAGCCCCGTGATGCAATGAGCAGCCCATTCGTCGCTCCGAGTGGCTTGCTACCTTCTTCCAGTGTGGTTTAGATTGGATTTGTATTCGAACATTTTTAGTTCTGTGACGTACAACGTAAAATCGATCGTCACAATAATGATGTTTGTTTCTTGGGTAGCAAAAAAGGGTCTTTTTTTATCTCTTTTCATTCCCCACAACCCTTAAAGGCCGTAAAACGATAACTCTCGGTTTATGTCACCGTGCTCACTGTTGGTGATATATTATTATTCGAACGGCTTGGGTGTGGCGGCTGACGCGCCGCTTGGCTAGACGACACCAGTAGTACTAACGCTCCGTTTTCGGGGTTTACCCGCCAAAGCGCACGACTCCCTCCAACGTCTTCATATTGCTACCGCAGGAGTGGCGACTCCTCGCGTCGAAATTCGGTGCGGCGCGAAATACAAAATCCAACTAAGATACGCTACAATAACATAAAATAGCAGTACTGTCACATGAAGCTGCCCTTGTACCTGGTAGTAGTAGGAGTGTTCCGTATTTATCCGTGTTAGATCATTTTTGAGGAATATTCTTTGTATATTCCCTTTTTTTTTGCTTAATCGCTTCATGGATTGAACAAAACCTAGCTGCATAAGGGCACTTGATCTCGACGATGGCATTATTGCCAATAAGACCATCGGGCGTTGCCCCTAATCCGATTATTTCGGGATCTATAAATAAACCACATGGCTCAATATTGCAGCCCACATACTGCTGTAGAGTTTTTAGAGCGACATCCTCGTTTTGCTTGCCGTATCGAATGGATGGAATGTGACCCATTTCTTTAGGATAAACAATTCGTTGGACAATGCCACAGCACGATGTATAGTCCTTCATGTGACAAACAGCACCAAAATTAGATGCAGTAAGTAGTTTTCGACGCACCGATTGCCAAAGCATACTGTCACTCTGCAGTAAAGTATCTCTTTCGAGTTCTTTACGTGTCCGTTGAAACTCCTTCAGCTTATGGACAAGTCTAACATATTCGGCCGTATACGAGTCTTTGTCCAGATCGGGTTTTTCCGCTTGAGGTCCGTAATCTTTATCAGGACCAGTATTTTTATAAATAGTTCTCTTAGGCTGATCCTTTTTAGCATTTATCCTCTGTTGCCTCAATACATTCAAATGAGCTCGTCGTTCTTCTAACGCGAGAACAACATCGAATGGTTTTTTCCCAGTTGTTTTTGAAAATGCAGTCATCACGCCGTTGGTATTAAATTGAACGACCGCACCAGAAACTCGGGCGTTATATGAACCCCGCTTTCCCCAATGTACCCGTTTTCCGCCGACAAACTTGGCAATAATATTGTGAAAGCTTTCAACGACATTATTGCTGACACCGTACAAAAAACTATCAGCGTTATCCGCCAAACGACGGACACAATCAAGAATATCCTCGAATTTGCCTACTTTCTTCAAAGTTATCGCATAATTAATATCGGTTCCGGCAACAGCTCCATAATCGCAATAACCAGTCTGCAGGCATTTGTCGTGTTCACCGAAGACATGGCTCGGTACATTCAAAATATCCTCCCTGAGGCTCACTTTTTTCTCCGCCCACGGTGTACTTTCTTCCAATCTGTATTGGACTGCCGTACGCGTATGGCGTATGATGTTCTCTATGTTATTTTTTACAACCCGTTTTAATGGCCCTAGTTTTCGAGTATTTACAACTTTCATAAGATTTCTTCGAGCACTTCGTAACATGTGATTGCGACATTCAATTTTTTTCACATGCACATCGTAGTCTCTATAAGGCGCCATTTCACTAATTCGATTGAAGACGCTGCTATCTCCATCAGCGATCAGTACCGAATATATGAGTCCATGCTGCTCGATGCTCACTCTGAAGCCTTCTGCAATAGCATGTGCCTCCATACTGGATGAGCTTTGGCTGCTACTCCAATTTTTATAGCATGTGTGTTGTTGCGGTTCTATATTATGAGTCGAAGCAACAATACACATGGAGCAAAACTTATTTTGCAGACCAATAAATAGAACCTTTCCCGTTTGCTCGCCAATAATTGCACCGGCTCCTGAGGGCGAGTCAAATTTCCCAGTTTGATACGATCTTTTCATCCAACTGCCATCGGCAATCACACGAATATGAGGGACTCCATTGATAATATCTCCTCGTGCAATTGCTAATTCACGTTCTTCGTCCCCTGCTTTCTTCATATCAAGAAAAGCAGTCTCCGATAAGCCCGCTACGACTGATTCGTGGTACCGTTGATATGTTGATTCGGCCATGCAGCGAATATTCATACCTGCAAGCAAGCTCTCTGCTTGGAAGAATCCTATTCCGTTAACAATAGCACCAAGAACCATTGCGCTATTTACATCTAACTCGCTGTCATCGGGCGGCTCACTCCATATGTCTTGCTCAAAATTACATAGAGAACATTTGAATCTCAGGATTGATTTGAGTCCGGAGCGTCGTGTATTTAATAACACGAGGTTTTCGAAACCACAGTTGAACATTGGCGCGTGATTGTCGAAGTTTTCATGTAGCTGCTTCCAAACGTAGCCGAACTGAAAAATTCCTCTTTCGCTGGACTCCTCGTTGCGGAATTCTTCAACCGGTGAACTGCTACGAATCAAACTGTGCGCCTCAATGGATCGTTCTTCCTCGCAAATACGTTCAACTTCCTGAGTTATTAATTGCTCATCGTCGATATTCATGCATTCGGAGGTATACTGTTGCTCATTTACCGAAAATTGCAGTACGTTTTCAGAACGAATAAGAGATTCCGCTTGTTGTGTTGCAACAGTGTCTGCCGAATCGGAAGTTATACTGCGTACAATACACTGATTTTCTTCATACAAGACACTTTCGGAAAATGCTGCCGGGTCCGCGTTTGTTGGTTTCGAAGTTCCGCCAATAGGTAATGCAGTGTCGATGATGATAGGTGTGAGCATGTATTGGTTCCCGTATGCGTCAGCTGCATTACTTCTTGGCAGATTCATCATCAAAATTTCAAACAGGGTATCTACTTGTGAGAAACCAATCAAACAGGCCTTTGCGTTATGACTTGCTTTTCCCAACTCATCTCGGGAATGAGAATCAAACATCCACATAAGGCCATCGAATGCAAAGAGGGCGATAGACACTCCGTTGCACGTAACAATTGCTGCAGGACAAGACGGTTCCTTGTTGTTGATTACGTCGCTGAATAAAGTAACGATTGCGGTCTTTAAACTTGGAAAACCGGTTTCCTCTAAGCCAAACCAGAGATGACCGAATACTTCCTTTCCCAGTGTGATTTTACATCTTGTAGATAGTACATCTACCACTTCCGGTAGTTCTTCAGGCGTCAAATATTGAGCCCCGCGTTCAGCAATATTCACGGGACGACGGATTATTATAGCTGACTGGAAAAGATTATCACCCGCGAATAATATGCTGTTCACTGTATCCTCCGTCCACGTTGAGGGACGCAACAGATGTGCAGCTGCAATAGCTGCTGCAGCCATAGCGGTACACTGCTTTCCTCGAGAAAATGCTGAAAAAATATCATGGCCTTGGTGGTATGAACCTCGAACGATAAATTTACCTGTTTGTGGAGCTAAGATTTCCGTTATCTGGATACGATTCGACGCTACGCCGTTGTCTTCATCGGCCGTCCCCTTCTTCCAAACGATATCGGCATTTATCAATCGTTCTTGATCAAACGAAGATTGTGATCGATGCCTCCCGCGTATTTCCTTCCCAGTTTCAGTACCCTCACATTTTTCGGTTGCGCAATCAGCGCGACGACTATAAGAAACACCCGAAACGACGAAAGGAGCAGTTAGGTTTACGGAATGGGTCGCCATAGCAAGGAGTTAAGAAATGAGAACGGTTAGAAAATGGGGGGTTCAGTTATGGAAGCGTGTACTGTACTGTTTTTACTTTTTTTAACCTTCATGAAGCATTATTAAGAACGACCGTTAACTACGCTACAGTGTCGATCTAAATTAGTTTCATGTAGTGAGATTATTCGTATACGGTAATACGGTGAAAATAATCACGGTTTTGTACACAATTTAGATTTAATTGCCACATATTTGTTCAGTAATTGAAACCCACACATGGGTCATTCTCGCCCGTTGTTTATTTCATTACACTATTTTTTATCAATATACTGCTTATATATATATTCTCACAATGCATTGTTTAATAGACATTCTTATAAAAATTCGAAGACATGTAGCCATGGACACAAGTGGCAAATATGAGGGGAGGTTTCGAGTGTTTTATTACGGACTTTTTCGAATTGCGATCTTATTCTATCGCTGTTTGGGAAACATGTTCAATCTGATGTAAAAAATAGTCATTAATCGGGGGAGGTTAAGATAATAGTACAGCAGGCTGTCCTGGTCGATTACTGTTTTCAATAGTAAATGATAACTACTGTCAATATTTTCAGGAACAAATATCATAATGTTTATTGTTTAAAGTGTTGCTTACTGATACAGGAAGCTTTATGATGAAAAAATATCACAAAATATTCCAAACATAATATTTAGAATACATTACTGTACGTATGTGCACATGTACGTACCGTTGTATGTATATATGTATGTACGCATGTATGTGCTGGCATTGAAAAATTGAAACGCACATATATAAACAACAGTTTAAGCCACCGCATAAAAACTTTGCACAAGAGTTGGAGAGAATCGGTCAAACGGTTTGGATATTAAAACAAGCTGCAAATTGAAATTTGCAAATTGCTTCCTCGAGATTCCGCACGATACTCAAAGTATCTTACAGTGTCAGAACATACATACACACATACACACACACACACATACGGACATTTTTTTAAAAAATTATTTTTCGACGTTTTGGGATATTTTCAACACGCTGACATCGAAAACTGGAAACAAAATTTTTTCACCGTCGAAAAACTTCTTCTATAAGGAAACAAAAATGAAGAAACGCGTATATTTTAAAGGAAAAAATCAACTTCTTCTGGTAATGGCCAACAAACCCCATATAAGGACCACCCTAATATACATACATGCATACATACATACATACGCACATAGGCCAAGACTTTTTTTCTAATAGCGTTTTCCACTGGTTCAGATGAGTGCTTGTATTAACATGCAAAGATATAGTACAGTGTAGATGTAGATTCCCATGAGTGTATACTTATGTCACTTGCTCGCATCTAGAAAACTGGTGACTGTGCACGCTCAGTGCACCTGTGGAAGGCACCATAAATGTTATTTGTCGATGTTTTGTGCAATGAATGTGTCGATATTTTTCCCCATGAAAAGAAAGTTTCCTCTACGAGGCAAAACTGGATCGAATTTGGTGAAAAGAATCGTGCAAATTACAAACGTGTAGATTGCTTTCTTATGCGACTGCGACGATAAGAAAAGGACACCGGCATTTGTTTTCCGTCTATCCCACTCTCTCTCATAGCACGGTGCACTGAACAAGATACACGGTAACTGCATGTGCCGCGGTAAGAGAAAGATGAATGTAATTAATTTCGTTCCGTCTCTCGCTCTTCCTCTCACAGTGCACTTACGCGCCCTTGCATACACCTTATCACTACGAACGTACTTACCGTTTACGAGATTTCTTTGAGTTGCTCAATCGTTTTTTTGATGGCCACAGATGGGCAAGTTTGTCGCCGTAACGGCGATTCATAATTTTTTTTTATACTTTACTCTCAATATTATCACACGCTCACCACACAGTAGGTTATAAACACAAAAACTCTCAAAAAACAACTGCAAAATTTATTCGACTATCGCAAAGTGTGAGCTTCGAGATTTTCGACGTTTACATATGACAACGCGTGTCAATTGTGTTCGCGCTTTTGTCAACAGTGCACAGGAGCAGCGGAGGCAGTGTTAGGCAGCCGATTACTTCGCGAGCGCTTGCAGTCTTCGCGGCGGCGGTTGCAGAAAATGTAACTTCTATCATACTAGTAATACATTGTTATAGATTGTAGCCGAACTTGTCCGCTTGCATTAGGCAATTATGAATACATTTGAAAGAAATAAAAATGTAATTTTCAGAATGCCGGGGCTGCTACATCGGACCGTGCTGAACCCCAGCTTCCGAAAACGCCATCGGTGAATCCGAGATCCACGGTGAGTATTTTTAATAAAACCTCGTTAACAATTTTTCTTTCCGTATAAATTACTGATATTATATATCTGGTCTTACAGAATATAACACCGCGGCGAAGTCGGCGGGCTGAGGCGTAGCGTTCGCGCCGTTATAGCATTGACAATAGTCAACGCGGACGTCGCTGGGGCGTCGGAGTCCGAGGAGTCCGCGGACGAGGACATCCGTGGACTCTCATCCAGAATATTTAAACTCAAAATATTTTTCACGCCGGCAATTTTACTGTATGTAAATTTTAATAATAATAAAATGCATAAAAATGATATTTTTAATCATGTTTTTATTAGACCCTCCCATGTATTAATAATTAGAAAAAGTCGTGTAAATATGACATTTTTACACTCTTTCTCGTAATTCTCGCCAACCCACAGATTCTCCTCTTCAAATGGTATCTCAGTTGTGACTTCATAGAGGAAATAGTATTTCAGTTTGATAGATGAAAACTTTGGAAAGAGCACAAATAATTTATTTCCGAAAAATTACAAAAATGCATGACTCTATAAAATTGATCAATGTTTGCCAAACTCAATACCGAACAATCTTAGGCCTCTCGTGGCCTATTCTTGTAGACATTTTTAACTCGATAACAAAAAATATACGAAAGGTAGAGAGCGTACCTACTTGTTTCGAAAAAGTGAAACAACTATAAAATAAGGTTTCAGGACGATCGAGTAGCACGTTTTCGAGATATATCCATTGCAACTTTGGAAACTCATAACACGTACACACTTGCTCGCGCGCGTACATTTTTTGTAAATAATTTCTGGACGTTTTGGGACTTTTCAAGCCCTCTGACTTAAAAATCTCGAGAACATTTTCTTCCACGAAAACAGCTTCCCTATAAGGAAGCAATAAATACATCATAGACGCTATACCTATGTAACGCTACGATGAATAATACGTACCTTTGTAACGCTACGATAAGACCCGTACCTTGGTCAGTAGAACCTTGTACTTCAGTAGATATCGCCGGCCTATATATACTCGCCTGCGGCTCATACTATTTAGTCTACTACCATCGAGACTCCAGTACGGACCTCTCCAAGACCATCACGAGGATAAGTTAGCAATATTGTATTGAGAAATCATTTGTATAGTATCAATAAAAGAAGAGACAGTGACTCTATACTACGGTATAGAAATCACTCCTTTTTAAAAAGCTATTCTACGAATTATCCCCGTAACATTTTGGCGATCCTTCCAGGATAGTACTCGCGATTGTTGGAAGTTAATCTGATTCTACGAGCTTACAGCCTCAGGCAGAGCCACGAGACAGACCCTGAACTATCCATTAGAATCACATCGAGACTATCAACGATACGAACAGGGAATCCAACGAGACTGTATCTGATTCAAAGCAAATCTGAAGGACGACCGAACTCAAGGCGACTTCACAAAAAGATCACTGCACCATAAAGAAGACATACGACAAGGTAAATTGACTTAAATCGTGAGACCAACCCGCGAGTTGAAATCTCCCGTCAATAAAAACCGTAAGTGATCTTCTATTGCAACCAAGTTTGTAACAACTTGCAAGCAATCTAAAGTTTAAAAAACCAAGGGACATCGCTTAAGGATAAACTTCCTGAATCTTCGGTAAGCTATTAATAAAGGCAGGAGGCAAGGCTATCACCAACCACTGTCCAACATAACAAAATACGCTACTACGAAACCGAATTTTTGGATGCGGCAGTTCACCCAGACGTTCTGCAATAGATGGGAAATTTGAACCCATACAAATAATTTATAAAAATCTAAACTTACCGCGCTGGCATTTACGAGGTATCGCGATCAGGCTCTAGCCCTGACCGACGGAGAAGCAAGCAGCAGCGGAACAGATATTATAAAAAGAATACAAAATCTATATAGAACAGCTCCGACCATGTCACGAGCAGTTTCTCCAGTACGATCACTCACGGAGGATCGTAGCACAATACTAATCCTTGAAAAATTAGAAAATATTAGTATCAGACTCGAACGAGTCGAAGACGGAATCATCACCCTAGGACGAGAAAACGAGAAAAGAACCAACGAAATAAAAGATGTTTGGAAACATCTACGGGTAGACTTGACAGAAGACGAGTCACCACCACTTCAATCCTCACCACCAGTACACAATATTACCAGACGCGACCCACGGGAAGAAAGACAGACATCCGAATCATCACCAGAACGAGAAGACTATCGTCTCCCGTTAAATAGAGGCACACACGCAAATGACGCCGAACCTCCACGCGTAGCAATCAGGTATGTGCGCACACTCAAAGGCCACGACGACGTAGGGGTGGAAGAATTCATACGCTCCTGCAAACGCGCAGCCGCCGCATGTACACGACCCGAGAGACTACTCGACCTCATTATCAATGATAAAATAACTGATAACGCTGAAAGAAACATCCGTGGAATTGAGATAACCAACTACCGTGAACTCTTCCAAGCACTCAGAGACAATGTATCAGTTGCCACCTCATACGAACTGGCACGCAGTCGACTCATGGGCACTCGGCAACAGTATGGAGAAAACTCCCGTTCCTATGACAAACGATTCTTGGAAAGATACAACGAACTCAAATATATCATTCAAAACGAAGCCGACGAAGACACATCCCGAACCGAGACTCGACTAGCACTTAAAATTGAAGACCGCAACATCGTAAAAACATACATAAGCGGACTACGAGACGACATCTGCCTACAAGTTAGGAGCACCCGTCCACGAACACTAAGGGACGCGCGTATGGAGGCTCTGGAAACCGAAACTTTCCTCGTTGAAAGACGTCACGCCGTTCCGGCAACAAGACCTCCACCACCAACGGCAAACCGATTTCAACCAACCCGACCTCAACAACAACCACGTGATTACCAACCAAGGCCACAGCATGGACCTCCTCCACGCCTCACCGGGCCAACAATTGACAAAAATTTCGCTCGAACCGAGGCCAAGCCACCGTTCGACCGGATGAAACTCTTTTGCACAGAGTGCAAACAAAACGGACACTCAGAACAACGATGTTTCAAGAAGCAGGGTTTTCAATCCGGGAGCTTCCAAAAGAGACCACCTCAACGAATCAACAATATAACGGAACCCCAGGAATGGGAGAACAACGACCTAGAATACGAGGACGAGACAACCGAATCCTTACCTCAGGAGGAAGACTATGGAACTGCCTATGGAAACTGGGCGGAACAAGCCGACAAGGAAGATACCTCATCGATTCCGGAGCATCACTAAACCTCGTGAAATTCGGAATGATCCACCCAGCAAACTACGAACACATGCGCAAAGATACTCGAGCCTTTCATATGGGAAATGAAAAACATGTCACCACAGACACAGTCCACCTAGTGCGACACGGACGATACATACCATTCGCTGTAGTACCCGACGATTTTCCACTAGAAGAAGAAGCATTGATTGGCAGACCATTCCTCGAGAGCTTCCAATTCTCACTTTCCAACACATCACTCCGACTTGACGACAAAGAATACCCGCTACATGACTCAGGTTACAACGTACCACCCCGAACACACAAAATCCTGACTATACCAACCAGTCAGAAGAAAGGTTACGCAATTATTACCAATCACCCAGTGATACAAGAAGGATTATACCGAGTCAAGAATCACGAAATCAAGGTACCGATTAAAAACACCTCAGATCGAATTTTAAACGTACCCGCCGAAAACGTACAGAGCGAACCAGTAAAGATACATAACGCTCGACACCAGCCGTCAATAGAAAGAATCAAATTACTAATGGAAAATACCCGGTTATCACACATCGAAGATAAGCTAATGGCCCCAATCACACAAATAATATCACGATATGACGACATCTTCGCACTACCAGGAGACCCACTTCCTAGCTCCCCATCAACAAAACACGTGATCAAACTAAAGGATGACAAACCAATCAATCATGCGAGTTATCGACCACCGGAGGTACATAAACAAGAAATCAACAGACAGATGGCAGAAATGTTCGAGAAAGGGATCATTAGGGAATCTAAATCACCCTACAATTCACCAGTATGGGTAGTACCCAAGAAAGCCGACGCATCTGGCAAAAAGAAATGGAGAATTGTAATCGATTTCCGCAAATTGAACGAAAAAACGGACCACGACGCCTACCCACTGCCTCTGATCGATGACATACTCGACCATCTGGGAAAAGCAAGATTCTTCTCCGCATTCGATCTAAGTTCTGGCTTCCACCAGATACCAATGGAAGAAGAAAGCAAAAAATACACCGCCTTCTCAACGCCTAACGGACACTTCGAGTACAACCGAATGCCGTTTGGACTCAAGAACGCACCTGCAACCTTCCAACGAATGATGGACACAGCCCTACGCGGACTAATTGGCAAACACTGTTTTGTATATCTCGACGATATAGTAGTCTTCGGATCCACACTACAAGAACACCACGAAAACTTGGAAATCCTATTCGACAGACTGAGACAAACTGGACTCAAACTCCAGCCCGACAAATGCGAATATCTGAGACCCGAACTCGAATATCTGGGACACTTGATAACTGCCAATGGAGTTAAACCAAACCCAAAGAAAATAGAAGCAGCCACGAATTTCAAACAACCTACTAACGTGACTGAAGTGAAAGGATTCTTGGGACTCACAGGTTACTATCGCAAATTCATCAAGGGGTTCTCCACCATCAGTAAACCCCTGACCCTGTCAACCAAGAAAGACGAAAAGTTCGAATGGAACCCAAAAGCGGAAACAGCCTTTCAAACACTCAAAAGGGCACTAGTAACAGCACCAGTACTCAGGTACCCTGACTATGGTAAAACCTTCACGCTCACGACAGACGCCTCGAACGTTGGGCTAGGAGCAATACTATCACAAGAAAGACATCCATGCTGTTACATCTCGCGCACACTAAACAAAGCTGAACAGAATTACACCACCACAGAGAAGGAACTGTTAGCTATAGTATGGGCAGTTAAACGACTCCGACAATACCTACTCGGAAGAACGTTTAACATCGAAACTGACCACAAGGCATTACTCTGGCTCTTCAACATGAAAGACCCATCATCACGACTCATACGATGGAGACTGAAGCTCGAAGAATACGAATTCCAAATCCAATACAGGAAAGGAAAGGAGAACGGCGCAGCAGATACGCTCTCCAGAGTATTCAACCTTCGGGAATTATTACAACAAGCTATGGAAGACACCGAGAGTCAACAGCCTAACGAAAATGAACTCCCCACTCCGGAACAACTGTATAACGACTATACTGTCTGGGGAATAACTGAAAACCACACAAACATGATAAAGGATCTCGTTAATACCAACAAAGGACTATGGGTACCAATCCAAAAACCAACAACTGAAGAAGACGATAACAGCGTTGAACTCGGACCCTACGATGAGAAGCAATGGCTCAACGAACTTTACATAGCCATGGAATTCTTCAAAGCCCAGAAACAAAATCCGAAATTCTTGATTTTCGATCCCACAATATCAACATACGAGAAGAACACAATACTTGATATCCTCAACTTCCTTGCTCACAAACAAAACGTACTCATACGAGTATGCTATAAAGAAAAACAACTCAATAACGAAGACAAGGAAAAACTTCTTCACGAAAATCACGGAAGACACTTAACTCATCACTTTGGCGAAAATAAATCCATTGCACGATTAAAAGAAAAATATGAATGGAAAGGAATGGAGAACGAGATGATCCAATTCATTAAAAATTGCCTTAGCTGCCAACAGGCCAAACTAACACGTATAAGGCCTAAAGCTCCAGCAGTGATCACCGATACCCCAAGAGAGGCAAACGAAAAAATAGCCCTCGACATCTTCGGACCACTACCCCGAACTACCAAAGGCAATAAATATCTTCTAACCATTCAAGATACCTTTACTAAATACTTAGTAATGGTTCCATTGAAACAAACATCGTCAGAAGATATAGCAAATGCACTCATTCAGCATTACATCTACACCTTCGGGACACCAAAGAATATCCTCACGGACCAAGGACAAAACTTCCTGTCTTACGTAATGCAAGAATTCGAAAGAAGTCTTGGAGTAACACCAATCAAGACTACAGCTTACCACCCACAATCAAACGGCTCACTAGAACGAACACACGCTGTGATACGCGATCTCATACGTACCTCCCTAACCACTGAAGAAAGAAACCAAAGATGGGACGAAAATATCCAAACCATCGGTTTCGCATATAATACATCAAGACACGAAGGCCACGGACACACGCCCTTCGAACTCACCTTTGGACGAATAGCTCGACTACCCTCCTCAATCGACTCCACAAATAACATAACGTATAACGAGTTGATCGAAAAATGGAAAAAACGGCACAACGAAACACTCGAAAGAGCAAGAAACAAACTCATAGCTGCAAAAGAACGTAGCAAAGAATATCACGATAAAAACATCTGTCGAACTCAGCCAATTTACAAAATAGGTGATCAAGTCTGGGTAACATCTGATACCCGACGAAAGAAATTCGACAACGACTGGGAAGGCCCCTTCACCATAACAGCCCTCCATGAAAATAATAACCTAAAGATAGACAGAAACGGACAAATAGTTCGAATCCACATTGACCGAACGCAACCTGTTCACAGGGATGAAGCTCAAGCTGATCCTGCTAGCACTCCTAGCAGCAGCCGAAGCCAAAATCCGGCAGACGCCTCTGAATGACACCACCTTCTACCTCGAAGACCTCGGAAGAGTCAAGATTTTCCACAAGACATGGAGATTAATTGGAACTATTGATATCAGCAATCTTCTCACCCGCTACAACCAACTATGGAAGATGAACACCGACGCTGCAAACACATGCCACACCAAGTGCCACGAACATCTAGAAATCGAACTCATGCGCACCAGGCTGAAGAGAACCTACAACAACATCCAACTACTGGATCACCTTACCAGCCATCAGAACCGACAGAAGAGAGGATTAATCAACGCCATCGGGTCTCTATCCAAAACCCTCTTCGGAACCCTCTCTAACGACGACCTAGACCACATTAATCAGGAAATAGACAAAATATACAAGGTAACCAACACACTCGGACAGGGACTATCAAATCAGACACGAATAATTAAAATTTTGCTAAATAATGCCAATCATGATTTAGAAGCATTAGGACAAAAAGGAGATGAATTTATCAAAACAGCAAACAAAAATATTAATAAAATCAATAATAACTCAATTGACATCCATATTGCGAACCAACTCACTATGAGTGGGTTTATACTAGCCGATCTTCAAGAAGATGTGAACGCCCTGCTAAGCGCCATCTCTGACGCAAAACACGGCATTGTCCATCCGCAAGTATTTACTCCAACAAATCTTGTTAACGGAATAGCATCCCTTGAAGAACAATTCAAAATTCCATACAGTTTAGAGAATAAAATTGAAAATTATCACGACATCTTAGGAATGTCTCAAATTAATATAGCATTATCAAAACAAAGATTAACATATATAATCGACTTACCACTCTGGGAACAAGACACTTACGAAGCGAAACACATAATTCCCATTCCACAACAACACGGAAACACTTACGTTGCCCTAATTCCTGAATCTCAATATATTTTAATTAACCAAGCATACTCCGCTTATATACCCACTAGCGAGACCTCACTTCATCCTTGCTTAAACTCAGGAGACATAAAAATATGTAAAAGACAGCAACCCTCATTTCTACTAGCGGAAAGCGATTCCTGCGACACTCAGATACTTAATCGAAAATTCAAAACTATCACACACCCAAAATGCAAAACAGCACTATTCACAATACCCGAAATAACTTACATTCAACTACAACAAAACCTCGGATACTTAGTATTTCCACACGAAAAACAACATCTCGACATACTCTGTGGAAACAAATTGGAAATGATAACACTCTCTCAACCCACGCTTCTAAATTCAAACTCCGACTGTACCATTACAACGAACGGAGCAATTATGAAACTCTCACCAAATCAAGAAACAACTATCAATATTGAATACCACAAAAATTATACTTTCCCGATCAATGATGATGACCTAAACTTGTTATCACCAATCCCAGTACAACATCACTTAACTACTAACGAAATACGAGACTTAGAAATCAACCTAGACTCTATCCAAAATCAAATCGAAAACACAAAAAATATGAGACGCACTAAAAATTGGACAGAACACGCGGTCAGTCTCCTCACCATACTAGGATACACCGCCATAGCAATAATTACCCTATGGTTCTTAAACAAATGCGGACTATTCCAATGTATAAAAAACTGTATGCCAAAACTATGTATCAAGATAGGATGTAATAAGTTTCAAAACTATAACCAACCTCGTGACCACAACGTGGAATACCGTCCTTCTATCGAACGGATCATCACGACACATTCACCATCATACCAGGTCCCGTTGGAACCCCTGGTACGAATACCAGTCAGCATGCGACCCCGGAAATAATCAAACTTTCAGGAGAAAGTTCAATCTACTCTGGGGGGTGTAACGCTACGATGAATAATACGTACCTTTGTAACGCTACGATAAGACCCGTACCTTGGTCAGTAGAACCTTGTACTTCAGTAGATATCGCCGGCCTATATATACTCGCCTGCGGCTCATACTATTTAGTCTACTACCATCGAGACTCCAGTACGGACCTCTCCAAGACCATCACGAGGATAAGTTAGCAATATTGTATTGAGAAATCATTTGTATAGTATCAATAAAAGAAGAGACAGTGACTCTATACTACGGTATAGAAATCACTCCTTTTTAAAAAGCTATTCTACGAATTATCCCCGTAACAACCTATATCGATATTCAAAATGTACACCATCGCTTGCCTACAATTAGTACCGTGTATAAACAATAGTAGAATGTTTTTACGGCTCGGGCGCTATGCGACCTCGCGATCAACAGCACAATCCAATCCCAACCCCGAACCAATTCAAATAAATCTAATTTGAAGGGTTGGAGACAAAATTGTCGAAAATATACGACATTCCCAAAAAATCCCGAAAAGCCCGGTAAAATATATGTATAACCGGGTTTGTGCGGGTATGTTTGCTTCGCTCATTCTCATACACTATACTAATGAACAAAGAAAAATCATTGAAGTTCGGAAAAACCACAATTTGAAATAATGACCATAATTCTATTCATGTGCCACATTTTGGTTCGATATCTTGATATTCCAATTGAAAAAGCATGCAAATTAGAAAATTGCAATTTCTGATTATGTAATCTGAAAGCAAAAATCGAAGCACTTATGGTAATGCACCGTGCCACGATGAGAACACGACACCGGCATTTAATTTCATTCTATCCCACTCTCTCTCATAGCACGGTACACTGAACGAGCTGCACGATAACTCCACGTGCTGCAGTGAACAAAAGATGAATGGTGAATATTTTCGTTCCGTCTCTCTCTCGCTCGGCTGTAGATCCGCGCATCGAGATCTAAAGTATGCAGAGAAAACTTTTCGAACAACGCCGCTATAGCGCGGCAACAGCGCGATTACAGCCGCGCGCGACTCGTCGTCTCACGCACACATGCACGTGACCACGCGCCCCACGCTTGGAGGTGAAGCATATAATATGAAGAATTATTATTTCGTACTAACGCGGTTTTCCGGATATTTTTTTTTCAGTATGATCACTGTACTTTCTATACACAAGAATTGTGAAATAGAATTAGATAATTGTGAAATAGAATTAGAAATTTAGAATTAGATAATATCTAAATTGTGAAATATGAAATTCTATTAGTTTTTCGTATTAATAACAAAATACGATGAGTTGTTAAACTATCTGTTTACAAACAAACGAAAAAACATAAACGCAAAAGATTAATTAAAATGTTTAAATAAGGGTTCTTTAGGTTCTTCACGTTCTTCAAGTTATTTATTTAATTAGGTTTATTTAAGCATCGACATCAACACTAGGCACGAAAGTAAACAAAGTTAACTTACGTTCAATGAACGATACGAGTTTGAAAGGACAAACTACGCGTATAACGTCGAAAAATTATATTTCAATTTTCAATCTTTGTTTGTTAATAACTTTTTAACAAAGAGTGACCGCCGGCTAAAACCTTCACAGCATTACTCAGAGTGATGATCTACGTAATATACAATTAAAATTCTTGAAATTGGAAGGTGTTGCCCATAGCTAAATATTTACCTTTTTTAATAGTATGATAATTCGGTAAAGCTTCAGGACCGAAACTTGAATCATTCACGAAGTAGTGCATTTTTTCCACAATTTATGTGAAAAAACTATGGCCATCCAATTTCATTTTAGAATTTGTTTATATTATATTTTTCTCCGCACCAATAATTTGGGGGCAAAGAAATTAGGAATTTTGCATTTTTTACTCCCGACTGCCCGTAGGGCAAAAAAGGGAATATGCGTTTCACTGGCATGCCGCGAATATGCCAGTCTTTCATGTCCAATATTCTCAAAATCACCTAAAGATGTCTTAACAAAACTTGGTACACAGATTCTGTGCATCGTGATCTTTTTTGCCCTAGATTTTATATATTCGGTGAGATTTCAGAAAAATAAAGGAGTTTTAAAAAAATCTATGAGAAGTACTATTGTATATGTCGAAATGCCAAAAGATGGCCGTCATTCCTACTCGTTTATGTGCACCTTACTTCAGATGCACCTAACCACACGATGGAGTGAGAGAAAGAGCACGTAGGATCCAGTCAATAATTCTATACATATTATATTATTCAGCAGCGAGTAAATTTTTATATCCATATTTACACACTATGGAGAGCATAGTTTTCGAATGTGACACTGGCGGCGCTGATATATGGTTACAGCAAGATGGCTGCCCATTCAAATTTACGGAGAAAAAGTAGTGTAAAATAAAGAATTTTTGTAGACTTAATATTGTTCGAAAAAAAGAACTGTCTTAGGAAATTCATTCTTTTACAAGTGCAAAAATAATTGAGTGATTACAGTTAGTAACTGTATTATTACAATTAAAGTACTCGTTCATGTGAACCTAACTTCTGAGCGCTCACGATGGAATGAGAGAAAGAGCACGCGGAATCAGTCCATATTTTTATAAATATTTGATTCAACAGCATAAATTTTAATAACTTTGTTGTACATTAGAGATCTTGTTAACAATAGGGAATTTATATGTTTTTTAATTTACAGTTTACTCGAAAGTAGGATGAAAAAGAATAAATTTCCTAATCTATTTTTATATAGCATCAAGTATAGAGGTTTATCTCCATACTTACACAAGTGCGTACATATGGAGATGAACCTCCATACTTACACAAATGTGCTGCTTCTCTTTCACTGCGCCGTGAGCGCCATACTAGCTTATCTCTTTCGCACTCATGGGTGGAGTACGGACGTCAAACTTAGATTTACATATACCTCTGCTTGCTCGGAGCAGACACTGTGTACGGCGGAGCATAGTTCCCAAACGTGACACTGGCGGCGCTGATAGACGGTTGCAGCAAGATGGCTGTCTATTCAAATTTACGAAGAACAATTCGTGTAAAAGACAAAATTTATGTAGCGTTAGTATTGCTCGAAAAAAAAAACTGTCTTGGGAAATTTATTCTTTTTCAAGTGCAAAAATAATTGACCGATTAAATAAAATAGAGTTATTAACAATTCTTTAACTGTGATAGTTAAAAAATATATAGCAACTATATATATCTATCAATTATAAAAATGTTGTTGAAAGTCACATTGAACTAAAGCTTTAAAAAGTATAAAAATTAAAAAATTAAACATTTCAAAAACTCCTGTGAAATATATGTGAAACGTATGATAAATATGAAAAATATATGTTATATACATTTTTTGCACCAGAATCGTCTATATTTCACATATGTCTGTATACGCCGATATATATCATATGTCCACATGCATATGTACACACAATTTCTTCGTATGTCGCCCATATATTTAGTCGAGGAATACGAACTTGCGTTCTTTTGAGAAACGGCCTCTCGATTTTATGAACTTTCTATTGAGAAACCAAAATAGATTCTACATCAACATTGAGTCAGAATAAAAAAATGTCTTATCTCGGGGCCCGCTTTACGCTTATGCCTTCACGCCTGCTTATCCGCTTATACCGACAGTCGTGAATCGCGAATCTACCGTCAGGAGCTGGAACTAACAATTACATAGCATAGACTGCAATATGGCCGCGAACACGACTTTGACATATCCGTTCGTACTTTTCGGATTATCGCTTGGATTTGCAATGAAACAAGTTAGAATTTTTTTGTTTAAGTGCAGTGCAGTGGTAAGATGTGCGGTCTGGTCCAGTGAAGTGTAGCAGATATGCGTGAAAATTGTAATTAAATGAATTAATGAGTTCGCGAGAAAAGCGTCATGGCTAACGACAGCTGCCACGATTTTTCGATAATTTATTATGTCTTTACGAAAAATATTGCATGGAGAGACGGACCAGACCGCAAATCATAATAAATGAAAGAATTCATTTTTAATGTTTTTTTATATAATACTATTGTATTTTCGACGAAATCCGAAAACTACGAAATCGTAGTTTGCTATTTGGCCACTTGGCGCTTCGTATGCCCTCGCTCGATGACTCTTAAATAATCTTTCATAACTCATTTCATAAAAGTCCGCGCGGTGGCAGTTGTGAAGTGGGTGGGGCGAGACAGCATAAAGCGCAATCGAGATGAGATTTGCTACGAGCAACGCAAGCCTTCCCCTGACGCGCCTAGCACTGGCAGCGTCGTGGTGGCAGTAAGAAAAAACCCCTACCTCGCCGGCTGGCATCATCGGTTGGAGGGAGTGGACTGTATTATGAATCGAATTACAATAAAATCACGCCTCTTATGAATTCGATTATCGATATAAAGAACCTACAAGTTAGCGCTTCGATGCCAAAATAAATAGAATTGTGTGAAGAAATTGCGCCCATTCGCAATCTCCCTCTTATTATCCTATTCATCTCATCATCTGCTGGTACAAGATTCGTGAATGGTATAGAGCAGTCTAAGGGATTCTTCTGGTAAATAAAATTAGTTTAGAAGAACGTCGCCGCGACTGTTTGGCGACACTGTTTCCGGTACAGTGACGTCCTCACCCGCATCCCAAGCCCGTCACTTCCTCTTTCACTACACCCGCTTAATTTGCCAAGGTAGGTTACGTCTCTCCGTTCTTCGTTTATACCAAAATTGAAAATATTTCAATAAAAATAGCGATAAACATTAAGGTATGCTTGAAATAAATGCCTCCAAGGATATAATTTACTTATTAATGTCAGGTTCAGAAATTCTATTGGATAATGTGGTTGATGTTTATTTTTGAGGTTAAGTGAGCATGCCGCGCAGACACGCGGTTAGCATAGTTTTTTCCTTGGCATACTATAGCTATAGTTATATGATGAAAATGTAACGCGACTGAAGAGCCGGTTAATACACAGAAGCTAGAAATAGCTGAACCCATCTGTGTATCGGTTTCCAAGTTGAAAAAGGCGCAAGAGCGCAGTCTGATCTTCCGCTTTACTACTTAAAATGCATCTCCGTAGGATTGAACTATATACTCAATATGTTTTTGTTTTTTCCTCTCGCAGTCCTTAAATCTCCGCAAGGTATCCCTACAGACACCACAAGATGGGTAGGGAGGACAAAGCAACCTGGAAGTCCAACTACTTCACCAAGCTTATAGTAACAATAATTCTTTAAATTTTTTTTATTTTACTCAGCGTTGAGACACTGCTGTGTCTTTTGATAAAAATGAAATTAACACAATAATTTTCGATAGTTCAACAATTTATTCGATGATACTGATTTGTGAATTGAAAAAGATTTTGTACAGTTAAATATACTATTAATAGAATTTTAATTCAAAGTCATTGGTATAACGAATAATTAATCATGAAAAGTTATTAATTATTTGCAATTATGTTGAACATGTTTTGAAAATAAATTATCGTGGCAATTTGACATCGAAAATTAGGTTTGGCTATATCTAGTTATTCTGATTGTGAACTTAATTTGTTTTTGCCCAATACATTAAGTCTGTGAAAATAGGGAAAGAATATGTATATCTATAAATGTAGCTTTAAGACTATGTGAAACCGCAATTGGTATAAAAAAACTTTTTCTATTTCTCCAAGTGTGCAGGGGGTTTCTGACAAAGCAAAATTAGGTATCGTTCGTTCTGCCCCCTTAAAGTAACAGATAAACAGTTTTTGATACTGACTGCCTTTGATGAGTCACATCGCCTTAAGATTATGTGTAACATGTGTGGGTGTAAGCAAGATAATACCAATCTTGTAATCCTAAATTTTGCTGCGATGTTTGATCCGTTGGATAAAAAACTAATGTTGTCCTGTAGAATTATTAGACAGAGATCAACGTTCTCAGTTCTTATCCGACAGGTCAACCATCGCAAAGAAACTCAGGTTACATTTTTCATTACTGACTGAAAAGTTCCACATCACCTTCAGGTGGTGTTACCTTCAGAACTGTAATCAGTATTGGAAAATGCATTCCCATTTATTCAGATACAGTTAATATTTCAGAAGAAAAAAGCTAATTTGGTTTCTCTTCTATTTTTTTTTTTTTGCTGCAGTGGAAACAAATTTGCTTTTTTCTCAAACATTGTATGTCTCTGAGTTAATTGAATGACAGTTTGTAAAGGTACGTTACATCACGTTTAAATGTAACTAACAGCGCTGAGTATGTGGTCGGTGTATGGGTTAGGCAACCCCCCAAATTAAGCTACATTTACTGCTAATAAAGTATCGGATGAGTGGCAGCAACAAATATATATTTTACGTTAACTGGGTGTTTTTTTTTCTTTGTCTGTAGCAACTCTTGGATGACTACCCTAAGTGTTTTATAGTGGGTGCGGACAATGTCGGCTCGAAACAGATGCAGCAAATTCGTATGTCGCTGCGTGGCAGCGCTGTTGTTCTTATGGGTAAAAACACCATGATGCGCAAGGCTATTCGTGGTCATGTGGAGCGTAACGCCGCGCTCGACAAGCTTCTCCCTCACATCAAGGGAAACGTAGGTTTCGTGTTCACTCGCGGAGATCTCGTTGAGGTCAGAGACAAGCTTGTTGAGAACAAAGTCCGGGCTCCAGCTCGTAACGGTGCCATTGCTCCCCTTAGCGTCATCATTCCTGCTCAGAACACAGGTCTTGGACCCGAGAAAACCTCCTTCTTTCAGGCTCTCAGCATCCCCACCAAGATTTCCAAGGGTACTATTGAAATCATTGTGAGTATTGCTCTTAATCCGTCAAATCTACGACATTTGAAGTATCTACGATTAGATTTTTAAATTGCACATTTCAATTTTTATAAACTGCTGATCCGTCACGAGGATCTGGGTCTTTATTTAAAAGGAATGTGGGTCTTTATAGCTATATATTTTTTTAAATAGCAGGTCAGCAATGTGTGAATTAACTTGGAAATAAAGGAATTTTTTAAAAAATTTCTATTTTTTCTACAGAAAAATCGATAAAACCATAGAATTAAACGTTTTTTATTACTGCTCAGAGCACTTTAATGTTTAGGAAATGCTATCTTATTTGATTTCGATGCCATACATAAAAAATTCAATCCTAAGATATTGAATAACGGAAAATGAAAATTTAATCATACGTTTCTTGAACATTATATACAACACAAATACTGAAAGATAATATTTTTTTTTCAAATCAGTAAAAGTAAACAAATTTCTTCCACAAAATTTTTATATTTTTCACAAAGCCTCTGAAAAAGTGTTTTAACCGATTTTGTCTTCCGTAGAGGAAGCTTGTGAATCATGGAAAATAATGAGAAGGCAATTTGCAAAGTTTTACTTGGTTTCCTTGTTTTAATTAACAGTACATGTTCCAACGTTTTCTTAATTAATTGAATATTTGTTAATTTTTATAATTCGACTAATAAACCAGTTAAAGTAATTCGTTGATTACTTAATTAATTAAGTTGATTAATGCTCATGATTTCCAAAATTCGAGATCAGAAGGATTGTACGTATACATAGATTTTTCACGAAATAGTTGCTTTCTTATTCCACTATGTTAAACATTTGTATTAATTTGGTAGAATCAGGAATAAAGTCCTGAATTTACAAATATATATACGTTTGAAGAATTTTACGTATTGAATGAGCCGCAGAAATTCTAAATTATTTTGTTCCTTTTCAGAATGATGTACACATCCTTAAACCAGGTGACAAGGTCGGTGCTTCGGAAGCCACGCTTCTGAACATGTTGAACATCTCTCCGTTTTCGTACGGTTTGCTCGTTGAGCAGGTGTATGATTCGGGCACCATCTTCGCCCCGGAGATTCTTGATATCAAGCCCGAGGATCTTCGTGAGAAGTTCCTGGCCGGAGTTGCGAATCTCGCCTCCGTTTGTTTGGCTATCGGCTACCCGACTGTCGCTAGTGCTCCGCACAGCGTCGCCAACGGTTTCAAAAATCTTTTGGCTATCGCTGCGGTCACCGATGTCGAGTTCGCTGAAGCTACCACCATTAAGGAGTACATCAAGGTAATGTTTGAATTATTTAAATATCAAATTAGAAATTATATTGATTAAATTAACAAAATGTGTGAACGCGCTACTTGTACATTAGATTGTAATGATTCCGACGCGAGCATGAGAAAAGGGATTTGCTGAATATTCCATATAGATATCTTCAATACACCATAGGCATACAGCCTATGCTGGCCACAGTCGTGATTAATCCGTCAAACTCGGATACACTAGACAGCACCGCATATTTATGTATACACAGAATGCAGTGTATGACGGGCATGTACACATCGACAGTTGATAGAAGTTCAATCAAATGAACAACTTTAAAAATTATTTTTAACAAATAACATAAATCTGATAAATTGATATATTTGATGTTCCGACTTTATTGGTAAAATGATTTTTTCAATGTCGATTTTTCAATTTACGGTTTATATTTTATATAATTTATTATTTATTTATATTTTTTGAGTAATACTTGGCAAACTATCGATTTAGTTAGAGCTAATTTTTGTCGTGATGAAAAGCTAACGCGTCTGAAGTTTCCGATCAACGTGTCAGAGCTAGAAATAGCTGAACCCACTGATGCGTCGGAGCCACAGTTGATAATCTGCGTGTTAAGCGCAGTCTGAACGAGATTTTTTAAATCAATGAATTCAAACTGTAAATTAAATTTGCTGTGTAAAATTAAATAATACGTTTGTATATTTGCAGGATCCGAGCAAATTCGCCTCCGCCGTCGCCAGCGCCCCGGTCGCAGCTGCCGCCGCTTCCCCGGCTGCTGAGAAGAAGGAGGAGAAAAAGGAAGAGTCAGAATCCGAGGATGATGACATGGGATTCGGTCTCTTTGACTAAGTCAACAGCGAGAATAATTTCACCATCTGTACGCAACGATTTTTATAAACAAATCCAGCTTTTACATCCTAAAGAGAAAAACGTAAGAACATCACGGCTCTTATTGCTGCTGACGCGTCTTGCCGGCGTCCGAATAAAGTACAGAAACTAAGAAAATGCTTTGTTTATTTAATATTAACCTCCAAGTAAATTGCAACGCTACGTCAAGGCCGTAGTTGAAAGTTCCCGGTTTAATATCACATTAAGGTGAGAATCCATACAGACAGTTCGCTTCAATACTTTCAATAAATTTTTGTCGGCATGTCAGAAGAGCGTACGGAGTGGAGGTACGGAGTGAACTTCTCTAATTCGACATTTTTTCAAAAATCTGGGTCCGAGAAAAATATGTTGCAATTTTTTTAGTTCTGTAGCAATGACGGATTCTCGAATCATAGATGACGTGACTTAAGCCTATGAGAAAGCAATAATATGTACCACGCGACATAAGTACGAAAGAAATAGCTTCTAATTCTCCTTACAACGCCATTCAGAGTCTTGATATTTCGAGAAATAGCAAGTTCTCACCGCACGCAGAATTAGAATACGCGTGTGGTCACGTTTTGTTTTTTCCGAAATGTCTACGGTATCTAAATGCTATTGTTTACAGTCGTTACCAAATGAGAGTAGGTTTCACCTCCCCTTAAGACGATTTGCTACACGCAATGATGCAAAATTTCTGACATTTCATCCCAACGGTCCTGTGATGTCATTTTCTTCTTTTTTTTAAATAATTTTTTATGCAATTGACGGTTATCTTCGAGCTTGGGCATTTGATGGTCTTTATGATTGCCTTAAGGTGATGCATACCGCATCGTACTCGGTCGGTATCAAATCTAACTCGAATTTGCCATTGTTTATTAGTTATAGGAATATTAGTTTATTAGTTATAGGAATATTAGTTATTTCTCTCTCCCACCTTTATATATTTCACACCATCCTTATCTTAGATGAGTGCACAATATTTTCTCAATTACGTTTTTTATTGATAAGATTTTTCATTAATTGACCTAATTAAGCTTATCAAGAGTCTAATTTTTATTTTTTAGTATATGCAACGACAGATTCGCATATTTAGCTACATACATTCGCAAATTTCGTACTTTGGTTATAAAAAAAGAGAAAAGTAAAACGATTAATTATTCTTCTTTATTGTATTCCCTATAATATGGGTACATATACATTTTTCAAGGAATGTTCAGTTAATAATTGCATAATTGCAATTCACTGATATAAGAAAATGAATTGAAGTGAAACTTAAGATCGCTTTGGGGAAAATCTAAACGTTTTTCTACCCCCTCGATCTTCCTCCATTTCTCGGTTTGCTCCCCACACGACCAAACGTCAAGTCGATATACAGAGTAAGATCGTCACTGCTTTCCTTTAAATCGGTAAAGAGAGCCGAAGCTTGTTCAGCCCAATCGATCCCTAAATCTTTACCATAAGATTTCTTACCCTTTTTCCACTTACTTTGTTCTCTATTCGTCAGGTTCCTTTCATCAAAGCTTCTTAGCGACGTTGCTATATAATGTTTTACTTTGGGAGTTTCGTTTGATGCTTTTACGTCGCTCAGCATATTTTTTCTTCCCAATCCGATATTTCTGGATTTTCGATCTCGAGGATCACTCGACATCGTTGTCTTGTTTTCCCGATGCATATCGTACGATGGAAGATAATTTTTCTTCAAGTTACGACTTCGCTTACGCAATCTGTTGGTTATTGCTCGTCGACGTCCCGTGTCGAAGAAACGTATCGGTCGCTTCTTTGCTATAATTGAATTAAAACTCTTCTTGGTATTCGTATTCAAATCCGGAAGGACAGAATCTCTTCGCAGACTCTGGTTATTCATTGCAGAATCGTGTAACGTCTGATTTTCAATTTTATTTTGTATTAAATAATTTTGTGAGTATATTTGTTCTTTAATTGCCTTTCTGGGTTCTTCCTTTCCCGAGAATTGTACACGTACTTCAATGGTTTGAGGTTTTACTCCTGGAATTTGAGAATTTTGCGATTGTCTCAAGATTCTTGAAGACTTTTTCTCAGGATCCATTATCATTCGTAGACTAACTATAGAAGGTTCATCGTTCAAATTTTCGAGATTTTGCCCTCGATAGTAACCACTGTTTCTATTAGCAGACTGAAGAGCATCTATTCCATGAGTAGCTTGAATTTCCTTAAGACTTCTTGTCACCATATTCTTCGATTGCAAAGAATTAGATGGATTAATACCAAATTTTCTCAACACGCTAAGTTCTAGAGCTTTTGTGAGTCGATGAGCTGGCGACCAGATTGACTTTAGCTCGTTATTTTCCGTTGGATTAGCTTCGTCATCTACAATTTCTTCGTACATTACGCGACGTTTTTCTTCATTATTATCATCAATTTTCCTATCGTTGGATTTGTCAACGTAACTGACGTTATAATATTCAGATAAATCTTCGTTTCGTAACTTATTCATTCCAATTTCTGTTGCAACGTCTCGCCAAGCTCCATTCATGTTATTAACTGTTCCAAAAACTTTATCATAATGCTTAGCATCGTTCTCGTTGGATTTATGCTGCTCTTTTCCTCTGGAATTATTCACGAAGGATATTTCACTTGCCAATGTGAAACCTGAATAAAAATTCGGATTTTTTTCATCCATTTTTCGTTGGTTCTCCAATCTTTCATTTATATTTTTGTCTAAGGAGTTTTTTAAGCTATTTTCAAGTTGATTAGTTACTGGCTTAGCGGTTGAACTTGTAGAGTCAAGGTACAGATACTCCGATTTGCTTGCATCGTCTATTTTGCCTCCAAAGTATTTGTTTTTATACTCACGGCCTACAATTCTCGATAGAGCCCCTTTAGGCAAGTATTTGCTATTGAAGACTGCCTTATGAGGCATTGGGCTTGGCTGAATCGGGCCCCATCCGGGTTGAAATATAATTCTGTGATGCAGCTGAGGCATTAGAGGGCGATAGCCAAATACTGTTGAGAGTCTAGCCACTGGAACAATCGATTGTGGGGCCCTAATCATCTGAAGATTACTAAAATTTGTGTATTTCGTCTGGAATAGATTGGGCATGCGACGAGAAATTCCTTGAGGATCTATAGCCGGTGTATCAATTCTTTCCCTGTAATTTGCAGATGATTTATCCCCGAAATTCTTGTAATTATTATCACGTCTTGGCAAGGTCGTTCCCTTAATTTTGTCTTGCAAAGAACTCGTTGCTAGCAAAGTACGATTATCGTAAATTAGTTTGTAACTATCAGTAGTTTCACTTTTAATTTGTATTTTGGAATTCATTTTCTGCGAACTTTTGGCCGAAGCCTGTCGATCTTTTATTGACTTAGCCAAATGATGTTCCTCTTCAGAATTCTTCTGAGACCTTTCGTTTGCCTTCTTCGATTGATTGGAATCATTTCTGTTAATATCCACTAAATCCTTTCGTTGCTTCCTCTGTCCTGAGTTCCACCCTAGCTCTCTCAAATTTCCAAGAGAAACACTTAATTTGTTCTCTCTATCGTCGCTGCTAGCTCTGAGCTTCATCACGTCACCGTTAACATTTATATTCATTCTGTCTAAAACCGACAACATTTGCCGCAACAATTGCTTCCAAGTATCTTTCCAATCGTCGTCCTTAGCATCAGGATTTTTCCGGGTAATTTTCGTCGCAAAACCCTCGAGATATTTTCTCAACATTCTCTGATCTAGATCTATCTTGACTTCCTTAACCAGTTTTGAGAATTTTAAATCTGGAAGGATCGAAGGCTTAGCTGCGTCGATTTTTTGGGCTCCAGTTTCTTCGTGGAATGATCTGGTCGTCCTTATAGGAATTGGAGAACTCCTAGGCGAGACCGCCTGACTAAGTTCACCAAAATTTTCATAATATGACATATTTTTATATGGCGAAACTGCGTCTAATCGCTCTTGCTCTTCCCTCAGCCTTCCCTCATTTCTTCTTTCTCCCTGTTGAACCAGAGAGCTATCAATATCGTAATTTCCTCGAGGATAGAGTCTCCTAGAACCGTCATAATAATTCGTTTCTGATTCTTGCGCTTGTGGCCTTCTAGACTTCCCCCATCTTTGGCCTTTTCTTCTGAACGCTTCATCTCTGTTCATAGGATATCCTCCTCGAAGCCTCGAATGTGATCTTCCCTGTTGTCCATTTCTTCTATGATCACTCCGCTCCATTTCTACCCTCGTGTTCGTCGTTAGAGGTCTACGACCCTCGCCAACTCGTTCTGAATTTTGTGCATAGCCTTCGAATTTATTTTTAAAGAATCGACCCAACTGCATTAACGAATTGGGGTCATTAGGCTGAATTGGCGGCATTCCCGACATGGAAATGGGAATATGGTTCGTCGGATTTCGATGGTTCGGGTGTTCGGTCTTCATCCGACGAGTCTCGTTATTCAATAAGTTTCTCGCTGAAACCTTCCCGTCATCCGAATAACTCTCCTCGTTCAATCTCTTTCCAATGAATACAACTTCTCGCCCGTTGTCACTATCGCTGTTTTTCGCTTTTAAAGTGTTTCCACCGGCATTGGTGTTCGACCTGAAAGCCACGATCATTGGCCCTTCGAAAGCGTAGTAAGGACGCATTGTAAAGGTTTCCAGTTTCGATGTTTCCATGCGTCTCTCTATGTCGATATTGTCCATCTCTTCTTTAATCCGCTGTGCGTTTTCTACCTTTTCTGATTGAGATTCATTCTGTGTTCTTCTTAGACTCGTTGCTTCTTTTTCGCTCTTCTTTCTCTCTATTCCCTTCTTCATTATATTTACCAGCGTATTTTTAAGATTTTTCGACAATTCTTCGGCTAAAGGAATTGAAGTTTCCGTTGTAACTTCATCTTCTTCGCCCTCCTCCTCCTCTTCTTCTTCTTCTTCCTTTTCTTCTTCTTGTATTTTTTTTCGGTTAAAATTTTTTCTTAGACTCGAATTAAGCCTTTGCTTCGGTTTTTTCTTCGTCTGTAACTTTGCACTCGTTGTCGAATCGTAATCATCAGAATATTCGTTAGAATCTCTGTTTGGTTTTGAATCTTCTTTGGAAGTTTTCTTCACACTTTTGTCGTCCTTGTAGTCATTGTAATAGTCTGCGTCTATCGCGTCGTAGGGAGTTGTAGCTTCAGTGGTGAATCGAGGAATGTTCTTTCTTCTAATTATAAAGGTTGCATTTGGTCGCACGCTTTGTGTTTGTAAAGGGTCAATAACAGGCTTTGGTGGCAAATTTTGTCGAAGTTCTTTCGAGTCAGATTTAATATTCGTCCTATCTGTTACATTCGGTATATCCGGAGCTTCCGACGTCGTTACTGAAGCTATGCTCTTGTCGTTTGAAGAATTTAAATCTCTCGTCGTTTTGATTGAATATTTCCTTGTCCTACCGAAGTCAGATGTCGATGAATCAGAAGATAAATTGTCCGACGGTATAGAAGAAAGTGTTGTAGGCATTTTAAAAGTTTTCGACGTTTTTGAAGCATTTTTTGAGCCTAAAAACGACTTTAAACCTGATGATATTTTTGTGAAAGCTGGACGACTGGAATTCACGATTTTAGAAGACGTTTCATATGTATTTCCAATAGAAATTGAAGAAATTGTCACTTCGTGTAAATCGGACAAAATCGAAGTGGCTGAAGGATTGGTAAATTCAAGTGGAAGTTTCGAAGCTTTGCGAGCATCGCTAGAAGATTTTTTAACAGTAGTAGGAAATAAAGACGATGGAGGCAGAACTGTAGCGGTTGAAGCATATGAAGAAGTAGTCAGAATTTTGTAAGCTTTACTTTTCTTCTTTTTGTTATCGAAGCTGATGGGATTCGTCGTGGTCTCAGCTGCGCTTACAACTTTAATGCCGAATTGTGGTAAGGAGGGTAGGGTGAAGTGAGAAAAAGGCTTCAAATATTGAGCGAAGTTCTGTCCAGAGGAATAATTTTTTTCGGAATCGTTATCGGCGGGTTTCCAATGTATCAAATCGTCCAATCGACCGTTTCCGCCTTCAAGACTTGTTTGGATTACAGCGTAATTGTCATTCGTCATTGGGTAGGGTGTGGTTACCGTTGACATGGGCAAAGTTGCCATACTTTTGTAGAAAATTAATGGAGACTTGAATGTCGTTCGTTTCTGAACGTTTTCACTGGCATCGTTCACGGTGTCTAAAGCTAGCTTTGATGTCGAATGGAAGACACAGTCGCCAGTACCTAAATGAACAAAAAATTAAATATAACAACAGCATCTCAGTCTATTTTCTGTCAAGTATATTTACTAATCACGAAGTAGCAAAGGCTCGATATAGTCAGACTTACGAGGCTGACACACGTAGGTTTGCTTCTCGCGACAGGAGAGCCCATAAACGATCGGTGAATCTAGATTCTCTCTGTCTAAATTCAAGCAACCACTTTCGTTCGTGTGATAATCCTCGGGACACCAGGGTATGAAACTTTTGCCAAAATCGGAAATAGGCTCACCTGTAGCGGCCCATTCCCAATGTCCTTTAGTGTTGGAACGACGTCCGTCAGTCCAAATGTGACGCATTTCTATAATATTAATTATGATTAATAATTTATTTTTATTAAACGACAGTGATAGATTCACGGTCGCAGTTTCTTTGTGTTCACGTGTAAATGTGATACAGTCGGTGCGTAAGTCAGCTGCGGACATCCTAAAGAGATGGGTCCCATACAAAAGAGAAAGACCCAGTACGTGGAACGAATATTTATAAAAATTAAATTAAGAGAAGATTATTATAATAAGCAATTCATTTAATATTTTCAATATTTTATATAATTTTTATTGAATACTTTTATTATTTACCTGCTTTATTGTCCAGCATAATACTCATCATGTGTGAAATCGTCGCAGATGAATCCAATACGACTAAAGAGGCATTCAAGGATTCACAGGAAATTCTCGCGTCTGACCATTTTAAGGGATAAAGGCCGATCCAGTAAGGACAACCGTCGACGAAGATCGACACAGGAGTTTTGCTTGGACGTTTTTTTGGTGCTATACAAGTTGGAAAATTGTTCAATAAAATGTTTGATAATAATGTTAATAATAAACAATTGTATTGCAAAGAACGAGGAAAAAAATACGTTTTTGACAGAGAACGTCCCGTTTACGATCGCAAGTACTCTCCACGTAGACCGGTGACTCGCAAACATGCCTGTCTAGCAACAAACATCCTCCTAAAGATTCACTCAAGTTTTTTCTCCACATATCGTTGTTCTCTATCTTTTCACCGGAGGCGAGCCAACGCCATGTGCTTGGATCATCATTTCTCGTGTATCCTCCTATCCAAGCGTTTTCTATTCCCTCTAAAATCATAAAATTCAAATCATAATACATTAATACATATGTATCAACAATAATTGTTATTTATTTATCATAATATTAACAATAATTATTCATTTAATTATACTTTGTAATATTTTAAGTCTTTATGGATTTACCAGCATGGATGCAATAATCAACTGGCAAATAGCCTTATATGCTGCGGTAAACCTTTAAGCAAATAAATGACCGGTTTGGTAAACCTGGCATGATTGGTGACGGTACCCCATCTTCCGAATAAACCGTACAATGGCCATATGATCGACTTTTCCTACCCAATACCTCAAAATATATTTTTTAAATCAAAGCTAAAATTCTCAAAATAGCAACAAAAAGTTTTCTTCTCGTTACCCGGCGCAAAAAAATTATCTGCAGAGACGAAATTTAAGCTCAAGCAATTTTGGATCCTCTGTGTTCAGAGGATTCAATCTTGCAATCCTATTACACACATTCATCCGGACATTTGTCGTAAACCACTGTTTTGGACATTTAGATTATTTTAAATATCCTGACATGAAAAACTAAAAAAAAAACGAACTTGTTCATGAAAACATCCCTTTCTCCACGAGTAAGCAAAAAATAGGATGGTGGGGTATTGTAAACCCCACCCGACGCTCATGCGGCCCATGCGACGCATGCGGCCGGTGTCGTTCGTGGGGTATGACGTACCCGTTCTTCCAAAAAAACCGGACAATAGTCATATAATCGACTTTTTCTACCCAATACTCCCAAATATATTTTTTTTAAAAGTCAAAGAATCTCAAAATATCAGCGAAAAGTTTTCTTGTCACCGGGTGCAAAAAAATCATCCACAGGCGCCAATTTTGTTTTTGGGCATGCCACATCCCAAAGTTCTATCTGCGTGACAACAAACAGCGGTTCGCATACCTTCTCCGTAAAATCTCTTAAAAATCCTCGAAAAATATTCTAAATTCAATCTCTGTCGTGAAATATTTTTATAGATAAAAATTGAAAAAACATTTTAGGTTATGTCACTTGCTGACGATTTTACGCGTCAGCTCGATTTGTGGGGTATCGTCGATCCCGACGAGGAGTTCATTGACGACGATGATGAAGGAGAGGTCGACCATATCAGTGTATGCTCGGAGAGCGAATCAGAGGAAAAAGACTTTGATTGCCAAGCGACGGAGGATCGTCACGAGGCAACGATCTTGTCGACTTGGTCAAAAGATCCTTGTAGTCCCAGGCTCTCCCTAAAATCTGATGCCTCAACCGTTCGTCATCCAGAAGTAAAACGCACTGCCAAACTTGCTCTGACACCTCTGGATGCCTGGAAACTCTTTGTTGATGACCAGATGCTCAAAGATATCCTGAGACACACAAATTCGAAGATTCGACTGAAAACCGCTTACTACGATGCTGACCATCAGTATCAAGTAGGACAGACTACCATCGCGGAACTCAAAGCTCTTTTAGGTCTTCTCTACTTTGCTGGAATTTTTGGCTCCAAACGACAGAATTTGGAAGACCTGTGGAATGCCAATGGAACTGGAATGGAAATTTTTAGGCTCACAATGTCGTTTTTTAGATTCACATTTATAATTTCATTTATATCCTTTGACGAGCTTGCCAGACGTACTGATAAAAAGAGAACCGACAAATTGACACAGATTAGAGAAGTTTTTGAACGTTTCGTCAAGAATTGTCAGAGTGCGTACTCACCAAGTGAATATTTGACGCTGGATGAGAGATTTGAGAAATTTAAGGGCCCGTGTCCTTTTAGACAATTCGTGCCTCACTCGCCAACGAAATACGGCATGAAAATCTTTACCCTGGTAGATGCTAAAGTTTATTACGTTTTAAATATGGAAATTTACTGCCAACAACCAGAGGGTTTTAGAAAGTTGAGCTACGAGCCTAGAGACGTGGTCGATCGGCTCGTAGCTCCGATTTCTCAGAGCGAGCGAAACATAACTCTCGATAAATCGCTTGCGAGCTACGAGATTATGTTTAATTTGCTTAAAAAACACAAATTAACTTCCGTCGGTAGGATAAAAAGAAACGAAAGAGAAATTCCAAGAGATTTTTTGAGTCCCCATGAAGAGAAGAATTTCAGTACTTTTGGGTTTAGAGAAGACATTTCTATGGTAAACTTCGTGAGGGAGAATAAAGAGAGTATTTTTATATTTTCGACTTTGCACCACGAGGTTTCCATCAATGAGAATGGAAAGCCGAGGATGGTAAACTTTTATGACTGCACGAAATACTCGACGGAGGTTTTAGAGGAACTCTGGACGATGTACGACGTCTCTAGGAACAGCAAACGTTGGCCACTTGCTGTTTTCTTCGCGTTGCTAAATGTCGCTGGAATAAACTCGCAGATAGTCTTTAAGATTAATACGAACAATGTGGAGATGAAGCGGAGAGTTTATCTGCAAGATTTAGCGCACGAGCTTGTGCGAGAGCATCTTCAAAATAGAAAAAAGAATCAAAGGGTACCGCGAGAAATTCGTCAAAAGATTGGAAAGTATTTTGGCGATCCTGTGGAAGCTTATAGGAAAAGAAGAAATGTTCATGGGCGTTGCGCGATCTGCCCGAGGGAAAAAGATCGAAAATCTTTTTACGGATGCGCCGGTTGTCATAGGTACATCTGTCTCGGACACGCGATTTTTTACTGCGAGCACTGCTGCGGTGCTCGTGACGAAGACTAGTTTTACACATCGACTTTCTACGTACAAACTCAGGGGCTTTTTTCTTCAAAAAAGCACTACGAGACACAATTTTATATTATTTATAAGCAGTGAATTAATACATTTTACTTGAACAGTTTTTGAATTTTTTTTCAACGCTTGGGGTATGTTGTATCCCAATAAACGAATTATTTGCAGTTATATAATTTTAAAAAATCGAGAAAAGCTATGAAATTAAAAAATTTTTTTATATAAACTGTTTATATTGAAATTTAGATTTTTTTAAATATTTGATTTTGATAAATCTGTTTATCTTCTAGAACAAAGGTTGATGCTGTTCTCGCCGCTAGTATTACACAGCAATTTTTTTACTGAACACTTTCAAGCAATATCTTTTTAAACATTACGGGGCAGTTTTATATCATGAACAGTGAATTAATAAATAAGAAGAAAATATTTTTTGGATTTTTTTTCAACATTTGGGGTATGTAAATATGAAATCGGAATTTGGCCCTAACTGTCAGTGTAGTTACCGTCAAACCGCGTCATTGGTGCCATTTCTTTATTGACATCTCTGACAAAGATTTTCAGCTCACAACAATACAAGTTTCATACAACAGCATAGTTTGTCATAGCGTTGAACATCTCGAATTTTGTGCCTGGAAACTACGATTTGCGGACAGCATTGATTTTCTGTTACCATTTGAAAAAAATTGCTGCAGCATCGCATCGAATGCTTGTTTAAGCTTACAGTGAGCATCCTCTTGGTAAATCACAGTCCTTTGAGTGGTTTAAAAAATTCAAAAGTGGCGATTGACGTGAGAAACGAAGAGCGTGGAAGACCACCGAAAAAGTTTGAAGACAACGAATTGCAAGCATTGTTGGATGAGGATGACGCTCAAACGCAACAACAACTCGCGGATCAATTAAATGTGATACGACGTCTCTATACGTTTGAAAGCCATGGGAAATATCTAGAAGATGGGAAAATGGGTTCCACATGAACTTAATGAAAGACAACAGGAAAACCGAAACACCACTTGCGAAATGCTGCGCGCCAGGTATAAAAGAAAGTCATTTCTCCATCGAATTGTGACTGGCAATAAAAAGTGGATATATTTTGAGAATCATATAAGCGTAAAAGATCATGGGTAACTCCAGGGAAGACAATGCTCTGTGTTTGGTGGGATCAGAAGGGTGTCATCTATTATGTGCTGCTAAAACTTGACGAAACCGTTAATACTGAACGCTACCGACAACAAATTATCGATTTGAATCAAGCTTTGCGAGAAAAACGGCCAAAATATAAAAATAGGCAACACAAAGTAATTTTGCTTCATGATAATGCACCATCACACACAGCAAAACTGGTCAAAGAAACGTAATGCGTAAGCCGCACCAGACTTGGTTCCGTCCGATTACTACTATTGCATCGATGGGACACGCACTTGCTAAGCAGCGCTTCACTTACGAAAATGGCTCGATGACTGGTTTGGCTTAAAAGAGCAACAGTTTTTTTGGCGTGGCATCCACGAATTGTTAGACAGGTGGGAAATATGTATAGCTAGCGATGGGTAATACTTTGAATAAAATATTTTTTATCATTTTCATACAATAAACGTGTATTTTCTAAACAAAAGTTCCAGTTTCATATTTACATACCTGTCATATCCCTATAATCGAATTATGCAGAGTTACATAATTTTTAAAACTACTTTACAGCTTTAAATAATTGTAAGCTCTCGATATGCAAAAATCTTTAAAGTTTAAAAGAATTGAAGTGAATCAATAAATTTTACTTTAATAGTTTTAAGAAATGTTTATCAACGTCTGGGGTATGTCGTACCTCAATCCCGAATTAATAGCGGTTATAACATTTTTTTAAACTCTGAAGTGAACTTTTTTCAGAATTGTAAACTTTTGATATCGAAATACTTTTTTTCTAGAATTCAATGGTATTTAATAAGAACAAGGATGCAAATTTGAAATTTGCATATTGGCTCCTTATGTTTCGCGCCCATCCACAGATTCTCCTTTATGGGTAATGGTTATCTCAATTCTGGCTTCCTCATAGAGAAAGTGGTATTAAAATTTTCAATAGAATTAAAAACTACTAAAATTGTTGATTTCATAAAGTTAATAATAATAATAATAGTATAATTAATAATATAAAGAGCAAAGAAATTTCTTCTTTTTTTTCGAAAAATTACGTAAACTCATAATTTTATCAAAACGAAACGCCGTGATCGATTCTTGACAAACTTAATACCAAACAACATTGTCCTCTGGCATATTCTTGTAAAAACTTTTAGCTCGATAGTTCAAAGTTTACAAAAGTTAGAAAGATTACACTCTTTTTTCCAAAAATTTTAACAACCCTACAATGAGACCCCAGCGATTTGGGCGAAAATTACAGCAAACGAAGATGAATTGCGACCCGACTCGTATGCAAAGTTTTAGAAAGATCCAATAACCCGTTCTCAAGATATAGCCATTTCAATCCTGCGAATTCATCACGCACATGCGCACGGACATTTTTTCTAAACATGATTTCTCGACGTTTTGGAACATTTTAAATACTCTGACATCAAAATCCCGAAAAAAAATTTGTTAACAAAAACAAAACTTCCTCCATGAGGAAGAAAACAAGACGTGTAAATAAAAAATTTGCACATTATTTCCTCGTGATTATCGTCAATACACAGATCTCAATATACAGTTCTCGAGATATATCGATTGCAATTTGCAAACTCATCACACACACACACACACACGTACGGACATTTTTTTTCTAAATATGACTTCTCGACGTTTTGAAACATTTTAAAAACAAATCTTTCTCTGTGAGGAAGCAAAAGATGTTTTATCTTGATAAATCGTTCTACAGTTGCGACGGTTGCAATCGGTTTCAGCAGTCAATAAATCAATTTTAAGAAAATAGTTTTTAGATTGTTCTTTAGTTTTTAGATTGAAATTTTTAAGACATGTGCGGGCCCTCAATCTAAAAATGTATCTTTTGTTTTTAATATTGACGACTTTGAAAAAAAAAAATGTAATCATTAACAGCGTCATTACAGATTTACCTGGCCTGTTTCGTAGCATTGAAATCGCTAGGGCTCGAGCTTCCTCCACGGTGTTAACTTCGCCGATTTGCAAACCTTCTTGTCTGCATTGTACGACGGCTTCAGCCCACGTAGCTCGTCCGGCGTACAATCTGAATTCCTGTTCGCCTATCCGAGACGCAGCTACCATTCGTATTTTGTTATCAAAAGCTCTATCGTTGTCTAAACATATTTCCACGAGAAAAACAATTGAAATCTAGTTAGCATTCCGTTTCAATAGCATTTTATTAATAATAATAAATTTTTTTAAATATTTTAATTAAATAAAACTAATATTAATCAATTAATTAAATAGAAGGAACATGATCTGATTGTATACCTCTTTGACATATAAAACCTCGTCTCTGGTTACAAGCTCGTGGTATAAAAATTGGCTCATCGTGACGACTACGATCGATCGTAAGGCAATGAATAACGTTCGATACGAAACCCGGATACGAAATACGAATATTACTGATGATATCTTTTTCAGAACTGAGTCTCATTTCATTCGAATTCCACGCCCAAGGGTCGTCGTATAGTTTTCTTGCTCCTATCCAATAATCTTCGGAAACTGGTAACGAGTTTTGGAAATTTTTTACGAGCGAATCGAACAAATATTTAACTCCGTCGATTAACAACAATACGACTCACTCTCACTGCAATGCTAGATTCGTTGCAAATTACTTTGGATATGTAATGCAAAAATAGCAACAAGAAAAAGTTGCGTTAGTTGATTATTATTTTTTAACAACTTTTAATTCCAAAAAAACATATTGAACTCATAACATTTGTTTCTAAATAATTTCTACGAAAAGTTGAATTTGTTTGTTAATTTTTGTACTTTTCTTTTATTTATCTAAAAAAATGTATATTTTGTTGTAATGTAAACGCACCTGAGCTACTCGACGCTATAGCTTGGATGACAAAAGTCGTTTTTTCTTCATTGTCGAGAGTAGCAAGATGAGCTTTGTGACTCGAACAGAATACTAGGGCCTCATCCCAAGTAACGTGATATTTGCACAGCTTGTATTCAACGTCGTCGAGGACGAAAGATTCGGTCATTGATTGTCCAGGCGAATTCCAATGAAGTTCTGAAATTTATAATTTTGTATAAAAAAAAAAAAAAGAATTTTAATAGAAAATGTAATAAACAATTTCATTGTTTTTGTTATTTTTTAAATTTTAATTCAAGCTAATATATAAAAACTCAGAATAACAAGGATAAATTTATAAAATTACAATTTTATTTTGAGAAGAAATTACCAGCTTGACGAACCGAGCGAAATCTGCAAGATCCATGGCGCACATTGTTACTAAAATCGTTATAAGATAATGATTGCGCACCCTGTACCGATACTGAAGAAATAATAATAAAAGTGAAGTACAGCATTCTCCGAGAATGCAAATTTTATTCGTTCACGAGTCAAATGTGAAGAACATTCGCGTTTTCTCACTGCCAATTCCTCACTAAATCCAGTATCCGGCTAATCGTTATTGTTTGGTAAAACTTTGCGGCATATTTACGGTTTCAACGAGGTAGGCAGCTTGCAGAATTCAGATTGCATTGCATTGACGTAATGACGATCATTCGAGGTGGTTTTAACGTTCTGAACGAAAGAACTTAAGCCTAAGCTTAATATCGATTATTTCACATCGTGGCCATGTAAAGAAATATTATTGAATGTTAATTTATCTTGGGTAGAATTTTTTTGCTAAATAATTGTAATTTTAAGGAAGTTTGAGTTGCGATGACAAATTTGTAAAAGTAAAATTGTAGAAAATAAAAACTTTTTCGACTTTCGTTTAATTAATTTATTCATTTCCTGGAATCTTCAGTCAATTATGTACAAAATATGTATTCAGAAATAAAATTTAAATGAAAACGTAGTCATTTTGTTACTTATTATCTTAAATCTCATAAAAAAATACGCTTCATAGATGAAGCTTTGTTTTCATAAACGTTTTATTTTTCTCGAGATTTTCATGTCATCGTGTTCAGAATGTTCCAAAAAATTCAAAAATCATAAGAAAAAATGTTTGTATGTGCGCGCGCGCGCGTGTGTGTGTGTGTGTGTGTGTCAGATTCGAAAAATGTAAACCTCTGTAACATTAGAACGCCTTGAGGTATGAATTAGAAAATGTATGACTAGATAGGGGGATTTTTTCTCAATTTTCATCATATTGTCTTCAGTCGTAAAGATTTTGCGCGTAATAAATTTTTTACAAAAAAATCTATTCACACACGTTTCTTCTTATAATTCTTGAACTATTGGGCAAAATAACTCTTTACAAATATAGTGACAGAGTTGAGTTTGGCCAAGAATAAAAGACATTTTTTAGAATATTTTTCTTTGCTTCCTCATAAAAAAAGTTTTCTTTTCATGAAAGCATTTTTTTTAAATTTATATTTTCATGTCAGGATAATAAAAATAATTTTATAATTGAAAAAATTAATAAAAATAATTAAATAATTGAAAATTATTTTTATTATCCTGACATGAAAATATAAATTAAAAAAAAATGCTTTTCATGAAAACAAAACTTTTTCTATGAGGAAGCAAAGAAAAATATTCTAAAAAATGTCTTTTATTCTTCTCTTAAAAAAATGGCCATTCTACGCTTTTACGTAACGAAATTTCTATCTTGAAAGCGTTATAAAAGAAAAAGTCTTAGCCCTTGTCGTGTCTGCAGAAGAAATATATGTTTTTATCGAGCCAGCGTTTTGATGAGTGAGGTAGGGACAGAGTGCTTGACTCGCGTCTATAATCAATTATCGAGCTCGAATAGCCACCCGGGTCGAACCGACGGGTGAGGGGAACGGGGAAGAGGACGCGTCTCACCAGTAGAATTAGATCGTGCATGCCCTCACACATATATATAAGCAATCATGACGAATATATACAAATTCATAAAGCGGGTCGATCGTATCGAGTTTATATCGCGATCGTTCGATCCACAAACGCAAAAAAAATGCTGCTTCCATTCTCAAAAAGTAATCTGTTTCTTCTTCCCATCGGTTTCGCTCTCGCCTATGGTTACAATATTGATTCAGAGCTTAATTATCCAGCAGTAAGACTTCAAACACAGTACGTGGAATTCAGTGATCCCTGCGATAAAAGGAACGAATTATTAAAAAAAAAAAATTTTTCTTAAAATAATAACATAAAACTTCGTAAATTAATTGATTATTGAAAATAACAGGCAAACGGACCGTGAAATCAACGATTCAAAGCGTGGAGATACAGTTTATCATTCAAAAGAAAAAGATGAAAAATTTGTCTTGAGGGCAAAAAATGTTAACGCTGCAGCTTATAGACCTGAGTCTTATCGGTACTTTCACGATTTGGCATTCAGACTTTTTCCTATAGAGATTGAGAACAGTAAATCTATAGAAAATGATATCGCTGATGTCGGAATGATCGGAGATAACAATAAGAGACTCTTTGAGCCTCCAGAAAGTGATGAAGTGAAGCATCCACGATTTAAAACAAAGGGTGAACTTTCGTACGGAGAACGACTGTCTGGTTCGAATGCAGCTGATCAAAATATAGTTCCTTTGAAGGAAAATAGAAAAAAGTATGTTGACGACACTTTTGATCATCTTCTGGATGATCACTACGACTCGAGAGGAGAAATAAAACCGAAGAAAAACAGCAACAAGACGAAATATTTTCGTAGGGAAAAGTTTATCGAGTCTGAGGAGGATCAAGATGTGGATCAATTTAATAAACCCAATTTAAGATCTTTCAACGATGAAGACGATAATTTTAGTGATGTTCCTGCCATCAGGATGGAGGAGATTCCTTCCATGATTAATGACAGTGAATCTGTTGGTTCTACCAATGAAGAAATGGCTAAAGATAAAAATCCTGCTTCTTCAACCGAACGTGAGTTATACATGATTTCGATTAAATTTTTCTATGACTTTGGCTATTCAACGATTCAAGTATTTTCATCAGGTCTTCATAATTTATATAAAATAATTACAATGTTAACCTTGATACAATAATTAATTGTTATTATTCCGAATTATTTTTAAATTAAAAAAAAAATTGGTTTCACTATTAAAATAATTTTAGTAAAACAATATTTTTAATTGTTTGACATTCGAGTATTCACCACACATCCCTACTCAATATTAACCAGAGAAACATTTAAATAGTTTTGGTTATTAAGATTTAAACATTTTATTCAAACGAATTTTTTCAATAAATAATTTCGATAATTCATTTATTTTTAATAGCATCGTCGATTAGTCATCAAGACGGCAATGCAGATGGAAATAGACGGTCGAGCATTCAGAAAAAAGCAACGAAGCATCGAAAAGGAGGAAAAAAGAGATCAGGAAGAAAACGAAAGGGAAATAAAAAAAGTTCTAGGAGAAATATAAACAACTTGGCACCGGATTTCAAGAAGGAATTGTTTATGGAGACGATGAAATCTGGTCATCCGGTGATCTATAGCGACGATTCCAGATCGAAACCCGAGGAAAATATTATTGAGAAGTACAAAGGCATCGATAGGAAGCCTACTAAACTGGAACCTCAGGTACTTAATTAATAAATTTAATATAACATTTTTTTTTTTTTACAAAATTTATATTCTTCTTCTTGTATTGTACTTTTGAAAATAATCAGCTGAGAAATATGAAGATGAAGCCAGAAATGGAGCAACTTCATTACAATACGGTGATTCGTTCGAGATACGCGATAACAACGGTCACAGCAAGAGTAAAGAATTATGGTAAAGAGAGGGTGATCAACGTGAACGTTATTTTACCCAATAGAGCGCTAATCACAAGATTCGAAACGTAGGAAAAATTCAAAAAATTTTTTATCTTATTTTCTGTTGTGAAAAAAATTAAAATATTATTTATTTTATTCAGAATTGTGAACGATGAGAAAATCGCTGCTGTAGTTAAAGGAAAAAACAGTACTTCGAATCTACCCAATGCATCGGTATCTGGAGAAAACATTGGAACGATCCTCGTTGAGTAAGGTTTACTTAAATATATTTTTGTAATATTCACTTTAGTTGTAAAAAACTATTTTTACATAATTTTATCAAACGATTTATTATCGTTATTATTTTTAATGACGATTCATTCACTTTTAGAACAAGAGACTGTGACGCAGCTGCAGTTTCAATTAAAGTACCAAGAGACGGAACATTGAATTATACGGTGACTTACGAATATCTGTTGGAAAGAAATTTGGGATTTTATGCTGTACCAATTACGATTCATAACAACATGGTTAGCATTTTATAAATTACTCTCTCTCTCACTAGATTTACGTTACGATGTACAAAGTTTTTAAATTTCATTATGAATTTGAGTCTGGATATAATTTCCAGTAATATTACGATCAACAAATTAAATTTCGTAATTACACCTCGAGAAATTCTGGATAAAATGGAATAAAAAATAAGAATTAGAAGTCAAAATTGCTATTCGCTTGAGACAGATTATTCGATGTAATATTTAATTCTATTTAATTCTATAAACTTCAGTGGATAAAAGATCTGATGGTAAGATGGAGAATTGAAGAGGAAAGGAATCTCACGACTTTGCAAACTCCGTTGATACATAAAACAACGGCTCTCCCGCTGGAAGATAGCGGTAAGTCAACGCTGATGATCCTTTTAAATTTTTTATTATTTTCAATTATCTAAATAATATAAAATTTATTTAGTAATTTGAAAAAAAACTAAATTTTCTTCTAAATAATTCTAACAACTGATTAAAAGTTTTATAATAAAATTAACTTATTGAAATAGATGATCCTATGATTTGTATAATCAACGAGGAGCCTGGAATAGCAGAAATCGTCTGGGAGCCCACGATACTCGAACAGAAAAATATTTCTCGTTATCTTGGTCAACTTAGTAATCTTGGTGTGGTCGGTATTTTGGAACTTAGATACGACGTTCAGCATGATCAAGATCCTTGTGGTCAAGTCGTGGTGATTAAAACAGGCAAAACATTTTTTTTTTCCTTAAAAATGTTGCTATTTAATGAATTATTTTTAATTTCAATCAGCAACAAGGTGGATATTTCGCTCAATTTTTTGCCGCTCCGAATCAACCGCCTTTAACGAAACACGTAGTTTTTATTCTCGATGCATCGGATTCGATGCAAGGCGATCCAATAAAACAACTCAAGACTGCAATGTTCTATATTCTCGACACTCTACAGCCAAAGGATAATTTTACATTAATTAATTTCTCCGACGAAGTAAATGTAAGTAAATTTCTTTTTTATGTTTTTTTAAGTTCTATTCAATTAAATTTATTTTCCTGTACACGGCTTCGTTGGATTACTGCAAACCCATCCATACACTTGGCATAATTTTACTTTTTTCAAAAAAGTAATCAAAATTTCATTTTTCGAGTGAAACAGTTAAAAATTAAACGGATAAAGATAGAAAGTAAGCTCAACAATATCTTCGTGAAGATAAAAAAAAATTGGTAGACGCTCAAAATAATGTTCAATATAAATTAATTAACCATTTAGTAAGATTTTTATGTACAAATGGAATATTAATGGTATACTAACAATAAGTACAACATTTTATTGTCGCAATCATTGAGTTACTGCCACTTGACTGGTATATTTAATTAAATATTGAGTAGAAGTACAAATTTGATAAAAAATATTCATTGAAGTGGTTACAATTTTATTATTAATTTTTTTATGGAAGTGTATATGTGTCGAGCGATTTTAGAGTTTCACGCTTCCACGCAGGTACAATTGTCCAAGCATTAAAGCTCGCGAAATAGCCGACATAACGTTGGTTATATCAATCGATTTTACGTTTTGATGGATCGGGGGTTTAAGTACTTTGTTCGGTACGTGACGAGATTGCGGCTCGGTGCACATACTTCGTTTTCATACAGCTGAAACAATGACCTACCTCTCTCTCTATTGAATTTGAGCTCTCTGCGACTAACGAGAGATTTATAATTACATTTTATCCCTTTAAATACAAAATTTGTTTGACAATTAAAAACAAGGAGAACTCTTTGGCAGTGCAATATTTAGTTAAAGTAAAATATACGATTGTGGTATTGATAAAATGATAAATAAAAGAAAAAAGCAACGAGGACAATCTCGAATATTTAATAAACACACAGGCAGCCGTGAAATCAATGTTTTACCTTGCGGTCCCAAACCTCCTCACTCACCTTGCAACGTTTCAATCGCATGCGATGCAAAGCCAGCTTATTATTATTATTATTATTATCATTATCGGTGCTACATGTTTCAACAATAGTCCTATCGCGTCCAATTATAGTTAACTCGCGGTGTATACACGACGCTTACACGCGGTTTCAGATTATGAATATTTATGATCGTACGAGGGACACCGTGTACAGGGGAGTCGGCGAGGGGCCAGACGGACGGGGAAGAAATTCGGGAAAGACGCCGTGGCCCGGAAATTTGGAAACTTACGAGGTAACACAATTTTTTAATCATAAAACGTTGAAAGAAAATTATCAATTTTTTTATTTATTTGTCGATTATTCAAATCGTAGAATTTTAAGGAGGGTGACTCCTCACTTGAAAATGTTAAAGATTCGTTTTAATTTATGGAGGATCCTTGTCTATAGGACAATCGCGCTTCTGCGCAGAATTTCGTGGCAAACGACTACCTTGTTGTCGAATAGTTAACTATTCAAGTAGATTTATACGCTTGAGACATTACCACACCATACGCAAATGTTGCAAAGTAAAGCACAATACGTTCTAATTCTTTTTTTTTCGGTCTGCTGGACACGCAGCCTTTATTTTCCGCGAAAGTTACTTTCCTCAATTCCAAAAAAAAAAAATAAAATAGGAACTTACGTGCAAAGTTTTACTTTGGTTGGTTTTAATTGGTTTAATTGGGTTTTCTCTCCATTTGAAGGAACAGTTTTTCCATATTTTTTACAAACTTGAGTTCAAAGTCTTAAGGATGCTTAACGCATACATGTCCAAGCAAAAGTTTCATTCCATTGTCATTTAACGTGATGTTTTACATGTTTCTGTCGTTCTCTTTCACTCCCTCACGATTGCCAATGGTGGTATCTCACATGCGTTCATGGGGGCTCAGTCAGTATACTACATCACCTTAAGGATTTTGTCGTAAGATAAAAATGTCCAAAAAAATTATTCGTGTTATATATAGCAAAAACATGAAATTTTAATAATAATAACGCGCATTATATTTATTAATAAATTAATAAAAATAATTATTTATTTATTTATTACGTGTAAAACTATTTTTTTAAACTGCTTTGATTCTTAAAATAATTTTCGCTTGTCGCGAAGTACTCCAACTTTGAACGATTCTCACTTTTAGCTGAGTATGTATACGCGAAGCATCCTTAAGGTGAGTTCGATACGAACACTTTAACTCAATACTTTCAACACATTTATTTCAAACTCAAATTTTTGTAGCAAAATCGTAATATTTGTGGACCACTGAGTAGATCACGGAGGGAGCATAAAAAATTCTACATTTTTTAGAAAATCTGAGTACGAGAAAAATGCGCTTGTGGATTTTAACAACGGTGCTCGAATGGTAATGAGTCGCCCCTTAAGACTATTTTTCACAATTTCTTCTTTTTCTTAGTAAAAGTTGAAAATTAACGATTAATTGAAAATTAATTCAGACGGCACCCAATAATATCAGAATGCTCTCCTTTAATTTATGATAAGAGACGCTTATGCTCAATGCTCAACAATGCTTTAGCGTTGAAAATTGAAAATAAATTTACAATTTCTTAGTAATTTATTAAAGTTGTAGAATTAAAAAAATATTTTTCATAATTTATATTTTCTTTAGGTAAAATGACTATTTAATTAACTAATTAATTAAATAATTAAATGAACGTTAATTTAGGCGACACCGAGTAATATCAGAGCAGCGAAGGAGGCAGTAAAGATGATGAAATTGCGAGTATTCACAAACATCTATGATGCTTTGATAATGGGTTTCAAATCGGTGAAAGATATTTTAGCTTTGCCACCGGCCCAAACGGGCCAATCACATCCCGAACCGATTATAATATTCCTGACTGACGGTCATGCGAGCGATGGGCCCAGTTATGATCACGATGTCATCTTGAAAATGGTCGAAGATCAGAATCACAACACAAAGTACGTGACAATAAACTGTATTTTGTAATGAAAGTGCTTTAATTCTTGATCTGAACACTGGGCCTTTCACACCTGAACGATTAAATTTTTTAAAAGAATTATTGCTCTTACGATGAGTAAACATAATTCTTTTCATACAGTTCAAGTTGTTATCTATCCAATGTCTCTAGAATCATTATACAGGATGGCCGATTTATCTGAAGACATTGAAATATTTCGAAAACTACGCATCGAATCAAAAAAAGTTCTCAATAAAATTTGTTCGCCTGGAAGGGGGTCATTCAATGATACCAAAGTCGACCCCTCACCCCTACCCCCTGGGGTGGGGGTGGGGGCAACTTTGAAATCGTAAATGGGAACCCCTATTTTTTATTGCAGATTCGGATTCCCCATAAAAAAATAAGTAACTTTTATCTGAAACATTTTTTTTCGATTCGTGTCAGATGGCGCTGTAATCGCAAGGGACCTGATTTTTGCGAATATCTCGAGAAATTACACATCGGATCGAAAAAGGAAAAAAGACATGTTTAATTTTTCAAAAAGTATTCAGCGATACGAAACTCGATCCACCCTCCCTCCCCCATCCCTAACCCATTGTGGTGAAAATGGACGCTAAAAGTAGTTGCTAACTTATTGATAAACGAATACATGCTTTCGATTGCAGCGCCATGTGTGAGAAAATTTCATATCAACAATAAAGTCAAATCAATGGATTTTGTCATGGAAAACCAGGAAAAAAATAGGGTTTTCCAATCACGATTTTGAAGCAACTTCCATTTTCACCACAATGGGGTAGGGATGGGGGGAGGGTGGATCGAGTTTCGTATCGCTGAATAGCTTTTTGAAAAATTAAACATGTCTTTTTTCGTTTTTCGATCCAATGTGTAATTTCTCGAGATATTCGCAAAAATCAGGTCCCTTGCGATTACAGCGCCATCTATCACGAATCGAAAAAAAATGTTTCAGATAAAAGTTACTTATATTTTTATGGGGAATCCGAATCTGCAATAAAAAATTGGGGTTCCCATTTACGATTTCAAAGTTGCCCTCACCCCCACACCAGGAGGTAGGGGTGAGGGGTCGACTTTGGTATCATTGAATGACCCCTTTCCAGGCGAACAAATTTTATTGAGAACTTTTTTTGATCCGATGCGTAGTTTTCGAAATATTTCAATGTCTTCAGATAAATTGGCCACCCTGTATAATATTGAAAATTAAAGAACTTACAAAGTTAAGCAAAAAATTATATTTTAGAGTAAAGAATATTTCACGTTCCTTCCTTCAAATAATTTGACTCTTTCCAGTGGATAACCGAGACTTGATTTTTTTTTAAGTAAGTGTCATCTTTTCGCTTTTAAATTTCAGCAGAACGAATAAAAAATATTTTTAAAAAACGTTATTAATTATTTCACTTCGAAAAGATTAAATTTGTCCTAAATTTATAAACCAAAAGCTATTTATTGATAACTGAAAAATTCAAAAATTAATTCTATTTCGTATTATTGTATTCTTGAGGCCTTGAAGAATATTTCTGCTTTGGAAACTTTGAAAAATGGTTGTTAGAACGAAAGTAACATCGACTCAGTCTCTCTGAGTATTAAATACCCAGTTTACCATTAATTCAATTGTATTCGTAAGGGTTAATTGTGCTTGTGTATCATTTTTTAATAATTTTTTTAGAGCAACGATGTTCGCTCTTGGTTTTGGAGGCGACGCTGATATGGGATTGCTCCGAAGATTTGCATTGGCAACGAACGGTATTGAAAAACACATTTACAAGGATATCGACGCCGCCGATCAATTGGTCACGTTTTTCCAGAGTATCAAAGCACCTATTCTCAAAGATGTGTACTTCAAGTACAACTCGAAGCAGGTAGTTCGACTCTAAACGATTAAATTGATTTGACAACAAACAATTAAATTTAATTACAAGCTGATCAATAAATACTTTTTATCAATGCTAAATATAATTGTGGTTGAGGTGATCACGGCTACTCTGACCGAGCAATCATTTCCAATGATTCGTCGAGGTAAGGAAGTGATAACTGCCGGTAGGCTCGATTCATCTTATCCGGAAAAATCGAGCCTGTACGTCGATGTTACGGCTTTGGGACGTTACGCTATGATCAGATGCGAGGTAAATAAATAAATAAATAAATAAATAAATAAATAAGTTAATCAGAGCTTTAAGTACTCCAAGTTGTATGATGTACTTAAAGTTGAATTTCAACAAGTACGAGTACTTCAAAAAGTACTCGATAAGTACTTTATAAAAAAGTAATTTAATTTAAGATACAATTTTCTAAAATTTTTTTTTCTCTTTGATATTGTAAAACAACGTTTAGTTAACCAGAATTTATTTTAAATATTAGGTGTACAAATAAGTTTCCTCCGTTTGACAAAAGATGGTGCCACCAGTAAGTTATTGTTTAAATTGTCAGATGTAAACGTCATTATCGTAAGGTTGGACATCAGGCAACAACATAACCTTAAAATATTAGTGATTTTTTATCAGTATAATATATTCTTTTGTGTGCGAAAATGTCGCGGTTTGAGCCGAATAAGTGTCATTTGCGGGAACTTTTGATTTACTTCTTCAATTTGAAGAAATCTGCAGCTGAGGCATTTCGATTGCTTGTAGAAGCATATGGTGAGGCTGCCTTAAGTGAGAGAAGTTGTCGTGAGTGGTTTCAAAAGTTTAAGAACGGTGAATTTGACATCAAAGACAAAGAACGTAGCGGAAGGCTGAAAGTGTACGAAGACGCGGAATTGGAAGCATTATTGGATCAAGATTCGTGCCAAACGCAAGAAGAACTTGCACTTACATTAGGAGTGACTCAACGAGCAATTTCACATCGGTTGAAATCATTGGGAATGATTCAAAAACGAGGAAATTGGGTTCCATATGAACTGACGCCGAGAAACGTTGAACGCCGATTTTTCACATGTGAAATGCTATTTGCCAGGCATAAACGAAAGGGTTTTCTGCACCGTATAGTCACTGGTGATGAAAAATGGATCCACTATGATAATCCAAAAAGGAAGAAATCATCGGGACCACCTGGCCATGCTTCAACATCTACAGGTAAGCCAAATATTCATGGAAAAAAACTCTTGTTGTGTTTGGTGGGATCAGCTTGGTGTCGTGTATTATGAGTTGCTCAAACCGAACGAAACCATTACTGGAGCTGTCTACCGAACACAATTGATGAGATTGAGTCGAGCACTCAAGGAAAAGCGAGCCCACTACTACTCCGGACACGACAAAGTTATTCTCCTGCATGATAATCCTCGTCCACATGTCGCGGCGCCAGTCAAAACCTATTTGGAAACACTCAATTGGGAAGTTTTACCCCACCCGCTGTATTCACCAGACATTGCTCCTTCTGATTTCTTCCACTTGTTTCGGTCGATGGCGCATGATCTTTGTGAGCAACGCTTCACATCATATGAAGATACCAAAAATTGGGTCGATTCGTGGATAACCTCAAAAGATGAAGCATTCTTCCGACGCGGTATCCGTATGCTACCAGAAAGATGGGAAAAAGTACTGGCAAGCGATGGACAATACTTCGGATAAAACATTAGGTACCATCCTTTCACAATAAATTCCCAATTTTTTATTATAAACGGCGGAAACTTATTTGTACAATATCTATGATCTAACTAATTTTGAGAACATCAAATTTTATAGAACTATTTTTAAATGATAATAAATTATTAAGATATTAAACGTATTAAAAGTAAAATGAAAGAAAAATCGAATTTTGGGGGGGGGGCTCAAAGTTCCGAACGCTGAAAGATACGACGGTCTAAAATTTCTAACTGTAATATCATACCCGAAAGATTTTACGATGAATATATTAACAAACGTTTATAGAAACGATGAAGACATACAGAGAGTGGTGTTAATTCCAAAAGGATAATGACACAAACGTTAATTTATATAGTGCACAGTTAGCGATTGTGCACGTAAACGACATGTTTATTACCTGAACAGCTAGAATTACTATATTCAAAGCTCAGAAAATTTAAAGTTCAGAAAGTTGTATGGATTAGAAATTTATTTAGAGAAAAACGAAAATTTCGAAAGCCTCAATGTTTGAAGTTCTACTTTTGGTTCGCACTTTGGATGGCTTGAAGTCCCAAAGATTAATTCTCTTAAAGGGCAAAGCTCTGAACATCACAGTTTGGAAGATTCAAAGTTCCGAAAATATCTTTTCCGACGTGTCATAATTCCGAAAATGAAAGTGTACTCAGATCGCGTAGTTTGTTCTTCTGCGGTAAGATGGCACCATGAGATTTTGACCCTTCGAAATGTTTACCTTTCGGAATTTTGACACTTCGAAATGTTTACCATTCGGAAAATTGATCCTTCGGAATTTTGTTTTCTCGCTTTTTAAACTGTCGCGACTTGAAAATAGCGGTTATCAACCTGTTCGTTTCCTAACCATCGGAACTTGGAACTATCGACTTTTGATTTGTTTGCATTTTGACTTGCCGATGTTTTGACCATTCGTACCATTAAATTTCAATATATTTAGCTCTCAATGTTTTTGTTTTCTAAGTTTTCTCTGTAGAAAGCGCAATCCTTAAAGAACTTGTTTTTCTAATACTAAAATTTTGAAGCTATAACCTTTATTAATAATGGCAATAGAATTCCTGTTATGTACATTAAATTCATTGTTGGTACATTTACCGGTCTGACTAGATTTTCTTGAGAATTGATCTTTTCTAAATTTTACGATTCTGGATCATGAATGATTACTTTTTTTAAATTTCGGGACTTACCATTCGAATCAACTTTAGTTAGACTAAAAAAAACGATATTTCAACCTGTCGAAGTTTTTATTATTCGGAACTTCAAGCCCCTCCATCCAATTTTTCAAATATTTACGTATTTAGCGTATTAAAAGTAAACTCAACGAAAAATTCGAATTTTTGGAAATATTTTACAACCGAACCCGTCGTTATAAGATATAACAAGGCATGTAAATTTGAAATTTTCACGTTGCTTCCTCATGATTCTCACCAACCCACAGATTCTCCTCTGCGGGGAAGGGTTATCTCAATTCTGGTTTTCTCATAGAGGAAGTGGTATTACAATTTTCAATCAAATTGAAAATTTGGTAAAATTTCACATTTCATTGATTTTAAACCCCTTAATCGATTCTCACCAAATCCAAGACCAAGTATTCTTGTATCCTAACTAATTTGTATGCTAAGTTTCAGTTTGATAGACAAAAATTTATGAAAAATAGAGCAAAAATATGATTTTTTTCGAAAAATTACTAAAATTTACTAATCGATTCTTGCCAAATTCAATACCAAACATCCTTGTCCCCTGACCTATTCTTGTAGAAAGTTTTAACTCAATAGTTAAAAATATACGAAAGTTACCGAGGGTACATCTTTTTTTTCGAAAAAATGAAACGACCATAAAATAAGACACGCGTCAGCGATTTGGGCGAAAATTGTAGCAAGCTAACGGGGGTCGCGACCCGACACATGTGCAAAGTTTCAGGATGTTGGAGTGACCCGTTCTCGAAAAATATTCATTGCAATTTGCAAACTCATCATACGCACACGGGCGCACGCGCTCATCCGCACACACCGGAGGCCTACGATCATTGTTAATAACTTTAATGCGTGGTATGTAGCTGCACAGAGCTCCAACATCAGAGGTCAAGCTCTAGTTGAGACTTTTGCCATTTTTATTGTCTTATGCAATAATGGAAATTCCCCCACGTAATTGACATAACGTTTATTAGTAGCGATCTTATCAGGGCAGGAATCAAGTGAGAAGTTAGCGAGATCTACACGCACAGCGATCAAAGCAATCCTTTTTAAGTTACGCGAACTAAAGCAAATGCAAAAATGATCGGTAGAGCTTATTGACTGGAAAGCTAATGATTTTGACGAAGAGATATTTACCACAATATTGTACGTGAATGTGCTGGCGGGCGTGGCAGAGATCGAAGCCGCACAGCTTTTGGACTGCGTGACTATAGTGCGTGTACTGCATCCACATGCCTAGAAGAGTGGTAGATAACCGCCATCCACCCTGCTACTGGTAGAATGATGAAACCGCCCGACTTTGCAAGAAATGTCATCGCGCCAGAAGATTATCACAGCGCGCTATAGCCAAAGAAATATTTGCGACAGTCCAACGACAATATAAAAGATCCGGATAGAATTAAAGCGGGCTATTAAGACGGGCAAACGCCGAGGTTGGGAAGATCTTTGTAATGAGGTTGAACAGACCCCATGGGATAGGCCATACAGGACAGAAATTTCGAGACTTAAAACGACAAATATGCCACCGCCAACATATTCGATTCTGGGGCACAGGATTGTCACCACCCTGTTTCCAGAAGAATTGGATTTTGTACCTAGCATATGGACGCATTTGCGGCAGAAGAAGTGGTTCCACCGATTACGATGAAGGAGTTAGCGAAAGCTTGTAGCAAAGTTGTAAATAGTAAGGCCCCAGAGGCCCAGATAACATTCCCAATATTGCACTAAAGTCAACAATTGGTACTAAACCTTAAGGATTTCTCGATCTATTTGACTTCTGTCTAAAGGAAGGATCGTTTCCTGAACAATGAAAGAAGCAGCGGTTGGTTTTACGTCCCAAAGATAAAAAGCCATCAGAGGAACCATCTTCTTATCGACCGATTTGCATATTGGACACAGCAGGCAACATACTAAAACGTATCATCTGCAACAGGCTCGAGAAGGCCGAAGAAAGAGCTGGAAACCTTGCAAAAAACCGATATGGTTACAGAAAAGCCCACTCAACGATCAATGCTATCCATTTGGTCGTAAATACGGCTAATATAGCGATTCAAAGTGGTAGATGGAAAGGGGGTTCCAAGAAGTATTGTGCAGTTGTTACCCTGAACATCAGAAACGCGTTTAACTCGGTAAAGTTGATCAGTATCATCAAGGCTTTATGCACACTAAGGCTACCTTTCTATATTAGGAAGATTGTCGTTGATTATTTTCACAATAGAATTCTGAAATATAATACCGATGTAGGTGTCAGAGAACACGACGTAACGGGTGAAGTTCCGTAAGGCTCGGTGCTGGCTCCATTACTGTAGAACATTATGTACGATGGTGTTTTTAGATTACGCATACCTCACGAAGGTAAAGTGGTAGACTTCGCAGACGACGTCGCTCTAGTAGTCGTGGCCAAGTTCAAAGACGAGGCTGAAAATATTTGTAATGAGACCGTAGCCACTATCCAGTAGTGGTTGTCTAGGCTCGGACTGCAATTAGCTGAGCATAAGACATAAGTGGTATTAATTACGAGTAGGAAAAATGGGAAGCTATTACCATCAAAGTGGGCAACTGTGACATCACCTCCAAACCTTGTATTAAATATTTGGGACTCATGATTGATGTAAGACTATCATTCCGGGAGCACATTGAGTACGTTAATAACAAAGCAAGTAAAGTAACTACTGCTCTCTCACGTTTAATGCCGAAGATTAATGGACCTAGTCAAAATCGCCGGCGATTGTTGGTCAGCGTCGTCACATCCATCTTACTGTGCGGAGCCCCTGTTTGGGCAGAATCTTTGGAAACTAAAACTTATAGCCGAAGCATCGATTCAGTGTATCGACTGAGTGCGCAGAGTGACCTGTGGGTTTTGCCGATATCAGATGATGCGGTATATGTTATAGCTGGAATGCCTCCAATAGCTCTTTTGATAAATGAACCACAAAGGTTGAAAACTAATCAGTTCCAATTGGTTTCAATGTGGTTTTTTGTACGTTTAATCGGTTTCAATGGGATTTTTCAAGCAGGGAACTCACGCAGAAGTTTGGACAGCGCCCGACCTCGGAGAATATCGTGATACGAATGCTGGCTTGCGAGTTTATCGGTCTGCCATTTGCAGCAGATATCCTGATCAATTTTAGGCGCCTGGAGCGCGAGAGTAGAAACTATTAGTGACGATATGGCGGTATTAGATGCGTTGAAGAATCAGCTAACAAATAAGAGTGAATGTGCGATACCGCAAACCCCACCTCCCGAAATATTACCTATGGTGGTGCCGGGTGTACAAATGATCAATGTGAAGGGACGAGTTTTTTAACCGGTAAGAATCCGGCATAAATATACCTAGATAGAAATGTGTCGGCACGGGATATGGTGGCGGCATGACGTCACGGTACAATGGAATGAGTCATGTACGTCTGCACATGACAGCTTCCGTGCCGTCACGACGTGCCGACAGCACGGCATGCGCCAATTCTGTGTCTGCACGGTTACAACACGTTGTAAAACCTCGTGAGTTGCTGGAATCGTACGGGCACGGTATTGGTACGCTGTGCTGTTAAAAAGTCGTGCCGTCAGTTGTCACGGCACGATTTTGGTACTGGATCTACGGGCATATAGGACCTTTCGAATATTTTTTTCAACTTCCTACGGAAAAAAGAAAAAAACACACACACATGTGATTTCTCGACGTTTTGAGACTTTCTAAGTACTCTGATATCATAATCTCAAGAAAAAATATTTCCACGAAAACATAGTTTCCTCTATGAGGAAGCAATTGACGAAAAATTCGAATTTTTAAAAATACTCTACAGCCAAACTTGTTGTCACAGGGTTAAATAAAAAAATAATAAAAAACACGTATCCTCGATTTTTAAGATATACTTTGCGATAAAAAAGGGTTAATATAATTAGAGAAATTATCGTTATTTAACAGGGGTTGGAACGAATATTTGCAAGATTTTGGGTCACACAGATCTGAGCCGGACAGAATGGTGCCGTGATTTCTATTCACTGTGTGCGCCTTATCGATGCTCTGCGTGCGAGTGAATCGCGAATAAATCGAATTCCTACATTTTTTTTAACTCTGACTCTTCATCAATTTATTCAGAACTAATGAAGAAATAATTAGAATAAATCAAGAGGAAAAAAAATTCTATTTATTAATGTTAAATGAGAAAAAGGATGCAAAGTAGAAGCTTCTTGGCATCCCTTAGAAAAAGGAAGCAGTGCTTCCTCATTATTTTCCACATTTCATAAAGCTACCTTTACGTCAAAGTTTGTTGATCAATATTGGCTTCTCATAGACGAAGCTTTGTTAAAAGTATTATCAAACTCGATTCTAGTATTCCTTTGAATTTATCAACTTGATCGATCTAGATTTTGTAGATTTTATTAAAGTTGTAATTTCTGAAATAAATGAATAAATAAATAATAAAATAAAAACTACTTCACATACAGAGAACTGCGGAAAAATCACGTAAATCATCGGACGAGAACGTGTTGATAAAATATTTGAACGCAACAGCGATGAAGCAGATGACAGGAAACCAATCGAATAGGACATTCCCGGACGATATCGTTGAGCGAATCTGGGCTTTTCTAACTCTGAATCAACTCCGAGACGAAATCGAGCTAGATCACTTTGAGACTCATCAGGATACCCGTTGCGACGATATGCTCAAACCTATTGACAGGATGTTGGAAATCTGCTTGAGAGTAAAGAGACGAAAATCGTTAAAAAATTTGTAACAAATGATAAATATTAAATACATTTTTTTACAGCTTAACTATGCGATGCCTGTTATTACTAATCTTGTATACAATAACACAGTTATAGAAAGAATTTCCATCAGTCCAGGTACATATATATGCTTTTATTTTTAATTACTAAATAAATGAATAAATAAACAAATAACATTTTAACGACTTTGAGTTAACATGTATTTTTTATATTCGTAGAAAGTCGAGATCAGATTCAAGAGCCCACTCAATTCGATCCTCTCACCGCCTTCCCATGGATTCTTAAACTAAGAGACAAGCACGGCTTTGCTAAGCTACCGATTATGAACAAAACGAAAGGGCGAATGTACACATATTTATCGTTGGGAGTAAACGAGGTTTGTGTTGGTTTAGATTGTACTTTATACACGTGCTGTGCACAATACGCAAATGATTTCTATTAATTTAGACTTCTCAACGTCGGAGAATGACTTTAGCTTTGAATTTACGATGACATTTACTCCTTGAAGGCCGTTCCTTAAAAAAATTATTTATTTATTTTAACTTCATTCGTTTTTATATTTCTCTTCATCACCATATTTTCGAATTCTTTTACTTACAGAATCCTCCTCCACCAAGATCCTGCGCTGATGGAGTCGATGGTACACCAGGAGAGTGTCGCTATCTTCCTGAATGTCCTGATCCGAATGTTCTGGGCACACCACAAAAATTCCGAAGTCATTTCTGCAGATTAGGATCGTAAGTATTAAAAAAACTTGTACATTTTACTTTCTCTTAGAGGAAACTTACGTTAAAATTGACATTATTGCACTAACTTACGTAAAACATGAGGTGGCAAACGAAAATTGTCTATAACATCGAAGTAATATTGAGCAATGTTTATCCAGAGTTAAATTTAATAAAGAGAATGTAGTAGATGCAACAAATTGACATTTTTTGCACGTACTTAATAGCGTTCAAGGATATTTGGTATAAAATTTGGCGAAAATCGATAAAGGGTTTCAAATGTTACGCCAGACTGAATTATTTATTTTGATATTGCTTTCGTATGCAAAAATGAAAATCCTGTTGATTGAGAATGACTTGAGCAATCGAATTGAAATTCAACTATCAAAGAGAGCCGTGGTAACTCTTCATCTATTTCAATTTGTATTATAATATATTGCAACAACCAGATTTTGTGTAATTTTGAATACGACTTTCCATTTTTATTTGTACTTGTCGCTGTGTTGTCGTCAGCGTTTTTAAGATCCGATTGTTGTTACTCTCACAAAGTTGGAGATATTGAGCGCAGCTGGTATATATAGTGTATAAACAAGCTTTCAAAGTAGAACATTGCAAAATTACTTTCTCATTATTTTACAGTAGTAAAGCAGTATAAACTCTTTATCCATTGCAATTCACATTAAACAATATTGGAATGATTCGATTTTATGGAATTTTAAACACGACTTTTCAATTTTTATATGTGCTCATCGTCGTCGTCGTCGTCGCGTCGTCATTGTACACAAAACACCGCAGAGTGTCTCTGCTCTTTTTGTGTCTGATTGTTTTTACTCCCACAAAATTGGAGTTATTGAGCATAGATGGTGCAGTATAAAAATGCAGTATGAGAACAAGCCTGTGAAGTAGAACCTTACAAATGACTTCCTCGTAATCACATGAATACGTTGATCGTATTTGGCTTCCTCATAGAAGAAGTGTTGTGGATGATGTTAAATAATGAGGAAGCAATTTAGAGGTTTGTTTATATATTGTATACAGGCTGGCCGATTTATCTGAAGACATTGAAATATTTCGAAAACTACGCATCGGATCAAAAAAACTTCTAAATAAAATTTGTTTTATTTAGAATAACAACCCCCTGGGGTGGGGGTTGGGGCAACTTTGAAATCGTAAATGGGAACCCCTATTTTTTATTGCAGATTCGGATTCCCCATAAAAAAATAAGTAACTTTTATCTGAAACATTTTTTTTCGATTCGTGATAGATGGCGCTGTAATCGGAAGCGACCTGATTTTGCGAATATCTCGAGAAATGACACATCGGATCGAAAAAAGAAAAAACACAGGTTCAATTTTTCAAAAAGCTATTCAGCGATACGAAACTCGATCCACTCTCCCCCCCACTCCCACCCAGGGGGTAGGCAACTTTGAAATCGTAAACGGGAACCCCTATTTTTGATTACAGATTCGGATTCCCTATAAAAAATAAGTAACTTTTATCTCAAACATTTTTTTTCGATTCATGATAGATGGCGCTGTAATCGCAAGAAACCTGATTTTTGCAAATATCTCGAGAAATTACACATCGGATCGAAAAAAGAAAAAAGACATCTTTCATTTTTCAAAAAGCTACTCAGCGATACGAAACTCGATCCACTCTCCCCCCCATCCCTACCCCATTGTGGTGAAAATGGAAGTTGCTTCAAAATCGTGATTGGAAAACCCTATTTTTTTCCTGGTTTTCCATGACAAAATCCATTGATTTGACTTTATTGTTGATATGAAATCTTCTCACACATGGCACTGCAATCGAAAGCATGTATTCGTTTATCAATAAGTTAACAACTACTTTTACCGTTACCCAGGAACAACGACGTGGACGTAGTAGTTTTTGTACCCATCGGGGTGCTTGTTTTAGGTGAGTCCCCTTGCCTCTCCCCATCGGGGTGCTTGTTTTACGTGAGTCCCCTTGCCTTTCACCATCAGGGTGCTTGTTTTAGGTGAGTCCCCTTGCCTCTCACTGTTCAATAAATTAGATTAAATGTTCGAAATTGTAACCTTGAACTTCTAGACACTTATTTATTCTTTCCTCGAATGATTGTACCCAGGAGAGGAGCATATCTGCGGGAATTTCAGCGCAAGCGTTTCTTATGCGCTGTATCATGTTTTCACGAGTTGTTGGTACTTGTTGAAAAATCTTATCTTTTAGATGACCCCACAGAAAAAAATCCGGCGATGTCAAATCAGGCGACCTAGCAGGCTAATTAATCGGGCCACCTCTGCCGATCGATCGGCCATTGAAATCACGGTTCAATACTTCCCGTGCTGTTATTGAGTAATTCGCTGGGCAACCGTCACGATGAAACCACATAATTTGGCGAATGGGCAATGCAACATCCTCAAGTAGAGGTTGTAGTTCATGTTCCAGGAAATTTAGATATTTGATTCCATTTAAAGTACCATCAATAAAATAAGGACCAATGAGTTTGTTACCTACAATTCCACACCAAACGTTAAACGACCAGGGACGTTGATGTTCAACTTATCGTAACTAGTGGGGGGAGGGTGGATCGAGTTTCGTATCGCTGAATAGCTTTTTGAAAAATGAAACATTTCTTTTTTCGATCCGATGTGTAATTTCTCGAGATATTCGCAAAAATCAGGTTTCTTGCGATTACAGCGCCATCTATCACGAATCGAAAAAAAATGTTTAAGATAAAAGTTACTTATTTTTTAATGGGGAATTCGAATCTGCAATAAAAAATAGAGGTTCCCATTTACGATTTCAAAATTGCCCCCCACCTCCACCCCAGGGGGTAGAGGTCAGGGGTCGACTTTAGTATCATTGGATGACCCCCTTCCAGGCGAAAAAATTTTATTCAGAACTTTTTTTGATCCGATGCGTAGTTTTCGAAATATTTCAATGTCTTCAGATAAATCGGCCACCCTGTATACCAGCCGCTCTCAATAACTCGAATGTTGCGGAAGTAAGAACGGACATTAAAAATACCGAGGAATAACACAATAACAACGACGACGCCGAGCACAAATAAACAAATTTTATTCCATAAAATGTTACCGTTTTAATATATTATGAAAATTCCAATAGATGAAAAGTTCCTACTGCTTTACCTCTGTTAAAAAAATGAAGAAGTACTTTGCTAACCTCTAGTTTACAAGCTTGTCTATATACCATGTACACTAGCTGCTCTTAATAACCCTAATTTTGTGAGAGTAAGAATAGACATTAAAAATACGGAGTCGTACAAAATAACAACGACGTTGACGACGACGACGAGCACAAATATAATTCAAAATTCCATAAAATTTTGTCGTTACAATATATTTTTATAAAAATTTTAATAGATGAAGAGTTTATACTGCTTTATTACTGTAAAATATTACAAAATTCCAATAAATGAAGAGTTTATACTGCTGTAATATTTACTACTGTAATATTTTACATACATCTTTACTACGGTAAATAATTACTTCACATAATTACTGTAATACTTTACACTAGTAAGGCATTTTACATACTGCTTTACTACCGTACATTTTTACAGTAATTATTACTATTAATACGATAAAGTATTACAGTAGGTACATACTGGTTTACTACTGTAATACTTTACAGTCGTAAAGCAGTATGTAAAATATTCCAGTAGTAAAGCAGAGTAAACTCTTTATCTATTGAAATTTTCATAAAAATATATTGCAACAGCAAGAATCTATGGAATTTTGAATTTTTATTTGTTTACGTCGTCGTTGTTGTTATTGGGTTATTCCTCGGTATTTTTTATGTCAATTCTTGATCTCGCAAAATTTCACTTATGAAGCTTATGAGAGCAGCTGGTATATACAACATATAAACAAACCTGCAAATTACTTCCTCATTATTTGACGCCATCCACAACACTTATTCTACGAGAAAGCCATACACGATCTCCGTACTTTTCTCATAGAGATTGCTTTGTCAATGGTGTTAAAAATATATAACAATTTGATTAAAGAATATATAACAATTTAATCAAAGAATATATAACAATTTAATTTATAAGTATATATCAATTTAATTCATAAGTATATAACAATTTAATCAAATAATATATAATAATTTAATAATTTTTCGAGTCCAAAAATTCATTTTTTTTTCAGATACGCTGGGGTCTGTTGCTCCGATTCAGTGTTAAAAACGAGCAGATCAAAGGGACCCGCTTAAAATTGCAAAATGTCTAAAACTTATAGCATTTATTCCTTTTCTTTGATCGGTACAAACCAATAAAGAATATTTAAACAAATTAATCGACTTATCCAGTTGTTGAATTCGCTACTCCAGTATAAGCGAGGCTTTGTTTCTTCATAGCATCCGGTGCAACGCAAAACCCAGCACGTAGGTCTCGAGTTTAAAAAACTCTCATGTTGCAAGATAGGATGCGGATCCGATACTTCTAGCGTCTGTCACTGTAACAACAACAAGAAAAAAAGAAACGAAACTGTAAGCCATACAGATCGCATGTTTCATTGCATTGTCTTGTACGAAATAGAGAATGGTAGGGATAACAGCGAATCGTTATATTCACCGACACTCTTCGATTAATTGTCAATGGCTCAGAAGATTCTTACACGAATGTTACGTCTAGAGTTCAGTGATAAAAAAAGAAAACAAATTTAAAAACGCCATGAATTGCCGTGTGATTTCCGTTATTCTGCTCGCGTGCTTTCAAATGTCTACGTAAGTTACCGTTTCATAAAAAGATTGATTTTTATTATAGATTAAAGGAATTATTTCAAGTTTCTGTACTTTACGCAGGAGAGCCGAAGTCGCGCAAGGTGGTTGTAGCTGTGCAGTCTTTGAAGTATCAGGAAAGGAACCGTTGATCGAACACGAACTGCCTTTCGACTTCTCTTGCGACGAGGAAGGCGCCGAAAAATGTCTGCAACTATGCATCGCGCTCGTAAGTTGCACAATAAAATATATATCTGATGTTCCATGCATGTCCATTGTAAGATCGATGTTTCCTGCTTATTTCTCTCATAATTTAGTTCGTGAAAGTTACTTGTAATATCTATTATTGCATGTGTTCATTTTTTATTCAATATTTTTTATAATTGCGTACTACATTCAATAAAATTTCTTTTTTAATCGTATAAATTTATATTTTTGTCTTTCCTTGATATTACATATCCCACTCACTGACTGCTTTGGCCTCGTTAGTATAAAAAATGTATTTTTACTTATCTCAAGCGTGAAGAATATTTTTGAAGAAAAAAATGAAATATAATCGCAGTGTTTATCGGTTTTGCAGTGGAATTCTATTTGCTTTGGTCCTGAAATGTTTTGCGCTCTTTAAAAAAATAACATTACCATTTCTCATACCAACCACGGTATGCCATGTCACCTTAAGAAGGCTTCAACAATATTAATATCAATTTAAAAAATATGTATATTAGCTTGACAGTAGATTTTGTAAAAGGTTTGCTTCATCAAATAATAAAATTTAGAATAAAATGAACGAAATGTTACTGTTGTCCTTTAATGCGATGTGATCCCCCCCCTCCCATCATTGTACTCAGTAGAAATAGTTTGTGTAACTGATAAAGACGATTTGCCCCTAAACGTTTTCTCCACAAAAATGAACATTTTTTGTTACCGATTGACCGTGATGTAAAATCTACTTAAGGAGTTTTCAACAATATTACAATTCATCACAGTGAATTTATAGAATTTTAAAAAATGTTATCATCACTTGGCTTTACATTAAAAGTTGTAAAAGTTGCATCGTCTTAATAATTCTTAGAGCTTGTACGATTTATTTATTTATTTTTCATTTGTGCACAGGCACAAACAGCGAAGGAAAGAGCACCGGCCATGATCTGCAAACAATTGAACAAGCACGTTGAAAATCTGAAAGTTGCGGTCTGCACGAAATCCTGCGACACAGATGCATGGAGATTCACGGGATTACAATCGCCTAATGCGATTTGTTGCCACGAGGGAAAAGAAATATCGTGCCATAACACACTCGCTATAAACTAAAAAAATATTAATTCATCCAATTTTAAATAACGCTTTTTTTTATAAACTGTTAAATGTATTAAATGGAAATTATTGGGACAACAAAAACGAAGAGATAAAAATGTACGACGACCAGGCTATTTAAATGGACAACTCTTTTCGACTCAAAGTCTTCAGATTTTATTAAAATTATTAATTATCATTTACCAATTTATACGCTTTTACAATGAGATATGATGAATATAACGCAGAAACTTTTATGAATGCGCTTTAATTAATTTCTTTATTTCGATAAAAATTTAGACAAGCTCACATGGAAAAAATGTTTGTGCGAAAATATATTTTATATATTTATCGCAATTTATATTCGAAAACATATTTTTTCCATGGAGAGATAGACGAAAATTTTTATTCAGTCGGTTGCTTTTACTTTATCGAATTCTTCCGTAATTGTTTTCAATAATTGTTCGACGGCTGTCGTTCGCTCGGCAATCGACTCCTGTTCAATAATTTCCTGATTTTTCACTTTTGACAAGACCGACTGAAGACACAATTTTGCGCTGCCGAGCATCGATCGTTTCTGCGCTATCGAAACGTTCTCGTAGCAAATTAAATAGGCTTTCCCGAGATTGCGGCATAAATCGAGTACGTCCTGCGTGCTAGGGACGCTATGGAACCATCGATGATCCGATATCGAGGCACGGTAAGCTCTTTGCAAATATTGCGCTGCTTTTTGACTGTCGAGTTCAGTGTTGTTGAGAACAGTGAGTTCAGCGTAGAGACGCCAGATGTCAGAATTTGTGAGAACGAGGGCTGTCAGACGACCAAAAAGCTCAAGAGTCTTTGGTAGAAGTCGCCGGGATGGATTCCCGTCGGCATCGTTTCTGTTCTCTTTGACCGCTTTCGTTAGAATGCTCAAGACTTGGACGTCAACGTGCTTACCTTTCAGTTCTAAAATCCGGTGGTAACAACGAATAACCTAAGGACGAGAAAAGTTGTTTAATTTTAAAAGTTGTCATTTTTCCCCCAATTTATATTTGTTTTTTTTTACAATTTACATTTTCTGAAATTTAAAAAAATTGTAATGTTTGTTACAATTCGAATTCAATGGATTTATCATTTTCAGAATTGCATGCTTTATAGAATAACAAAATTTTCACTTTGATATTCTAGAAAGATATTTGTTTTTAGAATTAAAAAAAAAAAATTTTTTTAATTTTTTCATCATTTGAAATAAAAAATAAAATTTTATTTACATTTATCGTATGAATTTATGGAAAGTCTTTTGATAGAATTATAAACCTCTGAAAAATGTCCCACGTCGATGCTGACTATCATCAAATTGTCCCAAACCTCCCACCTGTCGTAGTTGCATTTGATAGCATCCTGAAGCGATCGCCATGCTCTTGGTTTATCGCCCAATTTTATGTAAGCTTTGGCCAAATTATTCCACGCCTCAAACGTCTGAAATTGTTCTTGTAGAATATACAAATAGTCAAAATAACGTGAAAATATATTTTAAGGTAGCCCTTTCGTGAGTATTAGATTGGAACTAGAATTTTTTGTTCAATGTACAGTAACAAGAATTATGTGTATGCAAAAGCAGATAAATTTACCGACACTTTATAAGAAATAAGCGATGGTAAAAGCCAAGAGATTTAAAGTTGTCTCTTATGAAAAAATGGCAATAGTCGGGCTTCCAACGATAAATATATGTACATAGCAATTAAATGCATACATAATATTTTTAAATATTCGTTAATGTTTCCGGATTTCGTAAATACACAAAAAAAGAAGCGCTAACTGAATAGTTTTCTCTAATACGTAGAGTTAAATAACGGATCCGATCATATGTGAGCGATTCTACACCAAATCGGCCGATTTCATGGATTTCTTTACCTCGTACTTTTCAAATTATTTAAACTTTTCTTACGTAAATTATACGAAAAAAGAAAGCACTTCATAACATTTTATTGAGAAATGAGGGCTCCGTAGACGTAAAACAACATTATCTCAGTTTCTATTTGTCGTACAGAGAGATTAACCAAAGGACGTTTTAAAGGTAAACGAATTAGCTTTTGTAAACAATTTTAAGTAATTATAAAATTGCAAATTTCCAATGTTATAATCAATTGAAAAGTTCAATAATCTGTTTCACCAAAAAAATTTCTTTTTTTTCGTATTTTTAATATTGGTGAATTATTAATTTTGTTACTTGTCGAATATTTTTTCTGGAGGATATTTTTTATTTACAAGATCCTCAGCCATCGTCACTCGCACCAGCTGTGGACTTTATTCAGTCGCATTGAACTTCGACCACTTCGGAATGTTTTTTTGTTTTTGTAAGAAAAAAGGACAGGATTTTTAAATTAATGAAACAGTATCTGATTCTTATCAATGTCGGATTCATTTTAACCAATTATACGATGTGCAATAATATCTCATTTCATTGCATCAACAACACAGTGCTTGCTCCTTCACACCGATCGACAAAAACAAACAATTGAAATGCGCGAAATTCAATTTCCAAGCAAGCATTTTCTTGTTAATAGAATGAAATGAAATATTATTGCACATCGTATCTTCCGTTTAAGGGCAAAAGTCATTTATAAATATCAAAAAGTGTATGCATTTTTCACTAAAAAATTACAAAAGACTCCAAAGTGATCGATGCTCAACGCAACTCTAGGAATAAAAAATTTTAGAATTACTTAAAAAATTATTCAGCTTTAAAATGCGCCTTCGTTCATCTATGTACGACATCCTAATTTTTCAATAACATTGAATTTATCATTTTCGATAAAAAAAAATTCGTTGCATGAATGAAAAAAATACGTGTCACTTCTTTTTCGCGGATACTTCACGTAAAAAAAATATTATTCGATAAAAAAAAAAATACGAGGGGAATTCTTGGCCGATTTGGCGTGTAGGATTGCTGACGTGTGACTTTTGTCATATGTACGTCGTCAAATTGGTTACTTGAAGCCAAAACCGAGTCCAACTGCAATAACGTCATATTTAATTCAATTTAATAAGTAGTTATATACGATTAATTATTGGAGGTAACATCATATTTTATATTGTTATTAATATTGGTAGATTGCAATATTTTTATTTTCAATTATCCCGCATTGGACTGTTATTTGACTATAAGTGGTGCGAAGGGGCTACCTTAAAATTCATCGAATTGTACGAACCGTCTGTTCCAAATTACAATAACGTCTGTAAGCGGTTGCTGCTAATTTCCAATCTTCCACTTGCAGCGCTGCGTATCCCAGTCGGATCCACACATTCTCCTGAATATTATTTAAATTAACGGAGAGGTTTAAGTGCGGTATAGCCTCCTCGTAGTTTTGCTTTGAGAAATAATAGAAACCCCAGTGCCGTTGAGCACGACTGCTCTTTTCACCGGATAACTTCCACGCTGTCTCGTAGTGCTCAGTCTCCTGAGTCGCATCGCCCAGCAAACACCACAGCTTTACCGTCGGTTTTTTGTCTATTTCTTGACGAATTATTTCTGCTGCCTTTGTAATGAAAAACTCAATTAATTGATCGAATTATTAAGAAAAAAATACTAATAACATTAACAAATGAATTCATAAAAATGATCTTATGAAATAAGTACTGATTATTAAATATTAATAATTGTTAACAAATTTTAATAATTCATTCTGTAAAAAATGCGATAAGTTTAATTAATCGAATATTTATTTATATTTCAACTTCGCTGATTGAATAAATTGTTGCGTACCTTGTGTCTGAGTTCCAAAATCGTGTAGCACACTATAACATCCTCCCAGAGATGAAGTTTCAGATACAATTCAAGAGCTCCTTTCACGAGGCCCAGGCTAAGCATCGCGTCTGCTAGAATTTGCTTGAAACTCCACAAGGGCTTCATTCCACAGGCGAAAAAAACATCCAATCTATTGCTTGGCGATGGTTTCGCGTTATTAAACAATTCCATTAGATTTTCAGCCTGCGCCATAGCTCTTTCCACCGTTCGCTTGTCTCGCAGTTCAATTCTGCATCGCTCATGCAGTGCTGACATTATCAATGGCCAATTTTTCGTGTGTTCTATAACATTCTAAATAAAAAAATTCTTCAATTAAAAATTCTCAATATTTTAAAGATTTTTTTTGTATTCCAGATTACATTACCATTTCCATAAAAATTACATAATACTGAAAAATCACAAGAGGCAATAGAAGGAAAATTTAATTAAAGATGCATAAAAGTACTTACATTCAAATATGGAATGATTTCTTCGTCCGTGAGTTTGTCCTTTGGCTGTGACAACTGCAGCTGAAAGCTAAAAGCAATAAAATTACTCTAGGAAATGAAAATTAAATGAATAGATTAGAGTTATTCAATTGAAATAGAAATATGTGATTTTACCATTTAGCTAGTACAACAGATTCTTCGAGAGATCCTAGTGCAGGAATTTCTTTAGATTCCGTAAACTCTATTCTCTCGAGTCTCAGTTCGTCATTTAATTCCAGAGGCTTTGGCAAGTCAGGAGAAGGCCTGGAAGGAAATATTTCCTTGGCAACTTCTACCTTTAAATAAAGTTGTGCTTTTGCTTCTTGCTGAAATTTTGTGCGTTTTCCCATTGCACCATGAAGCTCCAGACACAACTGAGCTGTTCTGATAGCAATCTCTAAATGCTTCTCAGAAAACTGTATCCTCTTGTAATGCAGATAGATTTGAGTTGCCTCGACATTGAACAACGTTTTTAAACTATCATCCGACAAAAGCTCAGATTCTCCTATTCTCAAAATCAAAGCCTCAGATTCTTCCAACAGAACGTTAGATGTCTCCTCTAAAATAATTTCATGCAAGAAATTGGCTCTCAGCGACCACCAGGCAGCAGTTTGAAAGGAATTTTGTAATTCTTTTGAGGAAAATACAGTTTTGGCTAAGTAAAGTAACTCCGGCTTGACTACGTTGTCGTTGCATTGATCGGAAAAAGCTAAATTCGTGAAAGCCTCTCCTCTCTTGTGCATCAGCCAGGAAATATCCTCAACATCTTCAGGGCCGGTCCAGTTGCACTGAACAAAATAGCAGAGTGCCGCAATGCCTGCGTTGAGCCACTCAAAATGTAAATTTGTGTATGATTCGATGGACTGTGAAATGTTGTCTCTCAAATCTCCGTCTTTCAGTAGGGAGTCGACGTTGAGAACTTCGAAATGTTCGTTAAGGGTTTCTCCGTAGTGTCCGGACAAAATTCCCTTCGCTGGTAACGTTATATTCAAGTCTTAATAAGAAATAAAAAATATAATTAATTCAGAATGAATTTTGCTTCCTCCATTATGATTATTGTGTAAAAATAATTGCTGGGTGAGCAGCAGCGTACGAGAGAGAGGCCCGTGTCCCAAGATTTCGAGCGTACATTGTTGTATACAATCCACGCTCTTTTATTTTTGCCAATTTCGAAAAAAATATGCAGACAAAGCATTCCGGACTTCGTAAAAGTTCTTTTCAAACATGTAAATATTTATTTGGATTAATTTTCATTAAATTTTTCAAATGTTGCTTTCTCATAGAAGCTTCGTTTTCGTGAAAAACATTTTCTCGAGATTCTGATGGCGTACTTAAAAAGTCCCAAAACGTCGAGAAATCATATTTAGAAAAAATGTCCGTGCGTGCGAGTGCATGGGTGTGTCCGTGGGTGTCATGAGTTTGCAAAATTGCAATGGATATATCTCGAGAACGGGTTACTCGATCATCCTGAAACTTTGCACACGGGTCGGGTCGCAGCCCCCGTCAGTTCGCTGCAATTTTTGTCCAAATTGCTACCAAGTGTCTCATTTTACAGTTTAAATTTTGTGTAATAAAGAACATTTTCATCTATCAAACTGAAACTTACAAATTAGCTAGACAATGAGGATACTTGGTCTTGAATTTGGTAAGAATCGATTGAATCTTGATGAAATTTGCACATTTTAATACCAATTCCGATAATCTATACCCGTGTAGGAGATTCTATGGGTTGGCGAAAATCGCGAGGAAGCAAGGTGCAAATTAAGAATTTGTATAGTATGATTTTTGAGTTGCATCACATTTCGTATTATCATTGCTATGTCGGCGGTGTATAACTTGAATAATAAAATACTGGACCACTAATTAGATGGCTAACCGAACATTTTGCACGTAACCTTGATTCGCATCCTCCATTTATTCGAAAATCCTCAATTAATTTCATTTAATTTTTTATATTTTGAGTTGAGTAGCCAACCTCCTGAAAGAAACAAGGATGTAAGGTAGAATCTCGCACAACGCTCTCTCATCATTCTCCATTTTTCACAAAGTCACCTCTGTGAGAAAGTGTAATGAATTTTGGCATCTTCATAAAGGAAGCTGTTTAAAGAATAAAAACTAATGAGGTCGCAACGTGCTAGGTTTTACTTTGCAACTTTTTTTTTACATTAGGAGTGATCGGTGTCATTTGTAACAACAAAGATTACTCTGCGATCTTGCGGATAATGTCCAAACTATTTAAACTCGTGACAGAGACGTCCCTCTGTTGCGTACCAACGTTTCGCAAAATTTATGCGATTCCTGTGCCGTCTCCAATTATCTGTTGTTTGCATCCGAAAGTAAATATTTACCTATCACTATGTTTTCGCCTAGTATGTAAACCAAAAGTGTTGTTCATAATTGACATAAATCAAAATGAACTATGATGCTTTGACTATAATCGGAGTAGGTTATGATTTAAAGGTTATGACACACGCAGGTTTATATAGTCAGTCATAGGTGTCAATTGTAACAATTTCCAAATCCCTTTAATGTTTTCCTTTCATACCGTACATGCCCTTTTGTTTCAAGAGGTTGAAGTTCTTTAAATGGTTTATTTTCATTTTTTTTTTAATATTGCAGATCAAATTGTCAACTAACTTTAATGACACATAAACTATATTATTCGACATAAGAAACATTTTGCAATTGCAATGTTTCATACCAAACAAGGGACTGCTTCTATGTGAAACAGCATAACTATCAACTTTCAAACCAAAATTTGGGGGGTGTAGTCTCTTTAAATCTGCTTATGGATGTTTAAAAATAAATACGTGTGTCTTATTTTGTCAAGTACTAAAACATATCGAAGGCTTATTGAAATCGGAGGGAGTTACCTCACAATGTTTCGTTGCGAGTATAAGAAATAGGCAGATATTGGTTGCGCTAATGTTATTGCTCTCTTTGTATGCAACAACTGTTTGTCAGATGATGTTGAATTATTGTATTTTATTTGATTTAAAGATATAAATAACAACATAGTACCTGACCCACGTGATTTTAACATTAACAAACTGTTTATTTAAAGACAATAAATATTTTCGATATAATTATCTCGTGATGCTCTTGTGTTACAATTGATACCAAGCCTGGCATAATTGACTCTGGTGAGATGTCAATGTAGTCAATGAGATTAAATCAGGTATAACAGGTGCAGCAATGTCTTGTTTCGATTTTGAATAATAATATCAAACATTTTTCTAAATTAACAAAAATAAAATTAGTACGAGTAAAGCTGTTTGAGAAATCAATGCAGTCAGTAAAAATCAGTCTTAAATGACTAACAATATGATGGTGCATTGGCATGCGACGGATGAGATTGGAAAACTTTGGCAATTAACGACCTGGTATTTTATTAACATCTATCATCCACTTCAGAAAATTTGTTTACGTCGAATGTAGTATGTAAATGAACTGATTCTATTCCGACACCCTGTTGAAGCCAGCATTTTTTAAAAGAAAGAAACCAATGTGAGATTGTTAGTGACCATTTTCTCCAGTCTTATTTTTCCATATGACTATTGTTGGTTGTATTAGTGTTGTTTTCCTATTTTTATAATTAAATCTAATTTGACCGGAGAAATCGGTCAGAACGTCTTTAAAGCATGATGAGGCGGTATGTAAACGATTAACATTGAGCAAGAAAAAAAGTAGTTGGTAAAAATTGTCACTTGACACTGGTCTTATTGTTTTAGGAATAGGGGAGGAAGGAGGATTAAACAAAAATGTTGATTGATTCCAAATAGGGTAGATCCTGATAGAGCTTAAACGTGTTCTTGTTTGTTAATCAGTTTAATGCTACACTGAAACAAAAAATGTTTATTGGATTTAACGAATTGACGGTTATAGGTGGCAAAATAAACTTTTAGTCAGTACCAAGAAATGTATCGATGCGTCAATCATTATTTAGGTAGGTCATCTGGAATTTGGTTCAGGGAACGACATTGTTGTTACACCTTTTACTGCAAGAACTAAAACTTTGTTTTGTCATCCGTAACTATTGATTCGGTAAATCCAACATTTTTTTCTCAGTGTAAAGGAATTAGGGCAACAAAAAATATCTTTTTCTCATTTAACTGAAGTGAAACTCAATGAATCTATATTTATCTAAATTTTTAACACATAACATAAAAATCCATTCAATAGGTTAAACCAAAAGTATGAATGAATATTGCTCTTTTTAACGAATAACAAAAACACTATAATAAGCCTATGTTGATCCATGAAATATTTTGAATAAATCATTTCTTCCGTTGTTAAACAGACAAATATAAAAAAAATTGTTCTTTTCTTTTTAAACAAAATACAACAAAATACTCTTAGGCAAAAAGTATGCGATATACCTTCAGAAATTGTAATCAGGAATTGACAGAAACTGATATCCAATTTACTTAGTGACACTTGATGTCTAAAAAATAAAACCAATTTGATTCCACCGGAGAATAGATAGACAAAATAGAAATTCATTTACTTTTATCTAAAATATTAACCGGTTCCGAATGAAATAGCAGTTTTTCTTACTATTTACAATTCCCAAAGGTGTGTTACATCACCGTAATAAAATTATTTCCAATACATATGAAAAGGATTATTAATTAACTTAAATTCCAATAACAGTGATTCCAGATGGAGTCAATCCGGATAGACTTGAATGTATTTTTTTTTGGAGTCTGCTTCATTCCCAATGAATGAGGGTGGCATGGAGCATTATTTTCTTATTTATTTATTTATTCAACATAAAAAACTATTAAATAGGTTAAGGAAAAATAACAATAAATATTGCTCTATTTAACAAATTAAAAAACACATATCACAAACTAACTCTGGTTCTCAATGTTTGTCAAATAAACAAACATCAAATGTATAGTTGATTTGTTTTTTAAACAGATACTCTTAGGCAAAATGTACGTGACACCGTACATTTAGTTACCGTAATCGGTAACTGGCAGAAGCTGTTATCCGATCTACTCAGAGACAGTTTATGTCTGAGAAATAAAACAAATTTAATTCTGCCAAAGTATAGATAGATCAAGTGAGAACTAATTTCTTTTTATCTAAAATATTAACCAGCTCAGAAATAATTAACAGATTTTATCACCAATTACAGTTTTCGAGGGTGTGTCACACCACCTTAAAATTTGATTTCTACAGTTCACCTCAAAACTTTTAACACATTTTCTTCAAATCCAAATTTTGTTACGAAAGTCAGAAGAGTGGGGCTTACTGCACAAATGTGGTAGAGTAAACCCCATGAATCCGACATTTATCAGAAAATCTAAATCGGACTAAAATGTGTTGGAACCCTTTATATGTGTCTCACTCGCACTTGCAGATTCTCGGACCATAGACCACGTGACTTGAGGCTCCCCTTAATAAAATTGTTTCCAATCGTCCAAAGATTATTTTTAAAAAACATAATAACAATTGACACAATCGTACCTTCGATCTGTTGAAAATTCGTCAACAATTGCAACTCCAATTGTTTTCGTTCAGACCAATCGGTTTCCATGATTAAAACTAATTGTATAATTAGCTAATTTACAATAATTGATGCCCGTCGAATCTTAATGTGACTGTTGCGGACGTAAAATCGCACGTGTCTAATGTAGATTGGCAACATAACCTCCAAAACAACTCGCGCGGAGGATAATCAAGGTGACAGGGGGGCACCGTCAGGGCCGTCACGTAGCGAAGCGCAAACCGAACGGTAGACAACAACAAAAAAGCTCAACAGCGTCTTGCGTATTTGAGTCGAGTAGTGAGGTGGCGGGACGCCGTGGTAGTCGAGTATCAAGCTTCGCACGAGCTCGGTTTGTTTTCGTCGAGCTAAGCATTTTTTTTTTTTCACCTCAGATAAAGTTTCTGTGTGCGCAGCGATTCTGCGAACTCGTTAGAACGAGGCAAGTTAGCAGCGATTATGAGTTGCGAAGATGAAAAACCACTGAAGAAAGCGAAGAAATCGTCACGAAAAAGCAATGACAAAATGTATAACCCTCGCTCTTATCGTATGTATTACGAGCGTTTTTATCATGTTAGAGTTATAATTTCTAAATGCTTCTCTTTTTTTTTTTGTGATTATTATATGCGGACCGTCATTAGATTGATTGACAAATTTGGCGGAGATCTCTGGGAAGTTTGTCCACTGGATAACACCCACTACAGCAAGCGGAGGGAAATGAAACATCATATTGCCGCGTGTAAGAGACAGTTTTTGAAGAGTCCGAGAAAAGTCGAGTGCCCCTTTAATCCTCTGCATATCATCAATCTTATGGAAGTCGAGGTATATGGTTTCTTGTTTTTCCATTGTTTTTTGATAGACATTTTTGTTTTGCGAAGAAAAAAACAATTCGAGGTTGCAATGTCATGCATTCTCAAAATAATATTAATTGTCTGGACATTAGATTTAGAAAAAATATTTACATGAGGTGTGTGTGTCGCGTGCGTGCGCGTGTGCGTGCGTCGTGCGTCGTGCGTGCAGCTGCCTTGCAAACTTTGATAACTTAAGAACGGCTTAACTAATTTGTGATAATTTATGCAACAATTGAAACACCTGTTCCGATTTTAATGGAATCAACATTCTTTTTAAAATGTCTTTCTGTGCTCTAGCTCAAGATATATTCTGGCTATCAACGAAACACAGTAACGTCAAATAACTTTTGATATTGAATTTGTTGAGAATAGGTCTAGGGAACTAGATTTTGTGACATTTTGCTTTTTTTTTAAAAATATCTTATCATGCTCTAGCTCTTGAAAACTTACTGCTATCGAGCTGAAACTTTCTATAGAAATGAACTATCATCGAACAATATTCGGTATTGAATTTGGTAAGAATCTGGCCACAGGTCTAGGATTCGTGATGATTTGAATTTGTCGAATTTCATTTTATTTAAATGATTATCAACCATTTTTTACATTAACTGCTACGGTCGATTCTGCTGTGTTCATTGGTACCCTCACAGATTTTTTGAGACTCGACTGTTGTACAAAATATGAATGAACTGTTCCTACGAAAGTTTTTTAAAAAGTTGCATCGTAGAACTTTGTACATTGCTCTTTTATTTTTTTTATCCGTGGTAAACGTAGCTTTTTATGTGAGGCAGTCAACATTGAGCAATATACTTTCTCATAGAAGAGGCTGTGCGCACTGTGCATAAAAAAATTAGGAAGCTATGCATAACATTCTACATTGCAACTTTAAAAAAATGTTATCAATGTGGTTTGCCTGTAGGATTAACACGGAAGTTTTGAAAATTCAATATTTTTTTTGACATTTTTGCCAATTTTAGCCATGTTTTTCTAACAACGAGGTTGGGTCTATAACTTTCAAAACGTGTTATTAGCATCATCTACAACATTTCTGTGCAGGTTTTGAGTAGAAAACAGTGACACACCTGGAGACCTTCCCTTCTTAATCATAATCTTAAATGAGTTAACAATGAATTATTTTCTTTAGGTTCATACTTACGTTTTAACATTTTATTTCAAAGATTGAGGAGTATAAAATGAATTTATATCAAGCAACTTCAATCCCTTGTCGAAACTTTTAAGGTTCCAATAATAATCAATTTTTAAGTTTAATATTTGTCTCATCTTCGTACTTTAATGTAATAAGCTCGACGATGAGGCATTTCTACAGATTCCAACTTAACAGAGCAGCGACTATACACACGTCAACTGAACACCTGGTACAATTTGGAATGAACAGTGTGCAGTTGATATGTTTAAAGTCACTGCTGCGTTAAGTTGGAACCTGTAGAAACTTCCTGTCATAAGTTTTTTTATTCTTATGTGACTAGGATTCTTCGCATATATCTTCTCGGCCCAACATGAAATCAGAATCGAAGTACTTTGCGATTGGTGAAAAATTGAAAGAAAAAAAGAAACAAGAACATCAAATACTTAGTTACAATAACAATAACAATGCCACCGAGTTATTAAATGAGTCATTTGAAAAAAATTGTGTAATGATTTGCTAGAAAATGTAATCTATTTCAAAAAGTACGAAAAACAGGTCTAACAATTCATTAACGCTTTGCGGTCACACTGGGTAAATGTCACCCATCGGTCAAGTTTGGACCTAATTATCTAGAAGGGCTTGATGCGAATGGAACTTGTCCTACCATCTACCGAGGACTTGAAGAATTCCTTACAAATATAACCGTTAGACATTTGAATAAAGCGGCAGTATCGAACTGGCGGCCGGTGATTCAACATTGTGCGCGGACGCGGGTAAATTTCAAAATATCTTTTTTCAAACGCTCACTATGCCACTATTTTTTCCCTTAAAGTAGTATATCTTAGGAGTATTGTCACCAAATTTTGCTTCAAAATTGAAAAAGTTATGATTTTTTTTAGTAAAAAAATGTATTTTTGTGGCATAGAGTTTTTTCGATACTTTTTAACGTGTCATTTAATTTCTCATATATCAACTTTTGCTACATATTCTAGAACGTTTAAAGTATGTTCTACAGTTTTTTGGTCCCGATCGGACAGATCGTTTTCACATAGTCACTATTTGAAACTCAGCTGGGTACATTTTACCAGTGTACCGCCCTGAAATTCTACAAAAATGTGACCGGGAAGGGTTAAGGTAGTCCTTTCATGACAATTAATATTACATGGATACCTGAATAAGTTATATATCAAATATACAATCATTCAATAGTAACAAGAGACATGTATACGAAGAAACAAGTGAAGTTACCAGCACTTACACGAAATAATGGAAATGCAAAAGTCAATAGTTTTAACGTAATCTATTATGGAAAAAGCGCAAAGATTGAGTCTTCAAAGAATAATATATTTAGCTCTATATATGTCTGTCGATTCAGCCACATTTTTCTCAATCCACTCAGATATTTATTTTTAATTTGCCAAATTTTACTATAATTTGACAGTAATTGTTGTAATTTTATCAGATTTTTAAATCCATTGTTTTAAAAAATGTTTTTTTAAGTCAACGTTTCTTAAAAACTATAGGCATGTAACAGAAAAAAAATGTCTGCGCATAAAAGTTGTATTTTTTCTATCATCTTTTAATATGTTTGAAAAAAATGTATCAACTTTTATGTGATAAATGTCATCTTTGTTTCACTGGAAAAATTACAGAATCTTCAGACTTAGTGTTGATTTTATAAATAAAAAAATCGCCAGAGTAAGATCGATCGAACTTACTCATTACAAAAATGTAAATCATACAAAACTATGAAATACTTTTAATTATTTTATGTATGCTGGTGGTTTATAATTTATATTTTTCAGCGGTTACAATATTTTCAGCAAGATAGTGTTCAGATTTATACGATTTCGCATAATTAACAATTTTATTTTACTACAGAACATTGATTGGTTGCACTCTATATTTTTTAATGGAATCGACACTAACGTATGAAGATTCTGTAAGTTTTTAAGTGCAATAAAAATAGCGTTTTTTGAAAGAAAAAAAAAATCTACTACGTTATTATAGGAAATGAAAGTTATCGGGTTCATAACATTATGTGAAAAATATCATTAAAAGCTGATACAAGAATACAATTTTATTTCGAGATGCCCATATATACTTCGCGATTAGGTCCAAACATAACCAATATTTGAAAATATTCGGTCATATTACCCCGAGAGCTTGGAAATACATGATTAATTTCCAAGCTTGAGGGGTATTCGGCGGATTAATGTTTTACCCGAATCTCAACCGATCGGAGTTGAGTATTTAACGTTTTCGTTTCGAGAGATTCTTCTCGGAATCGATTGTTTTTCTCACTCATCTCGATAAACTCAAATGCATTTGACGTTTCAGACATTCTCGCAGGTTACAAGCTATTTTTTGTTTATTACCTAGCAACAGCAGGGAAATTATCGTTAAATTACCGATATAATTTCGTTCTGCTGGTACCACGTGATGTTGAATACCACGCTCCTACCACGCTCGATTAATCGAAATTCGTGTGAATAAAATAATTCTTTCTGGATTTTGCAGATACCTCGAAGAGAAGCGTTTACAAAATATTTTGTTTCGATATCTAAAGTTAAATAAGTAATAAATCCAATTGCAAATGGCTCTTGTCTCATGTACCTCGTCAATATGGCGACTTGGACGAACAAATCGAGTCTACCTGGGCTACTATCATATTGTTTAAATTAGTAAATAGTTCTATATGATTGATTGAAGCGAGTAAAATAATATTTAATATCGTTATTGGGATGTTGTAATATCTTTATTTTCATTAATCTCATGAGATTAATGGACTGGCACTTAACCTACTGCTGAGCAAGAACTACCTTGAATAATACTTTTAATTTAGTAAATTTCTTTGAGTTTAAAAGATTTATTTTCGATGCTGTTCAGAATGTTGCCCTAAATTTAATGAATTTTGTATTAACTTTTGCAGCAACATATTATGACTTGTCCAAATCGAGTAACCATCCTCAACTCACTGTGCGACTTTGAGCCCAAGCGAGAAACAATCGAAGGAGTTCTCATGGAGCCTGTAAACGTATTGCCGGAAATTCCAACTTATTGGGAAGATGTGAATATCCTCAAAATTTAAATTTCTTCTTCATCATAAATTTACAATACTTTTGACTGAAAGAAATGGTTTTTTTTTATAGGATGATCATCCCGAGGCTGGTTACGATCCAGTCGAAGGAACAAAATTTCGACCTGTTCTAAGACCGGTGCCGCCAGGACTGACTAAGTCTCAGAAGAAAGAGTGGAAAGAAAAGGAGCGTCAACGTTGGAAGTGGCTAACTGGGGAGACGAAGGAAAAAACTCGAGCCTCGCCATATCCAAAACCGGGTGATCTCAAGGCCGTTAAGGCAGAAGTCAAGAAAGAAGCCGCTAGCAAGGAGGAGGGAACCATGATGCAATCGATAATAGATGGACTAACCGGAGCGAATATCGCCGATCCTCGTGACGCTATGCTCAAGCGAATAAACGCGCGACTCAAAGTTCTACAGATGATGGAGACGAAGCTGAAAGAAGAGAAATTCGAACTGCAGCGCCAGGTCGAGGAGTATCTGGCATCGATCGTGAAGAACGAAGAAAAACCAACTGTCAATGGAGATCCGAGACTCGCGCCGAAAACGCCAGCTAATAATCCGGATCCGCAATCCGCAAACACTGATCATATGTCTAGAATTCTTCCGGACATCATGACATCCACTATGATCAGATAAGACCATGTTCAAACGTCTTCTGAATTGTTGCTGTGCCAGAGATTGGCGAAATCGAATTTTTTTTATTGAAGACAATTTTTATCAATAATAGTTTTATTATTATTTGAGACTGCGTTTGAAAACGAATGAAAATATTGAATTGCTGAGTATCTAAACGTTAAAAAAAGTAAAAATAAAAAACGAACTTAATCGTTAAATTTATTTTTGTTTGACACTAACATAGGGCGATTAGTAGTTGAACTAAATCTCTTTTTTTATCAAAAAAATAAATAGCAATTTCATTACATTTTCATAGAATTCAAGGCCAAGTACGGATTTCAATATGCTAAAAGTGCCTAAGGAGAGGTTCAATAGTGACATTTCACCACAAAATACTCATCGCATTTTTCTCGAACTCATTTTTTGAATGATGTGATACGAATTGTGAATCCCACAATTCCAATGTTTTTCAGAAAATTTGTTCTAAGAAATTATGTTAGATATTTTTATATCTGTCCCTACTGCTTTTGTGGGTCCGAACGACAGTGCTAACTCTGTAATGAGCCTCCCGTATAAGATTATGTGATATACGACGGTTGGTATAAAAAACTGTTTACCTATTTTTGTAAGGTTGCCGGGGGTTTCTGGATAAAATAAAATTTGGTATCTTCGTCAATTTGTTGCGCACATTAACTTCATTTTCTTTTGTTCAGAAACATCCTGCACCTTTATAAAAATAGGTAACGATTTTTGACACTAACGGGGACCTGGACGGGGTTCAAGATAATGTGGCACACCGTCGGTCACTGTAAAAGATTGCAGAGGCTGTCGTCCAATTAACTCGGAGCCAATTAATATTTTAGACAATAGCAAGTTTGATTTCACTTCGTCTATTTACATTGCAGTGGAAATAAATTTCCTTTTTTCTCAAACATCAATCGACTTTGAGTAGATTCGATTACAGCTTCTGTTACCAATTACAGTTTCTGAAGATGTCACATTATGCTAAAAATTTAATTAAATATCTATTTTGTACAATTGAGTATGAATCTAGATTTCGCTCGTCTCTGTAGTTAAGACAGTTTATGATCTGATTGTCATTGCAATTTATAGGCTTCAGCGGCTTTATTTTGCTACTAAATGCCTTGGTAAACCTCTGTATTGTCGTCTCACGCGCAATTTATAATTTTATTCACAGATTACTCTACAAATGTATTGAAAACGTTATGAGACAAAAAGAATTCTATATCTCATTACCACATTCATAACAATTGAAATACAATTTTTTTTAATTCAATACGATTGACTAAAAAATATTTGAATTGGGAATGAGCGCAATAGGAGGCTTTTATACGTCTAAATTATATGATATGCTATATACTTCCTTATATTTACGTATTACGATATGCTATTAGTTTCTTAGGGAGGCCTTAAGGTCGAGTCTATCGTATTCAGATAAAAAAGTGTCTAAGTTACTTATTCCATCCGGAAAAAATGGTATCAAACATCCCATGTAATTGATTGTCCGTAACGATAATCTGATTCATTTTTGAAAAAATTCCAGACTCAAATACAACAAATTGTCAAAGGAATTTCATTTTTTCAGTTTTATTTTCCATTAAAAAAAAATTTTACATTAAAATATATTTGGATCTGGAAATTTTTCTCATTATCAGATTTATTTTACTGATGAAAAAAAGAAAAAACTTTTTTTACCGAAATCGTTGGACTCTTCCACTTAATCGCAATAGCTTCTATAAAATATTGGAAAATATGAAAAAAAAGAGATAATTCACGATTGGTTATTAAATATCGAAAACCGGAATTCGATGCTAATATTCAAAACAAAGAAAAAATTAGAAAAATATTTTTCGAAAAATTGATTGAAATTGTAAACAAGTAAAGAGGCTTTAGAATTAGATAAAGATACCTCAAATGATTCTTCAGATAGAACAAGTTAATTATAAGAAGTTTGCTCAAAGATTTTTCCTGCCATAAAAGTATGCTTCGTGAGCATTCGCGATCAACGATTAAACAAAAAATCGAGATTTCTTCCATTATCGTTGCCATACCGAGATAATCTAAAGGCTGTAACTACCTTCGAACTATGATTTTTCATAATAATGGTTCAAGATTTGATTCATATAGTTACTATACCTTAAACTGTCGGTCAATCGACATGATTTTTCGAAAGAACTTCGATTTTCGTTACACGCGTAATACTATTGATTGAGATAATTATATTTTATTATAAGTACTAATATTTTTCGCTTCGTATCCGTTCGTTTCATCGAAAGACTGAGATTATTTTATTTACGTCCATTTGTTCTCGACGCTTTTCGCAGACTATTGTTAAGTATATCGCACAATTAAATCAATTCCCGCGAGAATATGTCACGCTCGGGACCAAAGCTTAGTACTTAAGTGGTAATCTACGAAAAGTTATTCAGTGTACTAAGATTTATACGAAAAATGTTACATCCATTGAAGCATTATGCCCATGTTCAATTTATCGTTAAATAAATTTAGTATTTTCATTATTAAACTGTGTGACTGCGTTTATTATTAAATCGTAACAATTCGTACAATGGTTTAGATCCTATGACATTTTTATTTTTTCGTATATAACTGTGTACGCTCTGGCTGTCGCAAATTTTGAGATATTTCGTTAAATATTTCTTGACAAATGAAGTCATGTTCATGGACGTATGGTATTGAATGTCAATCGAATGTGTAAAGAAGTTCAGATTTTGTGAGATTTTGAATTTTCGAAAAACTGTTGAAAATTCTAATTTCTGTAAACATTCATCGATTAAACTGAATTTTTCTTTTACAAAGGTAAAGTAACATTTAGCGATGTTCAATACTAATTTTCCACAAGATTGATAGAAGCGGTCGGATGTTGTGGAATAAAATTTTTTTTAATTGTCTGGCTTTAAATTTGATAATGTTTCAAGCTGAAATTTTGTACACATGTGTAAGGATGTTAAGATACGTTTGATGTAATATACGATAAGAATCAATGGAGGAGTTGAAATTTTATAAAACATTTTATTTGCGGAATGAATGAACTGAAATTTAAGAATCGCTCGAGCAATCGATTTAAAATTTGTCATGCTAGTTACGCAATAAGTTGTGGTTATTGGTTACAATTTTCGTTAATTTTCGTTATTTTCCACCTTTCCGACAATGGTTTCTCTATGAGAAAGCAAAAATTCATCACCATACTTCCTCATAGAGTTAGCTTCGTCAAAGATGGAAAATAATGAAGAAGAATTGTGTTCCAATTTACTGTTCATTCGTTGATGGGTGTTCACTTATTAGACGATTTACATTCTGTACAGAAGAATCAGGGATCATAAATTCTCCATTTCAAACGTTTGCTCATTAAATTATCAATCAGAGTGGATATTAGTTAAGGAAATTTTTATAATTTGTTAAAGACTAACAGTAAACGAAGTACGAATATTAATTAATGCGTTGCATTCGTAGATCCAAAAATGAGAAAATATAGAAGTTTTAAAAATTTAATATTTGTTTAACTATTTTTTTGCCAATTTTAGCCATCTTTTTCTAACAAAGACGTTGGGTCTATAACTTTCAGAATGTGTTATTAGCATCATCTACAACATTTCTGTGCAGGTTTTAAGTAGAAAACAGTGACACACCTGGAGACCTTCCCTTGTTAATCATAGTCTTAAATGAGTTAACAATGAATTATTGTTCTTTAGGTTCATACTTACGTTTTTAAATTTTATTTTAAAGATTGAGGAGTATAAAATGAATTTATATTAAGCAACTTCAATCCCTTGTCGAAACTTTCAAGGTTTCAATAATAATCTATTTTTTAATTTAATATTTGTCTCATCTTCGTACTTTAATGTAATAAGCTCGACGGTGAGGCGTTTCTACAGATTCCAACTTAACAGAGCAGCGACTATACATACGTCAGCTGAACACCTGGTACAATTTGGAATCAACAGTGTGCAGTTGACATGCTCAAAGTCACTGCTGCGTTAAGTTGGAACCTGTAGAAACTTCCTGTCATAAGTTTTTTTATCCTTATGTGACTAGGATTCTTCGCATATATCTTCTCGGCCCAACGTGAAATCAGAATCGAAGTACTTTGCGATTGGTGAAAAATTGAAAGAAAAAAAGAAACACGAACATCAAACACTTATTTACAATAACAATAACAATGCCACCGAGTTATTAAATGAGTCATTTGAAAAAAATTGTGTAATGATTTGCTAGAAAATGTAATCTATTTCAAAAAGTACGAAAAACAGGTCTAACAATTCATTAACGCTTCGCGGTCACACTGGGTAAATGTCACCCATCGATCAAGTTTGGACCTAATTATCTAGAAGGGTTTGATGCGAATGGAACTTGTCCTACCATCTACCGAGGGCTTGAAGAATTCCTTACAAGTATAACCGTTGAACATTTGAATAAAGTGGCAGTATCGAACTGGCGGCCGGTGATTCAACATTGTGCGCGGACCCGGGTAAATTTCAAAATATCTTTTTTTCAAACGCTCACTATGCCACTATTTTTTCCCTTAAAGTACTACATCTTAGGAGTATTGTCTCTAAATTTTGCTTCAAAATTGAAAAAGTTATGATTTTTTTTTAGTAAAAAAATGTATTTTTGGCGCATAGAGTTTTTTACGATACTCTTTAACGTGTCATTTAATTTCTCATATATCAACTTTTGCTACATATTCTAGAACGTTTAAAGTATGTTCTACAGTTTTTTGGTCTCGATCGGACAGATCGTTTTCACATAGTCACTATTTGAAACTCAGCTGGGTACATTTTTCTCAGTGTGCCGCCCTGAAATTCTACGAAAATGTGACCGGGAAGGGTTAAGGTAGTCTTTTCATGACAATTAATATTACATGGATACCTGAATAAGTTATATATCAAATGTACAATCATTCAATGGTAACAAGAGACATGTATACGAAGAAACAAGTGAAGTTACCGGCACTTACACGAAATGATGGAAATGCAAAAGTCAATAGTTTTAATGTAATCTATTATGGAAAAATCGCAAAGATTGAGTCTTCAAAGAATAATATATTTAGCTCTATATAAGTCTGTCGATTCAGCCACATTTTTCTCAATCCACTCAGATATTTATTTATAATTTGCCAAATTTTACTATAATTTGACAATAATTGTTGTAATTTTATCAGATTTTTAAATCCATTGTTTTTAAAAATGTTTTTTTAAGTCAACGTTTCTTAAAAACTATAGGCATGTAACAGAAAAAAAATGTCTGCGCATAAAAGTTGTATTTTTTCTATCATCTTTTAATATGTTTGAAAAAATGGTATCAACTTTTATGTGATAAATGTCATCTTTGTTTCACTGGAAAAATTACAGAATCTTCAGACTTAGTGTTGATTTTATAAATAAAAAAATCGCCAGAGTAAGATCGATCGATCTTACTCATTAAAAAAATTTAAATCATACAAAACTATGAAATACTTTTAATTATTTTACGTATGCTAGTGGTTTATGATTTATATTTTTCAGCGGTTACAATATTTTCAGCAAGATAGTGTTCAGATTTATACGATTTCACATGATTAACAATTTTATTTTACTACAGAACATTGATTGGTTGCACTCTATATTTTTAAATGGAATCGACACTAACGTATGAAGATTCTGTAAGTTTTTAAGTGCAATAAAAATAGCGTTTTTTGAAAGAAAAAAAAAATCTACTACGTTATTATAGGAAATGAAAGTTATCGGGTTCATAACATTATGTGAAAAATATCATTAAAAGCTGATACAAGAATACAATTTTATTTCGAGATGCCCATATATACTTCGCGATTAGATTCAAACATAACCAATATTTGAAAATATTCGGTCATATTACCCCGAGAGCTTGGAAATACATGATTAATTTCCAAGCTTGAGGGGTATTCGGCGGATTAATGTTTTACCCGAATCTCAACCGATCGGAGTTGAGTATTTAACGTTTTCGTTTCGAGAGATTCTTCTCGGAATCGATTGTTTTTCTCACTCATCTCGATAAACTCAAATGCATTTGACGTTTCAGACATTCTCGCAGGTTACAAGCTATTTTTTGTTTATTACCTAGCAACAGCAGGGAAATTATCGTTAAATTACCGATATAATTTCGTTCTGCTGGTACCACGTGATGTTGAATACCACGCTCCTACCACGCTCGATTAATCGAAATTCGTGTGAATAAAATAATTCTTTCTGGATTTTGCAGATACCTCGAAGAGAAGCGTTTACAAAATATTTTGTTTCGATATCTAAAGTTAAATAAGTAATAAATCCAATCGCAAATGACTCTTGTCTCATGTACCTCGTCAATATGGCGACTTGGACGAACAAATCGAATCTACCTGGGCTACTGTCATATTGTTTAAATTAGTAAATAGTAAATATATAATTTATTTTCATTAATCTCATGATGGACTGGCACTTAATCTACTGCTGAGCAAGAACTACCTTAAATAATACTTTTAATTTAGTAAATTTCTTTGAGTTTAAAAGATTCATCTTCGATGCTGTTCAGAATGTTGTCCTAAATTTAATAAATTTTTCATTAAGTTTTGCAGCAACATATTATGACTTGTCCAAATCGAGTAACCATCCTCAACTCGCTGTGCGACATTGAGCCCAAGCGAGAAACAATCGAAGGAGTTCTCATGGAGCCTGTAAACGTATTGCCGGAATTTCCAACTTATTGGGAAGATGTGAATATCCAAAGAAAATCAATTTCTTCTTCATCATAAATTTACAATACTTTTGACTGAAAAAAATGGTTTTTTTATAGGATGATCATCCCGAGGCTGGTTACGATCCAGTCGAAGGAACGAAATTTCGACCTGTTCTAAGACCGGTGCCGCCAGGACTGACTAACTCTCAGAAGAAAGAGTGGAAAGAAAAGGAGCGTCAACGTTGGAAGTGGCTAGCTGGGGAGACGAAGGAAAAAACTCGAGCCTCGCCATATCCAAAACCGGGTGATCTCAAGACCGTTAAGGCAGAAGTCAAGAAAGAAGCCGTTGACAAAGAGGAGGGAACCATGATGCAATCGATAATAGATTGACTAACCGGAGCGAATATCGCCGATCCTCGTAACGCTATGCTCAAGCGAATAAACGCGCGACTCAAAGTTCTACAGATGATGGAGACGAAGCTGAAAGAAGAAAAATTCAAACTGCAGCGCCAGGTCGAGGAGTATCTGTCATCGATCGTGAAGAACGAAGAAAAACCAACTGTCAATGGAGATCCGAGACTCCCGCCGAAAACGCCGGCTAATAATCCAGATCCGCAATCCGCAAACACTGATCATATGTCTAGAATTCTTCCGGACGTCATGACATCCACTATGATCAGATAAGACCATGTTCAAACGTCTTCTGAATTGTTGCTGTGCCAGAGATTGGCGAAATCGAATTTTTTTTATTGAAGACAATTTTTATCAATAATAGTTTTATTATTATTTGAGACTGCGTTTGAAAACGAATGAAAATATTGAATTGCTGAATCTTTAAACGTTAAAAAAGTAAAAATAAAAAACGAAATTAATCGTAACATTTATTTCTGTTTGACACTAACTTAGGGCGATTAGTAGTTGAACTAAATCTCTTTTTTTATCGAAAAAATAAATAGCAATTTCATTACATTTTCATAGAATTCAAGGCCAAGTACGGATTTCAATATGCTAAAAGTGCCTAAGGAGAGGTTCAATAGTGACATTTCACCACAAAATGTTCATCGCATTTTTCTCGAACTCAGATTTTGAATGATGTGACACGAATTGTGAATCTCGCAATTCCAATGTTTTTCAGAAAATTTGTTCTAAGAAATTATGTTAGATATTTTGATATCTGTCCCTACCGCGTTTGCGGGTCCGAACGACAGTGCTAACTCTATAATGAACCTCCCCCATAAGCTTATGTGATATACGACGGTTGGTATAAAAAACTGTTTACCTATTTTTGTAAGGTTTCCGGGGGTTTCTGGATAAAATGAAATTTGGTATCTTCATCAATTTGTTGCGCACATTAACTTCATTTTCTTTTGTTCAGAAACATCCTGCACCTTTATAAAAATAGGTAAACGGTTTTTGACACTAACGGGGACCTGGACGGGGTTCAAGATAATGTGGCACACCGTCGGTCACTGTAAAAGATTGCAGAGGCTGTCGTCCAATTAACTCGGAGCCAATTAATATTTTAGACAATAGCAAGTTTGATTTCACTTCGTCTATCTACCTTGCAGTGGAATTAAATTTCCTTTTTTCTCAAACATCAATCGACTTTGAGTAGATTCGATTACAGCTTCTGTTACCAATTACAGTTTCTGAAGATGTCACATTATGCTAAAAATTTAATTAAATATCTATTTTGTACAATTGAGTATGAATCTAGATTTCGCTCGTCTCTGTAGTTAAGACAGTTTATGATCTGATTGTCATTGCAATTTATAGGCTTCAGCGGCTTTATTTTGCTACTAAATGCCTTGGTAAACCTCTGTATTGTCGTCTCACGCGCAATTTATAATTTTTTTCACAGGTTACTCTAAAAATTTATTGAAAACGTTATCAGATAAAAAGAATTCTATATCTCATTACCACATTCATAACAATTGAAATACAATTTTTTTAAATTCAATACGATTGACTAAAAAATATTTGAATTGCGAATGAGCGCAACAGGAAGCTTTTATACGTCTAGATTATATGATATGCTGTATACTTCCTTATATTTACGTATTACGATATGCTATTAGTTTTTTAGGGAGGCCTTAAGGTCGAGTCTATCGTATTCAGATAAAAAAGTGTTTAAGTTACTTATTCCATCCGGAAAAAATGGTATCAAACATCCCATGTAATTGATTGTCCGTAACGATAATATGATTCATTTTTGAAAAAATTCCAGACTCAAATACAACAAATTGTCAAAGGAATTTCATTTTTTCAGTTTTATTTTCCATTAAAAAAAAATTATACATTAAAATATATTTGGATCTGGAATTTTTTCTCATTATCAGATTTATTTTACTGATAAAAAAAAGAAAAAACTTTTTTTACCGAAATCGTTGGACTCTTCCACTTAATCGCAATAGCTTCTATAAAATATTTGAAAAGATGAAAGAAAAGAGATATTTCACGATTGGTTATTAAATATCGAAAACCGGAATTCGATGCTAATATTCAAAACAAAGAAAAAATTAGAAAAATATTTTTCGAAAAATTGATTGAAATTGTAAACAAGTAAAGAGGCTTTAGAATTAGATAAAGATACCTCAAATGATTCTTCAGATAGAACAAGTTAATTATAAGAAGTTTGCTCAAAGATTTTTCCTGCCATAAAAGTATGCTTCGTGAGCATTCGCGATCAACGATTAAACAAAAAATCGAGATTTCTTCCATTATCGTTGCCATACCGAGATAATCTAAAGGCTGTAACTACCTTCGAACTATGATTTTTCATAATAATGGTTCAAGATTTGATTCATATAGTTACTATACCTTAAATTGTCGGTCAATCGACATGATTTTTCGAAAAAACTTCGATTTTCGTTACACGCGTAATACTATTGATTGAGATAATTATATTTTGTTATAAGTACTAATATTTTTCGCTTCGTATCCGTTCGTTTCATCGAAAGACTGAGCTTATTTTATTTACGTCCATTTGTTCTCGACGCTTTTCGCAGACTATTGTTAAGTATATCGCACAATTAAATCAATTCCCGCAAGAATATGTCACGCTCGGGACCAAAGCTTAGTACTTAAGTGGTAATTTACGAAAAGTTATTCAGTGTACTAAGATTTATACGAAAAATGTTACATCCATTGAAGCATTATGCCCATGTTCAATTTATCGTTAAATAAATTTAGTATTTTCATTATTGAACTGTGTGACTGCGTTTATTATTAGTCAAACAATAATAAATCATAACAATTCGTACAATGGTTTAGATCCTATGACATTTTATATTTTTTCGTAAATATCTGTGTACGCTCTGGCTGCCGCAAATTTTGAGATATTTGATTAAATATTTCTTGACAAATGAAGTCATGTTCATGGACGTATGGTATTGAATGTCAATCGAATATGTAAAGAAGTTCAGATTTTGTGAGATTTTGAATTTTCGAAAAACTGTTGAAAATTCTAATTTCCGTAAACATTCATCGATTACACTGAATTTTTTTTTTACAAAGGTAAAGTAACATTTAGCGATGTTCGATACTAATTTTCCACAAGATTGATAGAAGCGGTCGGATGTTGTGGAATAAATTTTTTTTTAATTGTCTCTGGCTTCAAATTTGATAATGTTTCAAGCTGAAATTTTGTACGCATGTGTAAGGATGTTAAGATACGTTTGATGTAATATACTATAAGAATCAATGGAGGAGTTGAAATTTTATAAAACATTTTATTTGCGGAATGAATGAACTGAAATTTAAGAATCGCTTGAGCAATCGATTTAAAATTTATCATGCTAGTTACGCAATAAGTTGTGGTTATTGGTTACAAATTCATCACCATACTTCCTCATAGAGGTAGCTTCGTAAAAGATGGAAAATAATGAAGAAGAATTGTGTTCCACTTTACTGTTCATTCGTTGATGGGTGTTCGCTTATTGGACGATTTACATTCTGTACAGAAGAATCAAGGATCATAAATTCTCCATTTCAAACGTTTGCTCATTAAATTATCAATCAGAGTGGATATTAGTAAAGGAAATTTTTATAATTTGTTAAAGACTAACAGTAAACAAAGTACGAATATTCATTAATGCGTTGCATTGATAGATCCAAAAATGAGAAAATATAGGTCGTGGGCGTTATAATTTAAAGGTGATAATGGAGTCTAAGAAATGGCTTTAGCACCAGCTAAATACATTAATACTAGAACGGCAATTACAGTCGTTTGTCGAGGAGGTAACACTATCGGTGTCGCGTGAATAACGAGAGGATGTCGTAGAGAGAATAGTCTCTCAAAAAATTAACTTGAAAAAAAAATCTAAATCAGGATGCCGGGGGGAGTAGTGTTCCTCGTTTGCATTCCCACCCTCTCGTACGAGCATGAGTTAGTTTTTGGTATACCGGTTAAACCCTCAAAGAAGAGCGAAAAGGTGACGCGATCTGGTCAATCAACTAAGGTCGATTTACGTTTAAAGGGAGTAAAGAATCGTACCCACCTTGTAACTGTGGACGACGAGGATTCTGAAGACGATGTCGACCCACCCGATGAACCTTTATTCGACGATGCGGCTATCGAGAGCACTCGAAGAAAATTGCGAGCTCGGGGTGGATTAGCACCCTCGACTGCTGGATACAGGGGAAAACCTCCGGTGTTCGTCCCGATGGAAACTGTAAGTTTTATATTTCTACTTTTGCATTCTCATAAAAAAAGCTTTATTTTCATGGAGAAAAAAACGAGGTTTCAATTTCAGGGTGCTGGAACTGCATTTATACGATCCGAAGTTACTTTTAGCAAAAAGGAAACAACGAAGAACCTTGCGCATTGCTTCCTCATCGTGTTTTATCTTTCTCAAGCTATGTCTATGAGTAAGTTCTCAATTTTGACTTCCTCCTAAAGGTGGCTTTGTGAACACTGAAGGAAGTAACGTGCAAAGTACAGTTTTGCATTCTTATAGGAACAAGGTTCAAGGGTTAAAACGTTAAAAAATTGTCAATGTATGGGAATCTTTTCTTTTAAGTAAATTAAATGTTCGACGTGGTTGAAGTATTAATGATTATACATTTTGAGAGTATAACTATTTTTTCTTCAATTTTTAATCGTTTTTTTTTAATAATTATAACATTGAAATGTTCGCTATTGTACCTCCTTAAATAGCGATGGACTGCTGAAGTCAGTAATTCCAGAAAAAAATATAAATCTGAAATAAAAAATTCATAAAGATTTCTAATCAATGAGAGTGTCGTTATCGATCGGACTAAAATTATTTTGTTTAATGAAAAATCAATAAAATGGCGTAAATTCAAAGTTTCAATACCGAAATTTGATAAGTAAAAAAAAATCTATTTACACGTTAAAAAGTACGAAATTTTAAATGAAACAACATTTCCATGGCCCCTATACGATAGCGACTGATGTGCTAAATATCATGTAAATATTTCAGACCGGTTGGTTGAATAGTTTACTTACAATCACCTTACGCCAGTTGATATAATGACGTTTTGAGAAAATCGAGTTAAAAAATGTGAACGCGTTACGCTGAACGCTCCGGTCTTCTCTGCAACTTTTATTGGCTCCAGCAACCTAATTAAATCGAATCAGACTCGGAAACTTTGCCAGTATTTTCATTATTTTCTATCTTTTACTCAGCTTCCTCTAAAAGAAAGCTTAAATTCATGAACGTACTTCATTATAGTGGTGACATGTGATGAATATAAAAATAAAGAAGCAACGTGCAATGTTCTACTTTGAATCCTTTTTACTTCGTAATCTCTTGATTGAAAAATTTAATTAATACGATGCGTTGCAAACCTTGATTTTTTAAAGCTAGTTAGATTCTTCTTCAAAATTGAATTTTTTAATATTTACCAACTTTCTAAGAATAAACGAACGAAAATTTTGATGAATTACTAAAAAAATTAAGAGTAGAACACGTCGTGTGGTGCAAAAACAAAGGAAATATGAAATCCTCTGCGAGAAAGCTTTAATTGATGAACGTACTTCTTCAGAGTCGTGACATGTGATAAATAAAAAAACAATAACGAAGCAATTTTCAAGGTTCTACTTTGAATCCTTTTTGCTTCGTAATCTCTTCATTAAAAAAATTAATTAACACTTGTGAATTGTTAAAGCTAATTAGATAGTTAGTTTATACTTAAATCTTTAAAATTGAAATTTTTAATACTTAACAGCTTTCTAACAGTAGATGAACGAACTTTTTATTTTAAAGGTATTGGATGAATTACTAAAAAAATTAAGAGTAGAACACGTCGTATGGTGCAAAGACAAGGGAAATATGTATTACGAGGTGATATTCCCCGTTGCTGCGGGCGATCCTTGCGAAAATTGTCTACATTGTTTGACGGAAATGGGCATTGGTACGAGAATGAATTCGATTGTGAGGTAAATCCATTCAGTTTCATATTTGTCTTGATAATTCGTTTGAATAATTAAATCTGTATCATTAAGGATACTTCGCGTAAACATTTTCAACCAAAAGTTGAGATTAATCACAATTGAAGTATTTTGCGATAATAGAAAATTGTTAATAAATCAACCATATTGCCGGTGAAAAGAACATTGATTTTGAATAATAACAATGCCAACAAGTTATTAATAAATAAGTTTCTAAAAAAAATGGTTTAACTAGCTTTCAGGCATATTTTCGTTGATTTTTTCCCCGAATACATTTGATTTTGAAAAAAACTTTTTAATGGTTTAAAATTTTTTTTACTATATTTCAAAGGTGTTGGTATGAAACTCTTGATTCAAATTATCCTGAAACTTTTTATGTGTAGTATGAAACCTTTCAACGAAAACATATTAAAAATTCGCGACTCTTCATCAATAAAAAAAAATTTGTTATAAAAAAATATTCATAAAAATGTTTCTTTTCCATTTTTCTCTTATCACAAAGCGCGTATATTCCGATGGAATAAAACTTTTCGTTCGGAATGTATACGTAGCATCCTTAAATTAATTTAAGTAGAAAATTATTTAAAACAAATTCATTCGATTCTACCTGACTTGCAGAACTTAGGGAATCATTCTTGCATTATTTAATTATAAATGATTATTCAATCAAAAAATGGCTAACTTTAGTGCTGCAAGATCATTTATTTAAAACAAAAAAAAAATTTTTTCAGTGTTATACCGACCCAGTGCACGTACAGTGGTCTAAGAAGTGTCGGCCCTTCAGCAATCAGAGACGATATTGATCAAAGGCGAGTATATGACAACTAACAAAGATTTTCGTGGCTCGCGCTCTCCACACGCTCGTATTGGTGCACAATTTCTCATTTGGCCTGTAACTTAATAATTTATGGGAGGTTATCTCTATAACTTATTAACTAATAGGAGGTTACCCTTCATTTGGCAATAATGTATTTTGACTTATGAGAGATTACCTCTGTAACTTGAGTTATGGAAAGGCTCAGTATTTGTATATGTGGCGAGTATTTGTGAGTATCGGTAAGTATCCGTGACAAGTATGTGTGATATTTACCGTGTATCGGTAAATATCCGTGAGTACCTATGAATATTCGTGAGGTGTTTGTTGGAGTATCCGTGTAAATATACGTGTAAGTATCGTTTAATATCTGAGGATTCGTTTGAGTACCCGTGAGTATCCGTTTGAATGCCCGCGAGTATCCGTTTAAGTGTCCGCGAGTATCGGTGTAAAGTATCCGTGAGTTTCCAATCGACATGCACTTTATTATTATGTACTTTTGATTTCATCCTTTTGATTCCATTTTTTTTCCAGGAAAAAAGATGCCGAAGAACGTAAAAACAATTGGGAAGCATTCGTGGGTTCTATTAGATCAAAATTAACAGTAAAGCAAGTGGTAGACGGAGTTCGCAGTGGTGGTGATCTTACTTTTGATTACGTCGCGTTGGTCCTTACAGCCGAGTATGTTTCGTTATAGATTAAAAAAACTTTTTAGTACACAACACATTCTCAATTTATAAATAAATTGTTAAAGCTGTTTAGCAGCATTGGGTCTTGTGGAAAATAGCGCTACCAATGTCGTCGCAGCTATGCTTGTCTCGCCACTAATGGTAATTAAAACTCAAACTCTTACTTTCTCTATAATTTATTTTTATTTTTATTAATTATTATTTTTGCTTAATCCAGGGTCCTGTAATGTCATTAACCTTTGGCACGATAATAGCAGACAGAGATCTTCAATTTGTAGGTTTTAAGAGTCTCATGCTGGGCATTTTTCTTTCTATACTCTTCGGCTTTATTTTCGGATTAATTTTGGGTACCACAGAAATGCCTTGGGGATACAATGATTGGCCTACTGATGAGATGAAAGGCAGGTAATTAAATAACAATAATCTACCATTTTATTCCTTAAGATGACGTGACACACCTTTGGAAACTGTAATCCAATCTACCTCAGAGACGATTGATAGTTGATGAGATAAAAGGAAATTCAATTTCATTGCAAATTAGATAGACCAAGTAATACTAAATTTCATTACATTTTCTGTTATCGATTACAGTTTTTGTAGGTGTATCGCATCACCTCAAATCTCAAATTTCATTTTGTACAGGTGGAAATTGGGTATTTTTTACAGAGGGAATTATAGATCATTGTGGATGGGTGTTTTATGGGCTCTGCCTTCAGGAACCGGAGTAGCCGTCGCTCTTCTACAAGGAAGCAACGGCCCCCTAATCGGTGTGGCGATTTCTGCTTCGCTTTTGCCTCCTGTCGTCAATTGCGTAATTTTATTATTTCTTTCATTAATTTTTGATAATTTTAATAATAATTATTGAAGTAGTAAACTGTTTCCCTCTTTGTTTTCTGATATTTGAAAAAAATCGAGAGGAGCTAAAGAGCGTTCAATATTTTTCAGGGACTTTTCTGGGCTCTTGGGTGTATCTGGCTCATATACAGACCGATAAAGATGCCTCATATCAAAGGAGAATCTTACACAGATTTCAATAGCTCGTATGTTTACGTCTATACGGACTATTTGCCCGTTGAATTCTTTTGCAATGGGATTATAAGCGCTTGTCTAACATTTATTAATGTAATGTGTATCTTCATCACAGCTATAATAGTCCTAAAGGTAATAAGACTTTTTTTAAACAATAAACAACAAACGAATTTATCAATGATTCTCATAATTTAGATCAAAGAAGTCGCTGCACCATATACTTCGACACCGGAATTGCGTAGATTCTGGGAACACGATATACCGCTTGTGCGC